>CM036539.1:32633990-32863990 GCA_020745685.1 Tautogolabrus adspersus | reverse complement strand
CAGACACACACACACACACACACACACACACACACACACACACACACACACACACACACACACACACAATCTGACCAAACACCAACACACACTCTGTCAGCACTAATGAGGGAGTTGGGTGCTGGTAATAAGGATGAGTCGAATCCTCCACATCATGTTTGCTCTCTCTTTGCATCTCGTGTTGAAACTCTGCGTCCTGCAGGTCGACTCAGCTTTTGTGTGACTAAAACATCTGGACGCTTCTGAACTCCAGCTGTGACTCTCATCCAGGTGTTAAAGGTTCCACCTGCAGTCTGACAACATCTGTTTCCTCACGTCAGAACAGGCAGCAACCTCCGGAGCTGAGAAATGAAGCTAACGCTAAAGTGCCAAAAACTGCAGTTCCTCCAGTGTCCACTAGAGTCTGTCTCCTGCAGTGAGTCAGTCCCCATAGAGCTCCATGTTAAAATGTCCAACTTTACAGCTGCAGTTCCTCCAGTGTCCACTAGAGTCTGTCTCCTGCAGTGAGTCAGTCCCCATAGAGCTCCATGTTAAAATGTCCAACTTTACAGCTGCAGTTCCTCCAGTGTCCACTAGAGTCTGTCTCCTGCAGTGAGTCAGTCCTCATAGAGCCCCATGTTAAAATGTCCAACTTTACAGCTGCAGTTCCTCCAGTGTCCACTAGAGTCTCTCCTGCAGTGAGTCAGTCCCCATAGAGCTCCATGTTAAAATGTCCAACTTTACAGCTGCAGTTCCTCCAGTGTCCACTAGAGTCTGTCTCCTGCAGTGAGTCAGTCCCCATAGAGCCCCATGTTAAAATGTCCAACTTTACAGCTGCAGTTCCTCCAGTGTCCACTAGAGTCTGTCTCCTGCAGTGAGTCAGTCCCCATAGAGCCCCATGTTAAAATGTCCAACTTTACAGCTGCAGTTCCTCCAGTGTCCACTAGAGTCTGTCTCCTGCAGTGAGTCAGTCTCCATAGAGCCCCATGTTAAAATGTCCAACTTTACAGCTGCAGTTCCTCCAGTGTCCACTAGAGTCTGTCTCCTGCAGTGAGTCAGTCACCATAGAGCCCCATGTTAAAATGTCCAACTTTACAGCTGCAGTTCCTCCAGTGTCCACTAGAGTCTGTCTCCTGCAGTGAGTCAGTCTCCATAGAGCCCCATGTTAAAATAAACATGTTTACAGCCTGGTGGTACAAAAACAGTTTGGGCCTCTAGAGCTCATTTCTCTCTCTACTACACGATAGTTGGACATGATGTGAGAGCTCACACTGTACGAGTGAAATCAGGACCGAGCACTCACAACTGTCAACAGAAATTACACACATGGAGGTTGGTGTCTCATATGCACGACTCAAACACAGACATCGACAAAAACACTCTCTCTCTCTCTCTCTCTCTCTCTCTCTCTCTCTCTCTCTCTCTCACACACACTCAGCTAACTAGCAGCTAAACCATAACAATAGTCCCTGTCAGCTGGAGGTCTGCAGATATTTCCTGCCGACAATTCTTTCATGATCGGAGGAGTGGGAAGACAGATTTAACAAGCATCCCTGCTGTTGCCATGGTGATTTCATGGCATGACTTCAAGGCATGAAGTCGTGGAATCGGCTCGTGGCTCTGCTCTCATTGTGTGAGTGTGTGCAGTCGTACGACCAAAATATCAAACATGCCAGAAAATTATCCAACCGGTCGGGACTGAAAATCGTCCCGACTTCAGAATCAGCTCTGAACTGGCCTGAAATCGTAAACTTTACTTTAGTTACACTGTTTGCTACACTCTCAAGTTTTCTTCTGATTTGCATTTTTTTTAAAATAATTTATGATTAGATACCAACAAACTGACACATCGTAATAATTCAATGACCTTAATTTGACCTTAAAACCGTTCTAAGAGTCACAACTATCCAATCAGACCACAGACATGAAACATGTCTTATGTCATCGAGTTTAGCATCCTTTAAAGTTCTGTGCACGACGGACTCAGTCGTCTAAAGAGTATCAAGGATCCGGACTCCTGAACAGTCCTTTGATTGATCAGCTGTTCAAGGACCAAGTCAAACATCAGGCCCCCTTTTAAATCCGGCCTTTAAGATTTTAATAAATCATCTTCATTGTATTTCCTCTTACTTTGACAAGTTGCGTCGCCGTTTATGTATTTAAACCGCAGTAACTCACCTGAAAGGTAGGGGGCAGTGTCCATCCTCCTCCCTGGGGGGATCAACCTCATGGGGGTGCAGGACACTGACATCATCACTCTGCTCCAGATTCTCCGACATCATCTTCATCGGCCTTGAAGACGAAAGGAAATGAAGACTTTCAGAATAAAATGCATCACAGTGTTTGGTTTACACTTGTGAATAATGGGGAGGAGGAGAAGCAGGAGGAAGTTGAGCAGGAGGAAGTGGAGAAGGTGGGGGAGGAAAGGGTGGAGGAGGAGGAAGTGGAAGTGGAGGAAGAGCAGGAGGAGGAATTGGAGGAGGGGGAGGAGGAGGTGGAGGAAGCAGAGGAGAAGGAGGAATTGATGGAGGATGAAGCGGAGGAAGTGGTGATAGAGGCAAAGGTGGAGGAGGATGGGGAGGTGGAGAAGGTGGAGGAGGAAAAAGGGGGAGGAGGAGGAAGACAAAGAGAAGGAAGTGGTGGAGGAGGAAAAGGAAGTTGAAGTGGAGGAGGAGGAGGTGGAGGAGGAGGAGAAGGAGGTCAAGGACGACAAGAAGAAGGAGAAGTGGTGGGGGAAGAGGACTCACACCTTTAAATAAAATGATCACAAAGTAGAAATACCCTGATTAAAGTTAAACCAATTCAACTTTTAATTATTTACACAAATATCACTCAGACCAAAGGTCACTAGAAAGCTACGACTCCTAATATTATCATCTTTACTTCTACAGGCCTCACATTGTTTGACCGCCATGATCTCGTCTAAAAAAAGTGAGCCGTCATCCATCCGTCTGACTCCCTGTGAACGCAGCACGAGTACTGATCTACTCTCCTCAGTTCTACGTCCTCGCTGTGTCAGTCAGTGATGTGGATCTGGGGTTCTAGATACCACGACTAGAGCTCGCCCTCGCCGTCGTCCAGTTCTTCTTCTTGTTCTGCATTCTCTCAGGGTGATGTCAGAGGGCGTGGATGAAAGAGAGCTCTGATTGGCTGCCGTGACGACTCTCCTATCTACACGTGCCAAACGCCACACATGGCAGCCGGGATATTCTCCCCCTCTGTTGCCATGGTAACGGCACCAAAAAGAAAAGAAAAAGAGGCTGCTCAGATGAAGTGTTCGGCTCCTCGTCTCTTCGACTCCCAGCACTCCTCTGTACATGATGTGTTTTTATTTATTTATTTGTACGTGTTTTATGATTGGACGGACGGTGTTGCAGCACGGCCATGTTGTTTTTAACCTGCACGACCGTATGTTCCTCCTCATTCCTCCCCTCCTGCTGTTTGTGTTTGTGCAAAGAGCTGTTTTGCATTTTGTTTTTTTGCTCCGAGTCGTCCGTGTGCCCCGAGGGGAAATTACAAACAAATATGTCAAACTGAAGATGAGGAGCTGAAGACAGAACACAGTTACTGCTGCACTGAACACTTTTAAAGAGAAAGAAGAAATCGTTTAGTATTCAAAGTGACTCAAAGGGTGAAAGATTAAGGAGAGCCCTTTGTTCGGACTCATTTGTCCCGTTACCTCGTGATAAAAAAAACGCAGTTTTCTCGAGTTCTGGAGAAATGAACTTGTGATCACGGGAGAATTAAAGTTGTTATCCTGCTATGACGAGACAAATAAGTCGAGATTTTGATGAAAACTCAAATTCAAAACATCAGAGAGAGCTGTCCCCCCCCCCCCCTCCTCTCTAGAGTGGATGCTCGCGCAGGTCACCATGTGGTGGACACTGAAGCTTCAGTGTTTATCCAGCTCTGCATCGGTCTGTAAACCTTTCTGCGTTCTAACCTCTCTCCATTTTTCAAAAGCATCTCCAATATTGATCCTAGTTTGAGCACGTTTCTGCTCGTGGAGCTTATTAGAAACATGCAGAGGCTTTTTAGGTCGGGTACAATCACTTCTATCTGAACCAGTTCTCTTGCCCGCTTCCATCGCTGCAACACCTGTTGGTTTGACCTGATAACTGCTCTCAGATCTGGCAAACCGAGGGGCGTCCAAAACGGCCGTGTGGGGGTGCCTTAAAACCGCCTACCTTCTCTGGTCCAAACAAATCCAGACCATTCAGGACCAGAATCTAAAGTTAGAAGGAGGACATACTGGCTGCTGCATTGTTGTCAGAGAAGCCAGCACTTCAACATAGCATGTTTCCTTAATGTCTGATCATAGAGTAAACTCACTTTATCATTTCACTCACTACACATCTCACTGATTGGTCCTTTAAGCTTTTCTCAACATACATGTGACATTTTAAGATTTAACCTTTATTTAACCAGGTCATTAACCCATTGAGATCAAGATCTGTTTCACAAGGGTGACCTGGCCAAGCGGGCAGCAGCACACGTCATAATAAACATTACATGATTAAAAACATGAAGTGCATTCATTGAATCACCTCCTGCAGCAGAGAAAGAGAGTATGTTCAGTATTTCAGTTTGAATGTTTTTACACAACATGAAGAATCGTCTGTCGGCTGTGACGAGGTCATCAGCTCTGATTCTTCTTCCTGCAGAATCTCACTCTCCTGTTCTCTGTCCTGTTTGTATCAGCGGCGAGCTGCGGGCTCATTTCACGCTTCATAACAGGAACTGAAGCTCTGGTGTGTGAAAAACGACCTTGTTTGTGCACAAGAGGACAGACAGGCTCAGTGTGTGTGTGTTTGTGGTGTGTGTGCGACTCTAAACAAATGAGATGGTTTTTCATGAAGAACACAATCTCACCACTGTGTGTGTGTTCATGAGCCTTTAAAACATCAAACATTTATCTCTGAATATGAGGAGATCCGAGGCTGTCGGACATTTCTGCATCACGCTAAGGTGGAAGTGAAGCACAGTTGCCATGGTAACAGGCATGATCCTTCCTCCTCCAGCTGACAGCAGGTACCTCTCCTCCTCCTCCTGGTTCTCATGGAGACGTGTCGGTTCCCAATCGGAGGAGACTCGGCCTGCTGATTAAATCAGGCGGCTCCTCGGGGAGACACGGCTGTTTGCTGTGATGGTAACACTTTACATCTGTGTGTGTGTGTGTGTGTGTGTGTGTGTGTGTGTGTGTGTGTTTGTGTGTTTAGACTTCCTGCCCACACACATCAGAACAAACACTCATTGAACTCAGAACACGGATCAGGAAAATGGCGCTGAAAGTCGTCAGAGTGATAGAGAACGCCTCGTCTTGCTGCTCCAACCTTCAGAATGTGTTCAGCGTGACGACGCTTCGATCAGCGGAGGTGGAGCGCTGCTTCAGCTCAGTTTGTGGAGCACAAGCCCGATGTGTGGAGGATGTGTGGCGTCCTTGGGTTAGATTCTCTCCACCATTTCCTGCACGTCCTCCTCACGCTCTCCTCTGATTGTTTCCTGTTTCTCCTAAGGTGTCCTATCACAATAATGGCTCGATGGTGCAGTGGTTAGCTCTGTCACTTCAAAGAAAGCTGGTTCCCAGTTTGATTCCCTCGCCAGTTAGCTTCCTCTGCTGGGTTTGCATCATCTTCCCGTGCTTGTGTTGATTCTCTTCGGTCACTCTTCCTCCATAGACCTGCTCGTTGGGTTAATCGCTGGCTCTAAGTTTCCCGTAGTTGTGAATGTGAGTGTTTGTTTGAATCTTCAGCTGTGTCTCAGTTCAGGATCTGCATCCTTCAGAGGGCACACCTGAAGACCGATAACGCCACAGCAGCATGTCTAAGGCTCTCCTGTTTCAAAGGCTCCTTACATCCCTTCTTTCCCCGACCAAGGTGCAACCTTCAAGGCCCAACATATCCCATGATTCATAGTGAGCCAACTCAGACACTGGTTGACTCTGGAGCAGCTGAGTGATACACTTTAGAGCTTGGTTTATACTTCTGCATTGAATCTACATTACATCGTAGTAACCCACGCCATCGTGAGCGCAGCATACTTGTGCATTGGTGTGTTTGCGTAGCTCTGCAATACTCCGCCTACACTACACTTCTTTGCATCGTGATTTCTACACTATAGTTATATCTCCAGTTTCTGGTTCAGTCACATTCTCCGCTTGTTGGTCAACAGGAAACTGAAACCGAGCGTATGATGCTGGAGTCAGAGCTGATAAATATTGAGCAGCAGTTCATTAAAATGTAATTATTGCAAAGAAGAAAAGAGCGGAGACATCGCAGGTTTACCTCTAGCTGGATCGGAGAGTTTGTTTGTGTTTAGGGCAAAAACAAATTAAAGGTCACATATTCTGCAAAATCCACTTCCCCATGTTCCTCTAACTCTAATATGTGTCTCTAGTCTGTCTACAAACCCTCCAATGATGAGAAAAGTCCATCCTCTCCGTCTTTTGCCTGCTCCACTTTTCAGAAAATGTGTGCTCAAACAGGCCGTTTGGAGATTTTCCCTTCATGACATCACAAAGGGCAGTAACCCCTCCCCCAGGTGGGTGACACTCCCACAGCTAGGTGTTTGTTCTGCCCTCTGAGTCTGCCTTCTCACCGTAAACAATAGGACATGGAGCGAGAAAGCCCGAGCCACCCAAGCCCTTCCAGAGAGGGGCGTGGTCAGACACAGCTCATTTACATTTAAAGCTACAGACACAGAAACAGCCTGTTCTGAGCAGGGCTGAAATAGAGGGGTTTATAGGCATGATCAAATACAGGATCAGAGTGGATTTAGAACAAGACACTTGACACACATGTTTAGAGGAGCGCTGAGACTTATTTACACTGAAGAGGAGGAGGATATGTGACCTTTAACACAAACAAACAACCAATCAACACAAATGTAGGTCAGCGTCCTCCTGTGTCCTGTGAGGTCAAATCTGTTTCTATGAATGTTTGTTTGTAGAGCGTGATGCAACTGCTGTTACACAGACCTCATTAAGAAGGCTCCCTCTCGCTCTCTCACTCTCGCCTCTTTAACAGGATGTGATATTTGACGCTCTGGTGGTCGACGTGGTTTTCTGCAGATGAAACCAGGCGATTAGCCTTTTTCCTGATGGTCAGACTGGTTCCACCGCAGCAACATCCTCCCCAATGAGATACATGCAAATCATAAGAAAACGAGACGATCAAAGAACATGAGGCCTCGTGTTTCAGGCGAGGAGGAAACGACTAACCACGAACAGACGAGTAGAGAAAGTCATTTAATACATGTCATCGAGTTTAGACTAAAGAAGTTTAGAGTTATACTTTTGTTTAAAGATGCTTACAACACTTTGACTTCTTTACTCAAATGTTGCTGATTAGGAGACTCTTAACCGACGTTTTTCTCTATAACCTCGAGCATGCTCACAATGACAATAACGGCACATCACTTCCTTCAGGGTTTTATTTAGATTAACCCCAACCTGTCTGTTCTTCATCGAGAGCTGGAGCTCTTATCCTTCATCAAATCAAAACTGATGAGTCATCAAACATTCACCCCCCGTACAGTGTGTGCTGATCGAGACATGAGCTAATCAGACCTATTTGGTTTTTTGAACCAGGCTGTAAACATGTTAATGTCTGCTGTAAAAACAGGCTTTTTAGAATGGGTGTGTATGTGACTTCCTGTGCTTCTGCAGCCAGCCTCTAGTGGACACTCGAGGAACTGCAGGATTTTACACTTCAGCATCGGCTTCATTTTTCAAAACCGGAGGTTCACTACTGTCCTTCCTTATCTCTCGTGGTTATTGTAGTCACACACGACTTCCTCCAGACGCTTAAATGACGTTATCTGCAAGATTTTAAATCCTAAATATCAAACATGAAGCTCTCTGAGCAGATCGGGGAGGTTCAGGTTGGATCTGTATACTGCTCACGCTACAAAATAATCCGGGAAGATAATCAGTGCCGAGCAGCCTCGAGTCGGGACGCCAACTGTTGGAGCCATTTTTGAGTGTTTTGTTTATTGGGCTGACCACTGGGTGGCGCTTTAAACCCAGGGAGCCAAAGTTTATTCAAATGAAGCTGATCAGCAGCAGGTGTTGCGCACATTGAAGGTAAATGGTTTTTGACCGTGGCACACCGTGGCGAAAGAAGGAAACGAAGAAGGAAACAGGCCTTTTGTTTTGTTATATTTATACATCTGTTTATGTTGACCAATTAAAAGGATTGGAAGATCCAAATTGAAGATTTTTGTGTTTGTAACTTTGTTTTTGGACTCACGCCAGCAGCCACGCGTACCTAACCGACCAGACAACGAAATGTGCGTTAACACTAACCCTTCATCTTTCTACACTTTCCTATCATTGGAAATGTGCAGACATCAAAAAACAGCTCACTGAGATTTCAGGCGGTTGATTTGAAGACACAAACATTTGAAAAATAAGCTCTGATAAGTCTTTAAAAAGCTACAGGAGATTAAGAGCTCATGCTTTGAATGATTCTAGAGACTTTACAGGATGAAAAGTTTTAAACCGGAGTTATGAACTGGGCGACAGTTTGTTAAAATCTGTAATAACTGAGCAGGACTCTGTGTTCTGGGAGGGCGACGTTCTCGCAGCTCGGCTCTTGTTG
The DNA here is from genome assembly GCA_020745685.1 of Tautogolabrus adspersus. Lineage (NCBI taxonomy): Eukaryota > Metazoa > Chordata > Actinopteri > Labriformes > Labridae > Tautogolabrus > Tautogolabrus adspersus. Next base: position 32,855,411 of record CM036539.1, on the reverse strand, counting down.
TGTTGTTCGGCGGCTCCAGACCACCCTGAGATGGAGACCTCAGCAAGGTCGAGCCAAAACAAGAGGTGATGCTGCGTATTCAGAGCTGCTGGAGCGGACGGAGGCCACACAGACGCAGCGCCAACAGAAGTCCATACAGAAGAATCTCGTTTGAAGAAGAGAAAGCAGCTTCTTCACTCCGACTCAGAAGTTTAACTTTGAGTCCAGGTCTGAACTGAAACTGAGTCTTTCTACCTGACTGCCTCCCTTTCCCACAAGTGTTTGATAATGGCCTCTGAGGAATCAACACAATAAATGTGTTTCTCTATATCTATCTCTACAGATCTAAGAAAGATATCGTCCCATTTATCGGTATCAATTTTTTTAAAATAAAAACAGATGGAAATGAGCTCGTTAGCTGAATCTGGAACAAAGCATCTTTTCTCTTCTGAGACTCATGTTTTTACTGTCCATGATTCTAAATCTCGTATATCGATATTTATATCGGTCCCAACAATCCCACATCGGTCAGGCTTTTATTGTCATGCGCCTCATTGGACTCCTGATCCTGGACTGGAAACAAACGGATTGAAGACTCTCGGGGAAAAGACCAGCAGAGATTTGTTTGTTGCATCGCCAAGAACACGCGTCCTGAAATAGCTCCACACACCTCAGTGGGGACCGCTTTGGACAGAACTGGCTTTGTGCTAGAATAGTCACGACACCACGGTCATCATATACTCTTTAACAAAAAACCATCAAGCTCGATCTGTGAGGCTGCATGATTACATCATCATCATGTTTACTCCTGCAGGTTCTGCACTCCTCACCTCTGCACCGTTTAGTCTCCTATATATCAGTTTGAATATTTAATATTTCATGTTGAGTTAAATTCCCTGAGGAGAAGAAAGCTGATCACATAAACCTGCTGCCCACACTGCAGCACGTTTGTACTACAGCAGCTATGAAAACCAGTCCTCCCAGTACAGTATGCTCCTACTATACTACTATACTACAGTATATACACTGATACTGGTGGATTCATGCTGAGATGACACGTGCTCATCTTACAGTAGATCACACCTGCAGTGCTCCAGGTGTGAACGGTACAGAAGCTCATAAATAACAGGAGCATGTAAACGCACCATCTGAGACCACAGCAGCATCACTGATGACATCAGCAGCGTGTCCTCCTTACACACATTTACAGGTTAACACACACACACTCTTACCTGTGTGTGTCATGCAGTCTCCTCTCAGGTCCGCTGGTACCCCTTGTGTCCGGTTCGACCCTCCGAAAGTCCGCACGAGACCCTCGACACTCCGATACGGCGCGCGGAGCGGAGCAGAGGCTGCTGCGAGTCAACTGGACCAGCTGAGTCAAGTCCGCACTATTTAATGCACCCTGCACCGGAAGTGACCGGAAAAGGCTTTCAGAATAAAAGCGAGTGGAATAGGGGAATGAAGGAGAAACGCGCGGAAAGTTTTGTTAATATATCGATAGAGACATAAATGTGCAAGAGCCAGAAAATTCTGAATTCCGTTTCGTAAATGTAAGATTTAATAATCTAATAAAATTCAGAATTTAATTTTTCGTAAATGTACGATTCATTGATCTTAAAAAATCAAGTTTAGATTTTTTTCGTAAAGTTACGATTTTATAGTCAAAAAAAAACATTCAGTTTTGTTAACGACAGTTTTTCTTCTGGGTGGAAAGTTTAAAAATGATCAAAAATATATAAGATAATAATAGTGTTTGATTACAACATCAAAACATTTCCCGACTTTAACAATGTTTAAAAACTTCAGGTCTCTTTTTAACCTTCTCATCACTTTAATCTTAAATCGAGTCTTTACGCGACTTTTAAACCAAACTGTTTTAATAAACTGGAAAATCTAAAAATCCCTTTATGGAAACACCTACTGTTGTAGTATTCATTATCGGTCTGAAGGTCACGGTCTGAAGGTCACGGTCTGAAGGTCACGATCTCGTCTCATGATTGAAAGCATTTTTACTCTGTCTTGTCTCGGTCTTAGACTAGGCGGACCTGCCTTGGTCTTGGTCTCGGTCTCGGTCTTGACTTGGTCTCGATCCCTATGTCTTGGCCTTGTTCCGGTCTTAGAGCATTCTGGTCTCGGTTTGTGTGGTCTTGACTACAACACTAGAAACACCAGCTGCACATTTTTAGCTTTTAAATAATATTCTTTACGTGCAGTGGCGACCTGGAGGATCTCCTGGCATCCTTTAAATGCATAAATCTAGAGTCCAGAATATCAGAGAACATGAGAGACTCCGAGCAGAAGAAGAAGAAACGTCTTCCTCTGTTTATTTCCTGAGTTTAAAAAAGAGGAAACCGACATTCTGCTCTGAAACCTCCTGATAGGTCAGAGAAAGGTAAAGAGGAAGCAGCGGTGAGACGTGTGGAGTCATCGCGGTGAAGCGTGTTTGTGTCAACAGGGCAAGGCAGGAAACCTTGGGGCCCCAGACCAGTAGGGGGCCCCAAAGCAGCGGCCGAAAATGTGCACAATTTTGCAATGACCGTAGGAAACCGTCCTACGGGGGCCCCATCTGACAGCACTCACCCTTGTTGCCCTGCTGATCGCTGGTTGAAGGGCCCGCTTATTGTATTATATTAGCGTGTGTCAGGTCATTTAAAGACCCCCCCCCCCCCCCCCCCATGGAGTTATTCAGACTCCTGAGCTGAGAATCAAATGTTGCAGCATGTCATTTAGCCATCATCACATCATCAGCATTCACATGAACCAACACCCCAAATAATGAAAACACTCCAAGAGGTAAGATTTATTTTGGGTGTGATTTCTCTAATTTGACCCTTTATAGTGTTTACAGCACAGCAGCGCCTCCTTGTGGTCACACAGCGTCAGGTAATGCAGCCTGTGTGTAATTATTATTTGCACTTTAACATTTGCATCACTGCATTTGCACAGATCTCTTTAAAGTAACTAAACCTTTACACCTCTACCCCCCAGAAGAGTACGTTTCTATCAGTTATTTTCTTCTTAACTTATCCCAGAGTGAAATTCAGTTTTAACACTCTGTTATTGAGAGAAGAGCTTCTCACGTGTGCAGGGCCTGCTGTTGTGTTTTGCCTTTTTGTCTGTCTGTGTGTGCTTGTGTCCCCGCATGTCGCTGGTTGGTGGTGTTCCGCCACACCTGGGCAGACCTGACCAATCTCCCGCCCACCCGCAGAAATGTCTGAGCCCCTGAATGGGCCCTCCCAGGATATGACTTAAATCAACATATGCACATTCGATCAGTACCGTTAGCCTCCTGGCTAACCTTCGCTCCCATCAGCCTTTGCAGCAGACTGAAAAAGTTTAACAAGTTCTTGTTGGGGTCAAATGTCCGAGCCCGCTCCCTCCTGTTCTTCTTTATTTTCTGGCGTCCTGACTTGGTACCGGTCCAGGAGTGGCTGAACTGATTCCAACATAACTGGTATAACAGTGAAGTTCACAAGGTCGCGCTTACGTCGGTAACATAACAAAATAAAAGTCTTATATCATTTTAAGAAGAGGATGTTTAAATGTTGGAACAGGCGAGATTCCTGAAGCAATAATTAAAATGTGTTCTTGTTCCTGTAAGAGGTCATGGAGAGTATTTAGGTGTAAAATGAAATGTGGTCATTGTTGCTTTAAATTAGGATGGACCATGTTTTTATTCTTGCTAACCTCCATGAGCCCTCCCCATGAGATTGCGCCCCAGAAAACTTTCCCCTTCACCCCCCTTATGGGCAGTCACCCTCTCACTCTCTCTCCTCCACTCCCAGTGACACCGTACAACACGCCGCACACACTGATTCACTGACACACACACACACCTCACCCTCTCTGTAAATGGCAGTGGTGATTCTAGAGTCTGGTGGGGCCCTAGGCATAAATCAAGTGGGGGCCCCTCCATCATGTCTGCCAGAGTGCCGACGATTACTCCTCGTTTCTTTTTCTCTCCTATAGACGGACTGTTCTTCTTCATTTTTCACAGCAATAATGCATGCAACCCTCTGCACCTCTGACCTACTGGTCTGGGGCACCAAGCAGTTGCCTGTTGACAAACAGCGCCTCTGGTAAATGGTTATTATTTTTGTAATAAACTTTTACACCTTTTAGTTCAAACCGTACGTTTCCCTTGTTTTGTTGTTTCGTGGTGTACATGAACAACCTTAAATCAGATTGTTAAATGGTCCAGTCGTCTGATTGGTGGCTCACAGCTCTTCCCAGCGTCCCTGTATACGAACTCCCTGCAAACAAATCTACGTACAGGTACAAATAAAGTCACCTGACCGGAGGACATGCACGAATGGAGAGATGTCAGAGTTGGGCCTCTGCAGCAGTACTCCAGAAGTCACCTGGCCCCTCTCCAGCTACCAGACCAATTTCCAGATTTAGGTCCGTACCTAGACTTGAACCGGCGACCCCCCCGGTTCCCAACCCAAGTCCAAGTGTACACACTGACTAATGTATTCATTTTAATTTTTCTTAATTTGATACTTAGAAGTAACGTAAAACTGAGTTCTGGATGAAACTATTTATTTCTGATGTTTATATTGTCAGGGTTTGTTTACTTAGTATTTCTTCTTCTGTTGTTTTATTTGATGATAATAATCAACCTCTCTGACTAAGAGCAGCCCACAGATGTGACATCAATGTATTCAAGTCAATCTTCGTCTGATTCTGCAGATGTTAAACATGTTCTCAGTTTTAAAGGGTAATTGTGTTAAAGGTTAGAAAGCGTTGGCGCCCCCTGGTGGATGTTTTGAGAACTCCATCACCAAAAGATGGAAAGAAAGTAAAATAATTCTGAGCTTCTTCTTAGACGTAAACGTTGATCTCCAGATACTTTAAATATTCAGATTAAAACAAAACTCATTTATAAACTATGATGAAGATTAAACTAAACGTTCACCTGGATGTATGAAGTTATGTTCACATTAATGCAGGAAATATTATATTCCAATAATACTGAAGATATTCATCTGAAGCTTCAGTGTTTATCCAGCTCTGCATCGGTCTGTAAACCTTTCTGCGTTCTAACCTCTCTCCATTTTTCAAAAGCATCTCCAATATTGATCCTAGTTTGAGCACGTTTCTGCTCGTGGAGCTTATTAGAAACATGCAGTGCCTTTTTTAGATGCACATCGTCACTTGAATATTGTTTTCAGGTGTTTATAAGCACGCGTCAGACATTCGCTGGTGAAACAGGAAAGAAGGGCGGGGGAAGTACTGTGGATTCAGGAGGGGAGGAGGGAGCTGAGGGATGAAGGAGGTGTGTCTGAAGAGTGCGTTTGTTTTGGTCGCACAGTAAAACCCCTTGTCCACCTTGTGTTTTTTTCTGAGCGCTAGCGTCTTTTTCAATCGTTTTCTATGAGTAAAGATCGTTTGCAGCAGCAGGCGGTCGTCCTTAGAAAAAGCGCAGCGCCTTTTTTCAGAGCCCTCCGCCTTTATGTGCGGCACTTGACGTCATCCGGGCATTTTTCTAAATGTTTGATATTCCCCGTAGTTTTGCCGTCTACGGATCGTGTCTTGTTACCACGTCCTCCTCGCTCCGTGTCTGATCGGGAAATAAACGACCTCAAATATAAAACATGCAGTAAAAAGTAACGGAGAAGTGTCGGTCATACAGCGGCCGTTGTCAACAGACTGTTGTCATAGAGACAGGACGGACGTGCAGCGCTTTTCTTCTCAGCGCACAAACACTTCATGTAAAAGCTCCCGAGCGCACAGCCAGAACTTTTCTGCTTGGAAAAAAGGCCAGGTGGAGACGGAGCCTAAGCCTCTAACAGCGACTTTTAGCTCGTCTGTTGCGCCCTTAAAAACTAAAAAAAGGTCAAAGTTCGCCAGGAAGTGGTTGAAGACAAAGAGGGCTGATTCCTAACGGGGGCTTAGGGACACATTCAATCAGCTGTTTTGAAAGATGGCCTGATGTTCGTCGAGTAAGATGATACAGTGTCAGATTTCAAACCTGGAAGAAAGAACATCATCAGCTATCGTCAAATGAGCACGCAGAGGTCGGGCGCCGTTCCACCAGCTACAGGTTTAATATCAGATCAACAACAGTAGAAAAACAGAGGCAGAGGCTACCAGACAAAAAGAAGAGTAGGAAATCCAACAGCATCCAACAGGCTCTTTAAAATAATTCCTCTGTACAGTATTTACACACACACACACACACACACACACTCACACACATACACAGAGTACAGTACAGCTACACACTGAGGAGGAGGAGTCTGAGGACGCAGCATCAGTCCCAACGCTGCCCTCCGATTGGTCCGTCCTCCTCCCTCCACAGTATTTGTGACTTCCTGTGAAGATGAGGGACTTCCAGGTCAAAGAGTGACGACGTCCGCCGGGGTCAGAGACATCAGAGGTCACTGTGGGCGGAGTCTGTGAGATGATGTCACAGCTCCCACGCTGCCTGGGATTGTCCAACCCCGACACTGCTGCTTCTGCATCCAAAACAACAGAGAAGCGTGTCTCCACCCACCAGGTCCTCTCTGCCGTCAGTCTTTGAGCACACACCTTTTTCTGCCCGCCCACCTGAGCACCATGGTCCCCACCTGGATCATGAGAACCAGTAGGACCAGCAGATTGAGAGCCTTTAATCCCGCCGAGGTCTCAGCGGGTCCAGCGAGGGGGCGGAGCAGCCGGCCAGACGTCACGGCAGAGAAATCAAACGTACACAAACACCATTGAACTGATGCTCAAACAGAAACGCTTCCTCATGTGATCCGGTCACATGACTCCGGAAGGCTGGAGGCCGACCAATCAGGTGTGCCTGCAGAGAGAGGAGAGGACGTGATTGGTCAGGAGGATCAGTTTAGACTCAACAAAGCTTCTCCTTGAGTTGTCACATGACACATTTTTTCACTTTGATACGAGTCTGGTAAAAATAAAACCATATGGATACCCTTTTTCGTTACCACGGCAACAAATATGAAGTCATAACCACTCAATATAATGGAATTTCTTGTTTTTAATTTCAAACTCCTGCACACTGTCCAAACGTTTCTGCACCGTGAGCTTCGCTGCAGGACACAGGAGCGGCTCTCACCTTTGACCTCAGAGGGTTTGAGTTTCATCGAGCTGCCGTTACAAACACTGATATACATTTAAACATTTCCACAGATTTCTTGATCTACTTCATAAAAGAATGACAGTACTGAGGTGTGACCACCAGGTGCTGCTGCAGACTGATACAGTGAGGATAGATTCTCTGCAGTAGACAGAAGAAGACTGTCACTGCTTCAGACGTTGTGTGTTTGTGTCCGAGGTAAGAAGCTGGAAGGTGCGTTTGTCTTACCGTTCTCACCTCCGTGCGGGCGGGTACATGGACGGAGCGGACGCCTGCTGACTGGCGACGATGGCTGAGGAGGAGAGACCTGAGAGACACAGAGAGAGAGAGAAACTGTCATCTTTAGATCCAACATGGCCGACACATGACTCACACTAACAGATGAATGGATGGGTTTAAAAAGAAAACATAAGTAAATAAACATGATGAATACATGTTTATGACATTAATTAGACTCGTTGACTCCTGATTGGCTGTGGCTGCTCCAAAGACTCCAAAGAGTGATGTTGGCTCTGCTCATTGGTTTTTATATTGTTTGTATTTTAGACACTGAAACACATGTTCATACTTGCAAACAGTCAGTTTCAATGATTTCACATTTTAAAACAGTTGCAATTTCTTTCTTGAGGTCGTTCAGACACGAGATCTTTAAAAACGCCGTATGAAACAAGAGAGGGCAGTTTGGCCGTCATTTGAAAGTTATTCCACGTAACCGGTGCAGCAACACTGGAAGAAGTCTTTCCCCATTCAGTCCTGAACCTCGGTATTTCCAAAGTGATCCAAGGTTCCAAGGTTTGCTGACCTCCATGTCCAAATAATCAAGATACTGTGCTGCAGAGGGCCAGCCTACAGGTCGATAGAGGTCACAATGATGAGTTTGAAATCTGTGGCCTGTGATAAAGCGAAGAGCACTGTGATATAAGGTGTCTAAAGGCTTCAAGACAGAAGCAGAGGCGTGTGTGGAGAGTGTGTCTCCATATTCCAAAACTGGCAGTTTGTAGCCTGGACAATCTTTTTTCTGTTTTGCACTGTTAGGCAGGATCTGTTCCTTTAAAGAAAACCAAGGTGCGGCCTTATTTTTCCAGTTAGACGAGAGATGTGAGACCTATAAGACAAATCATGATCTAGCCAGATACCTTAGTATTTAAACGTACAGTATGTAAAATCTTTGTTTTTTTGGGGTTCGGTTTAAGATGAACAAGAGTTTTCTGGAAATAGTTAAAATTGGTCTGTAGCAACGAAAGGGCTTGAATATTGGAGGGCACAGTGGAATATAATATTGCATCATCAGCATACAGATGAGTTTTACAATTTCCAATATGTCCTCAATGTCATTTATATACAGTGTAAATAGAAGTGGCCCAAGGATAGATCCCTGAGGTACTCTTTTGCTGACCTCCATGAAAGGGGACTTTACATTATCTACAACTATTGCTTGGGTTTCTGTTATGTAGTTGTGGAACCAGTTCAATGCAGTCTCATCCAATCCAATAGATGACAATCTACTTAACAAGAGAGTGGTCGACTGTATCAAACGCCTCGGACAGGTCACTGAACAGGGCTGCACATTTTGGACCATTATCAATCAAATTAATAATATCATTTATTACAAGTGTTGCTGCCGATATTGTTCCCCTCCTGTATTTATCACTGAAGGTAAATGATTCTCTGTCTCTGAAGACGTTAATACAGACAGCTGAGGAGAAGGACCGCATTAACCCTCCTGAACCAGGACCGCATTAACCCTTCTGAACCAGGACTACATTAACCCTCCTGAACTAGGACCACGTAACTCCCCCTGAACCAGGACCACGTAACTCCCCCTGAACCAGGACCACGTAACTCCCCCTGAACCAGGACCACATAACTCCCCCTGAACCAGGACCACGTAACTCCCCCTGAACCAGGACCACGTAACTCCCCCTGAACCAGGACCACGTAACTCCCCCTGAACCAGGACCACGTAACTCCCCCTGAACCAGGACCACGTAACTCCCCCTGAACCAGGACCACGTAACTCCCCCTGAACCAGGACCACATAACTCCTCCTGAACCAGGACCACGCAACTCCTCCTGAACCAGGACCACATTAACCCTCCTGAACCAGGACCACATTAATCCTCCTGAACCAGGACCACGTAACTCCTCCTGAACCATGACCACGTAACTCCTCCTGAACCAGGACCACATTAACCCTCCTGAACCAGGACCACGTTAATCCTCCTGAACCAGGGCCTGGTCATGAGCTCTCTGTCTGTCTCTGACAGACAGACAAAGACAGACAGACAGAGACAGACAGACAGACAGACAGACAGACAGACAGACAGACAGACAGACAGGCAGACAGACAGACAGACAGACAGGCAGACAGGCAGACAGGCAGACAGACGAGCGTCTCACCTGAGGCGTAGGACAGTTCATACTGTCCCGACAGCAGCGGGTACCCCAGGTGATGATGGGAGGGCATGATTCGTTGTGAGGGGGAGGAGCGCGGCCGGTCACCCTCTCTCTCCCTGTCTCTCTCTCGCTCCCTGTCTCGCTCTCTTTCCCTGTCGCGGTCTCGCTCTCTCTCGCGGTCGTGGGGGGGTTTGGATTCAGAGATCGACGGGGACTTGCTCTTGTACTGGCTGGCGTGCTGCTGCAGCAGTTCCAGAGCTTTGGCCTCACCCGGCGGCTTCACGTTGGGACTGGACCTGGAGGCCTTCTCCCCCTCCTCCCCCGCCACCTTCCCTCCGTAAGAGGGGAAGGAGTAACCTGGAGGCAGGTACGAGCCTGACGACAGACAAGAGAATGAACCTCAGTCTGTCTCAATCTTAAAAATACTTAATAGTGGCATAAACAGAGAAAAGGAGCTTAAACTTCGGCTACATGAACAAGACATGACAGACATGCTGGCAGTTTCCCCTTACTTCCAGTCTTTATGCTAAGCTAAGCTAAGTGTTTCCTGATTCCAGGTTAGACGTTTTGATTCAGCCAATTTCACTGAACCCTGAAATAGTCCCAGATTGCTCTTGTATGTTTGTATGTTGCTCCCTGGACTATCTCTGGTAAAACAAAGCTTATTACACCCCCTCCCCCCTCCTACTTACCTGGGTAGTTCTGCATCATGACCGAGGGCATGCCTCTGTATCCGGGGTGGCTGGGCTCGTAGCCGTGGCTGTAGGCGTAAGGTCCGTGCATGTAGGGCATGTAGCCCTGATGCTGGGCCAGGGGGGAGGAGAACTGCATGTGGGGGGGCCGCACCTCCTTCCCTCCCCCCCTGTGCTCCTCTGGAGGCATCTGAGTCCTGCTCTCCACCCCCTCCTTCACCTCCTCTTTTACCATAACCTCCTTCGGCCGCGGCCTCTCCTCTTTCCCCTTTCTGTCGCGCTCCCTCTCCCTCTCCCTCTCCCTGTCCCGCTCCTCCTTCCAGCGCTCCTCCTCCTGGGGTTTAGGAGCTTCAGAGTATTTGTTCGGGTAGACGTACGGCCACAAGCGAGAGTCTGGCTCCTGAAGAGGGAGAGAAAAGGATGTAAGTAAGGAGAGCAGACAGTTTGTATCTGAAGAGAATCTCTTTAAATAAAAACAAACACAGCTGCCCACAAGTCTAAAGTTTTATGAGAGGCGTGTTGCTCCACCTGGTCTGCAGATTTTAGAGTCTCTGTAAGAGGGCTGAACCATGTATACTACAGTGGACCTCTTATCATCATGCATCCTTCAACAATAAAAACTCGTTTTTACGTTTCAACAACAGTGCTGCAGAGAACTGCTTTAAAATATTTAACCAGAAATACCTTGAGATTTAAACATGGTAACTCACTTACTTCGTAACTTTTGGTTTAAAATCTGATTTTAGATGTTTGTACTTTTTAAAGGAGCAATATGTAACTCTGACACCTAGTGTTTAAAATGGGTACTGCAGTCCAAAATCAAAACATTTGAGAGAGCCCCAGCCTCTCTAGAGTCGGCGCTCACGCAGGTTGCCATGTCGGGGACACTGAAGTTTCAGTGTTTAGCCAGCTCTGCATCGGTCAAGGATCATAATACAGCTTAGAGACAGACACCTCACATCCTGGGTATTTTTCTAGTCAAACTAATAACTGTAAGACAGAAAAAAAAACTACTTCAAGGGGACACGATTTAAGGCCTAAATCTTTTTAGAATCTTCCTGGTCTTGTTTCAACATCAGCTAAATATTCAGCTGTATGAAGCGATCATTGTGTGTGTACGTGCAGTTACCTGTCTGTACCACATGGCCGGCTCTGCACCTGCCGATCGACCTGACTCCGCCCCCGGCTTGGTCTCCTCTTTCCCATGATGCCCTGCTTCACTAAGCTTCATCTTCAGGCCCTCTGGCTGGACTGCAGGGGCTTTAGGTTCCTCTCCCTTCGCCATGATGACCGATTTTGTTTGTTCTGAGGAAGGCAGGGGCTCTTTGGGCTTCGTTGGGTTCAGCCCCCCCTTAGAGGCGAGGTCAGTAAGGCTGGGGGCTCGGGACAAGGTGGGGGGAACAGATGCTTTCTGCTTCCACTCATCCTTCCCGCTTGCCTCCCGCTCTTTGCCCTCCGCCTTCTTGTCGGCCTGTCGTTGGCGCTCCTCGTACTGCTGGCGGTAGGCGGGGTTAGAGGCGAGCAGGTGGGCGTGGTAGGCCTGGTCGGGGGAGTATGAGTAGGGGGGGACGTAGTACTGGTTGTAGTACATGGGCTGGGTGTACATGTTGGACCGCTGCTGGATGACTGATGGCTGCTGAGGCCCCAGCTCCACCTTCCTCTCCTCCTGAGGCTCCACCTTCAGTTTTGGCTCCTCCCCCACATCCGACTCCTCCTCCTTCTTCACCTTCACCTGAGCCCCTTCAACGTGAGGCGTGGCTGCAGATGGTGCCCCCGGGCTGGGGTTGGGGTAGTTGGGGGAGTAGTACGAGTCGTAGTTGGGGTAGTATGGAGAGTCCTTGCTGGGGGCCTGAGGGGGGAACAGCGCCTTCTTGGCCCCCTCCCGAGGCCCCTGATCAGGCTCTGTTTTCACCTTCACGCCCTCTGCCCTCCCCTCACCGTCCTCACCTGCGTCTGAGATGTCGGAGTAAGCAGGACTGCTGGTTTTCACAGATGCGTTGTCAGCTCCGTTTTGGTTGAGTTGGAGGGGGGGCGCGAGGCCGGGCTCCATCCTGCTGCCACTCCCAATGGAGGGGCTGGGGGCGTTGTCTGTGAAGCTGTACACCTTGTCAGCCTCGGCCTTGATGCTGGCGAGCCGGCTCTGATGAGCTTCTGAGGAGCCATTCAGCATAGCATCCGCCTCCGAGTATGGGCTCCTGCCCTCCTCCGGCCTCCCCCCCTTACCCGCCGCCTTTGGACTGTCCCCCTCCCTCCCCCCCCTCCCTCTTCTTCTTGTCCTTCTTCTTCTTGTCCTTGCAAAGGGTGGGGCTGGAGGCGGGGTCGGCCAGCGGTGGGGGTTTGGGTTGGATGTTTTTCATCTGGGGGCTCTTGGGGACGGACTGTACCACTGAGCCCAGAGCAGGGGAGGAGGCCTGCATGGCATAGGGTGAGGGGGCTCCGGGTGCAGAGGGGGCAACAGGGCGGGTCGGCTTTAAACCTTTCGGAGTCAGTTTATCTGGTTTCCCCCCCGCTGCCATCTTCTTGCCCTTCCTGTCATCCATCCCATCGTTGCTCGCCTCATCCGTTAGACACGTGGCCTCCTCGCCGCCATCTGTCACCTCAGGCTCTGCCTCTCCTGCCTTCTTCTTTCCTTTCAGCTTTCCTGGAGAGGGGGACGGGGCGTCAAAACCCCGTCCTTTTGGCGTGGTGGAGCGTGCGGGAGAAATGGCAGCACCGTTACAGGAAGCAGGGTCAGGGTGGAGGGCGGGGTCATCCCCATACTCGCTGTCGACGTCCTGGTCCAACCGGACGTCATGGTCGTTGTGGGCTCGGGCCTGGTGGTATTTCAGCCCGTTGATGTGCTTGTACTTCTTGTTGCAGTTGGGGTGGGGGCAGTCGATGAGCACTGGGGAGGGGCAGGTCCTGTCCAGCGGCGGTTGGGGGAGGGGCTCAGATTTCCCTACAGGCAGGGGGAGTGCGGCGCCAGTGGAGTTCGTTCTCATCCTCTTCGACGCCTTGGTGTCCTCGGAGCTGGAGGTGGGCTCCATGTCAGAGGCCGGTTTTGTCTTCCTCTTGGCAGAGGAGGGGCTTGCCTTGACGTCCTCGGCGCCTGTTGTCTGGCTTCCTCTCCGCCCTTTGCTGTTAGCCGCGGCGCCGCGCGTCTTGCTGCTTCCGCTACCTTTGTTATCAGAGGAGTTGCTGTTGTCGTTCAGCGGCGTGTTGCTGCTGGGACGCATCCTCTTCCCTCGGCCACGACCGCTCCGCATCTCCACGTCACTGGTGGGAGAATCGCAGAACCTGAACCACAGAAACAGAGTCAGCAACCATCAGAAGCAGGAAACAGTTACAGGAAGATTCTGAAACATAAAACCTTAGATCTTATTTTTATTTGTAAATGACTAAAAGCTAATAAGAGTGTTAGATTAGCTTTAGCAGACGTCTTTAGCCTGCAGCGATGAGGTCATGGCTGCAACGTGACCTTTAAATCGTGTCCCTGTAAAGTCGTTGCTTTTGTCCCCAACAGCCTCAGATTATTCAGAGCGTCTTTCTCTGCAGGGATTCATTCTGTCCTGTTGTCAAAGAGTGAGATGGAGAACATCATGTTTCTTCGCCTCCCCGCCATGTTTACTGGTTTGCAGCTTCCTGTTTGGTGCTGGCGAGACCGCTCCTGTTGCTTGTTGACAATGGCCTTGAATTTCCCTCGGGATCAATAAAGTATCTATCTATCTATCTATCTATGGTCACGTCATTGAGCAACACAATTTGCATAAAGCCCGGGCGTACACGGTACTATTTCAAGGCAGATTTAGACACGATTTTTTTAACCGACAGCTCATTTCGCAGTCGGGATGAATTTCAGCCCGATCGCCCGGTGTGTGTGTGTGTGTGTGTGTGTGTGTGTGTGTGTGTGTGTGTGTGTGTGAGCGAGAGAGAGAGAGAGAGAGAGAGAGAACAAGAGAGAGCACAAGAGAGTTTTTGCCGGTGTGTGCAGACCATTCGAGCGGTGCATAGGAGACAACTGAAATCAACCTCAGTCTGTGGTCGTTCAGTGAGAACATAAATTGTAAGCTTTTTATCGTATGTGTGTGTGTAAACGCTTCTGTAATACGATGTTTGATTTTATCATCACGCAAAGACCAGAAAAATACTTAAAACAGCTCGGATTGAGTTTTATGACGACCTCAAAGCAAACGACAGAGATCACAGGAAAGAGAACCCAACTCTAGAAAAACTGGAAACATGCCTGTGACTTCGACATCGCTTGAAAAGTCGTCAGGTGTTCGGTAAGTCAGTCAGTTGCGGGACAGAATGAAATCCCTCTTTAGGACCTCTTCTTTCATTGGGTCATAACAGGTCAAGATGTCATACAGTGAAGAAACCTGATACGTTCAGATTTCATTCACTTGATAATCGTACTGAAAATGGGTTCATGTTGACAATAAACATTTCAGAATAAGATTCACTAACTGCTGTAAACTGATGGATGTATATATAGAAGTTTATCCAACGTGTGTACCTTGGTGGTGCCCAGTCGTGTCTCGTGCAGTCCAGCAGGGTTCCAACATACGTCTTATTCCTCCAGGTGACGTTCACAACCAGCATGCCTGCAGACACACAAACAGGTCAATAAAAATTTACTCAACACACTGAAAGCCTGAATGTGCAGCAGGAAACAGACACGTTAGATGAGATCCATCCCTCTGCTAGGAAGCAGATGTGTCATGGTTTCAGACTAAGTACAGCGAGCAGGTTTCTGAGGATGAGTCTCATCGGTGGTTTGGTCTCAGTTTGACTAGCTTCAGATCTCAAACATGGCGAGCATTTTAGATAAGCTCTGCGCTCACAGAAACAGATCAAAGTGTCAGGCAGCAGGAAGAGCTCAGTGTGCAGCTGACGTGTGAACAGCTTCCTGCAGGAGAGAGAGAGCAGAAGTCGGGCAGCTCCTCATCATCTCCTCAATGCTTAACTCTGCGCGTGTGTGTGTGTGTGTGTGTGTGTGTGTGTGTGTGTGTGAGAGAGAGTGTGTGTGTGTGTGTGGGGGATGATCCGACAGGGATGACGGGCAGACCTCAAAAAACTGTTGTTTTCAGGTGTTTGTCTGTATTTGTACACAGAGTGCTCCTGTTTTGTGGGTGAATTCTATCATCTCTGTGCACGGTCTGAGGCTTCACACTGAAGGTTGTACGTCCAACAGAAACACACGTGAACTTGTCGAGTTTAACAGTTTTTAAACTCACCGTCCTCGGTTTCCTGCCACACAATGCCCTCCAGGTTGACGCTGGTCCCGGGCTCACAGGGTCCCAGGCACTCCGGCTCGGTGGCCAGCGCAGCGTCCGCTGTGTTCACCGCTACTGAGCGCGTGCGGACCATGATCTGCTCGCAGGGGGACGAGATGTCACTGTTGGTGACCGGAGCGAGGAGGTGGAGAGGAGGAGGAGCAGGGGTGGAGACAGGAGACTCCATCTGGAGGGAGGGAGAGAGAGAGACACCATGACTGTAGAAACTTTTCATTTGATTCAACAAACTAAAACACATAAAAACATTATTTCAGAGTGGAACGTAAAGCAAACCATGAAGCTCGGAAAACGTTGAGGAGCCATTAAAGAGTCGAGGGCTGAGAAAACACTTCAAAATAAAGACTTACTTCCAGAGTCTCTATCTGGATTAGTTCAGGTTTATAGTTAAACGCGCAATCACTGATAACTGTCAGAGATTATTTATCTGCTGATTAGTAATAAAGTCCCTCAATTTGTCAAGTATATCTTTGATCGTTAAAATGTGGATCAGGCCCTAAAGCCTTAGACCAGATCCTGTGAGGACTTGCTTAGTCCACATCTCAAAGACACTCAATTATCAGTCTCTGTCGAAGGAGGGAAACGGAAACATTCACGCCAGAGATTAACTGAGTGGGAAAATCAGGGCTGATTCTGATACCGATGTTTGTTTCATGACTTCTTCTGGCATCAGACTCCCACAATGCAACATTTTCCCTCGTGTTCGACGATGAAAACAAGTCAATTTGTCCAACAGGTGACAAAATAACCTCTTCTTCGAATCAGTCGTTAGATGTTCTAAATGTCAGCATTAGATTGATTCAACACAACAGATAAACATCAGCTGCTGACATCGGTTCATTATTTACCAATGCTGATATCGTCCGATACCGATATTAAACCGATGCATCAGTGCATCCCTATTTCTCTCTTAATAGGCTGAAATCAACCAACTAAAGCAAGAGGGAAGGTGTCAGCCTCCGGAGAGATGTACAGAAAACAAGTTATACCAAAGAGCTAAAAGATAGAGTAGGACCTGCAGACGCTCCCACAGCTCAGAGGAACATGACGAGAGAAAGAGCCACCGGCTGGATCTGCAGCTGACTGGTTTACCGCCTGGTTAGGACGCTGTGACCATACAGACTCTTCTTCGATAGATAAAAAACCTTGCTGCCCAGAATGCTGGGAAACCCCCTGTGGAGGGGGGAGGGGTCTGTTTTACACCGCCTCTATTGGCTGCAGAGTTTTAACAAAACGCACACAAACAGCTCTGGGAAACACCGACTTCCCCCGCGCTCCTCCTCCTCCTCCTCCTCTCCATTCAGCGAGAGGTATTCATTACAACAACAAGCCACATTCCTCTCAAGGTCACTTGCTCGCTCATAGAGAGAGAGAGAGAGAGAGAGATTCCTGACTGTGATCATCAGAGACTCTCCCTTTGTGTGCAGAGAGCGGAGGTTTGTTCACAGAGGTTACACCCGGCAGCAGCACTTTAACTGATAGAAACAAGGTCTGTTCATTTCTCAGACCACTTTAAAGACATCGTCACGTTTCCTGAAACATTTCAGGACACACACGTCCTTCGACACCCTTTAACAGGACTAACAGAGAGACTAAGTGCTGGAATCATTTCAGATCATAGGAAACATCCAAGTTTCAGGACCAGAAGTCCTAAACTGTCTGCATGAAATATGTTCAGGAGAGACTTTAACTTGTAGTTTAGCTCCATCAAGCAGACGTGTGACCGGCTTAGGACAAAACTAGAAAAACAGAGCGCCAGGTCACTAAGCCCCAACCTAATGATCAAACTGATGCTTCTTCAGCATTATTTTTACGACGGTTACTCTCCTGGAGGTCAAAGCTCAAAGCTCTTTTGTGCCGTGTTTCATCTGGCAAAATGAATGATATAACCTCACATTAAACGGACAATTTTTTTCCACTTCAGCTTGACTTTTCTCTTCCAGCGACCTCGACAATTTTCCTAATGAAGTCAGGGTGAGCCGATGTGTAAACGCAGCAGGAAATGTTCAGGACGATTCACTGCGAGTGAGCCGGCGGGGGATGACTTTTGTATCCGGGAAGTAGTGAGCATCCGGTGCAATGGATGTGCACGTAATGAAACCCGGGATGTGTGCGTTTAGTTGACTTAATGCAGCTCTGGTTGATGGTCCTGCTCTACTCGCTCTACTACCCGGATGTAAACGAGCACAATGAACCGATAGCATCTCATAGTAGCAGAGTGGCTTGTCAGTGTTTAGATCTAGAAACTGGAGATAAATATGTATGAAGGCGGTGTCAGGTTGAACTGGCGTATCAACCGGAGCGATGAGTGACCACATTCAGCGCAGACGTGTGGACGTTAACCAGCAAGGAGGACTGAAGGCTGGCGGTGACAGAGCTGCTAACGTTAGCCACACTCAGCAAACTAAATCAGAGTTTACCCGCTGAAGATTTTAAATAAAATGAGCTAAATTTTGACCGTTTTCTTATCTTGAGACTAGTCGTTTGTTCTGAAATTTCTGTTTAACCGACTACGGAATAAGTCGACTTGGAACATCACAACAGAAACTGCTCTTATACTCTTTGTGCTCGTCAGTGTCTCTTTACCGCTCTTTGTTTGTACTGTGAATATGTCGTTACACACAGCACTGAGTTAACTGTCGTAAGCTTACACTGTGGCTTCCACAGCGCCTTTTTCTTCTACATCATGTCCTACCATCTCAGACCCGCCCTTCTTATTGTTATAAAAATTGAACAACCAATTAAATATTGGTTGGCTGTCACTCTTATCTAAAACTAATGTTTGTTCAAAGGTGAAACATTTCATTCAGAGACTCATAATGTGCACATATAAGTACTGAGTGTATAAAGACAGAGAGAGAGATTGCAGATAAGCTTTAGGAGTTGCTGGTCTTCCTCGATGAGGCCAGGTCCACTCAAACCCCACATGCACACTTTAAAAACCCTGATAAAGGCTTTCAGATGGGGATAAGAACCCTTGAAACTCCCTGAAGACCATCAAACACCCAACCCACTTTGTGAAGGACCTTCCAAAACAACTCCAACTCCAACAATGTGATCCTCAGAGACTTTAGGAAACTCCTGAAGGATCACTTTTCCTCCTCCACTCACACAGGCCTCACTGCAGCCACACACACTGAGGAATGTTTGAAAGGAACAACAGGTTAGGAGTCATTTCTCCAGGAGATGCCGAGACGATGAATTCATATCTGGAACGGAGGGGGAGGAAGAGAGACCGGGAGGGAACTCCGCTTGATGGGCGCCCAGGACTCAAACTCCTAGATCGACTGTGACGTCTGAGAAAAAACTTAAAATGATTCCACTCATAGAAAAATAAGTTAAGGAGCCTGGGATGGAATTCAAGACCAATTCAAACCCAAATTAAACAATGTAGGAGAAACAACAGCTCCCAAATCAGTGAGGTGTCTTAATGTTAAACAGTTTAATATACTTTCAGCTTTTCTCTGAGTGCTCGTCACCTCACACTGAGGAAAACATGAGTACAGCTGTCGTACGGTTCACACGTGACCTTTTCTGTTTAACTCACTTCCAGGAACATCAGGCCGCAGAGCCGAGGGGTCAGGGGCGCGTTAGCTTCTCCAGATACTTCACTTCTATTTACTTTTTCAACGAACGCACAGACTCCTGCTCCTGTTTCCCAGAAAGCACCAGGAGAGAGAGAGTTTGCTCTGCTCTGTGCTGCAGGAGGAGAGTTAGCTCAAGCAGCAGCCACGTCTTCAAAGAGAAGAATTCACAGGATTCAGATGCTTTCTGGCGGTCGCTAATAAGGGATGCTCCGATACAACTTTAAGTCTGACAGGGATAGTCTCCTGCTGTGAGGTGCAGGTGTGAACAATCACATCAGGAGGATTTTAGGGGCAGTCCTCCTGAAATTCTCCAGACATTATTTAGGGGTGCCTATGTGAAAGGCAGTAATCATGTCGCTGGTGTGTGCTCTGTGTGGTAACGTCACAGCTCCAGGTGTGATGAAGCTCCTCACTGTTACATCCATTAACTCTGCTGATAAATGTTCTCATACGTTCTTGTAACATTCAGACGGAGCGTGCACAGTGAAATATTGATGTGATGTCAAACTGAACCGTGGTTCCATAAATGTTTCAAACCATCACTGTGAAGCAGACAAAGTTTCCTGCTTTCTTTGTTTGAACAAATCGTGCTGCCTACCACCACACCAAACATTAGCTTAACACAAATAAAGAGTATTCATGGAAGTTGTTGGCGTATAGCCCTTGTTTGTAGCTTCCTCGTTGGCTCCTCCTAGCGAAATGCACAGGGCTTTAAAATGTGTGCTAATGAACATAAACTGTTCAGATACACGAGTTCATCCAAAGTGAAAAGGTCATGATAGCTGATGACGTGGCCTATCAAACAAAAGGTGACGTTGTGGCGCTAACACTGAGTGTTCCCATAAAGATCACTTTCCCGCCTCAGCCTGTGAAACCTGTCCGGTCTATTTTTAAACTGTTTCACAGGAAGAGAACTCTTCACTTCTTTTCCACAGGCTTCCCTCTGTGTTTAGTCTGAGCTCTGAGGCCTCCAGGTGTCCTCTCATTCTGTCTCCTCTGTGGAGATAAACTCACAGTGTCGAGTGCTGAACACTGACACATTTATATCTCCAGATTAAAACCAGCAGTTTGGCCTGTTTCACATTAAGATGATTCAACGCCTCGCCTCAATTATTGTTCACAGAGAGAAAAAACACACCAGTAAAGACATTCAGAATCCCTCCGCCTGTTTAAAGATGCAGCTTGTTTAATGCCCTGGAAACAGCCTGTTTTATATCAATATAAGAAACGTGTTAAACTCCAAGTCAACATTCTGAACAGCTAGTTTTATATTCCAATAAAATCAGGTGGACCTCTCAATCAAACTATTCATGCTTTATCTAAAAGCTGAATTAAACCTTAACCTTCAAACTCTCATTTACAGTCTTACATCATTCTGTTAAACCTTTCATTCTAATTTTAGATCCTTAAATCTTCAACTCTTTTTACCATCAAATTACTCCGAGCATCAAAGGGAAGTACGAGCGATAAATTACCAGCAAGTTTAACTATGTAATCTACAGATAACAGCTTTTTAATCTTGAGTTTCATCGTGATTAAAGGAGCAATATGTCACTCTGACACCTAGTGGTTTTAAGACACCCCCATACGGCCGTGTGGGGGTGCCTTAAAACCGCCTACCTTCTCTGGTCCAAACAAATCCAGACCATTCAGGACCAGAATCTAAAGTTAGAAGGAGGACATACTGGCTGCTGCATTGTTGTCAGAGAAGCCAGCACTTCAACATAGCATGTTTCCTTAATGTCTGATCATAGAGTAAGCTCACTTTATCATTTCACTCACTACACATCTGACTGATTGATCCTTCAAAGCTGAAATCAAAACCAAGTTCAACATTGATCTATTTCATTCTTGAATTTTTAACCCAGTTTAACTTCAAATGAACCAATTTGTGACAGCCCATTGGTTCTTGAGTAGACGGCTGGTTTAACCTCAAGTCAAAGCCTGCATAGACACGATTCGATTGACAACCCGTTAAGTCTTAAATTAACCGCTGGTTAAATCCAAATCAACAGTCAGTTCAACCCTGAAGGAGCAGCTCCTAAAGGTGGAAACGTTTACTCTGTTGGGCTTAAAGACGCTGAACTAAAGAGCGGGTCAGATTAAAACTTTCCAGGACCAGCTGGAGGGATGGACTCCCACAGCATTATCTAAAAACAGAAACTGGGTTGGATTAGATCACTCTGTAAACAGCTTGTTTCTAGGATGCTTCTATTTTTAGCTAGCAGGAATATTAGACACTAGATAGCCGGGTTGAATTTAAACAGCAAGTCAGGATAAGACAGCACAAACATAACAAAAACACCTCACAACTTTTATTTTTAAATGCAAAATAATGGAATACCAAACATGCGATTAATCACGATTAACCACATATCATATTTCTTTCAATGACGTGTACCAGCGCCTGGTTAAATTAGGTAATACTGCCAGAGGCTGGCTGTAGCGCGACCATTAAGATGTCACCCAAGACCCCTACTTAGAGGAGTGTAGCCACTGAACATGGGCACCGACCTAACCGCTAGGCCATCTGCGCCCCAGGTATATTGTATTTTAAATCATTAGTGCAGATCCAAGAAAAAACCTGTGAGATGAACAACCAAAAGATGGGATGCATTTCACTCCGAGGATTAAGTTGCAGTCATCAAAACAAACTGCTGTTTGGCCACACCTCCTCCATACTGAAGCCTCCACTCTCCTCAAACGACACACCTCCAACGCCCCCTCCACTCACGTTCGCACAAAAGAGTTTAGCACAAGCGACGGACAACATTATCCTACATTGTTGTGTTAGCACTCTTTAAGTAGCTTAACATTGCACATTAATGTACACAGAATGAGCGTGATCTAAAAACACATAATCACAACCAAACCAATAATCAGTGAGTATGTTCTTCTTCTTCTCTCTAGTCCTTGACTAAAACAGCTTTTATACACAAGGGGAGGAGCCGGCCGTCCCGTCCATGTAAACACGACTCTGACAACAACACAGCCAGCGGGACTCGAGCTTCTCGCTCATTGTAGACAGTCATGACTCAGAGACACATTTACACAGGAGAGACTTGGTTTATGATTTATTGAGGTGGAACATGTCGCACATTCTTCCTTTAAAACACCATCATTCATAGAGAGAGAAACTGCTTCATCATACTGCTCGGGTTTCCACTGATGCTTTATGGAGAGTAAAGTGAGCAGCGTGTTCAGTATCACAGATTGATCATGTGACACACACAAAGAGAAAGACTTGGGGGATTTTCCTTCACAGCTAAAGCAGATTTATTCCAATGAGATAGAAGACAGTTTAAAGGTTTTAGGGGCTGAGCCATTAAGAGGTCAGTGATCTCTGACAACAGCAGGCGGTCGGGTCACGTCTGCTTTAACTGAGAGCTCAGAGGTGACAGCAGTGAAGTGAGTGTGACGGACGCAGGAGTTCGGCCAGCTGGAAGCAGGAAACGGAGCACAAGTGCTGGAACTTGGCAGCAGACCTGCAGAGAGCTGGATAACAGACAGCTCTGAGCGGATGATCGCTGCAGGCCAGCAGGACGTTTGGCAGGGAGCAGATCTCAACGCTGAGCTAAATTTATAAGAAGAAGAAAGCTGGACTGAACTGCAGCTGTAGAGGAGATACGAGCTGAACGCTGAGCTGCAGCATTAGCAGATGTTTTTAATCTATTGCTTTCACTCCTAGAAACCACATCATTAAATATATTATATTTCTTCTTTAAAGGAAATACTCGACTGAAAGACCAAAAAACTCTGTTCATGCCATCAACCTGTAATGTCTGCTTTTACTGGCTGCTTTATCAGGATGGTCAAATCTTTAACTGGGCGGAGAAGTAAACTAATAACTGAACCGCACCAACACACACTGTGCATCTCAACAACTGCAGAGTTTAACACTGAAATAAACTAAACGAAGGTTCTACTTTTAAAAATGCGTGTTTTAAAATGATACAACCAGAGATATTTCAAATGATGGCATCAAAAAGTAGCTTTAAGATTAAAACTATGGATTTACAGTAGATCCCTCCATAAGAGGAGAAAAAGGGGAAAGCTTTGTGGGGCCCGGTCACATGGGGAGGGGGTCCATGGAGGTTAGCAAAAACATAGTCCTTCCTAATTTAAGCAACAATGACAACATTTTATATTACACCTAAAAACTCACCATTACCTCTTAAAGTAACAAAAACACACTTTTTATTTATCGTTGCTTCAGTAAAATGTCGCCTGCTCCAAAATGTAAACCCCCTCTTCAGGCCCAGAGGGAGCTAATGCTAGCCAGGAGGCTAGCGCTAACACTACTGATTCCAATGTGTATGTTGATTTATATTATAGGTCCCATTTACCAGGTCTTTCAGGGGCCCATACATTTCTGCCGGCGGGCCTGGATCTCACTGCGGGACAGGGGCCGGGTTGGGCCGGTCTAGGGCAGAGAATCTAACCTCTTGTATTGATTAGTGATGTAACTTTAAAATAAATCAACTTCGAACAAATGACTCGGTAATGTTGGATCACATTTGCTAATGTCTACAGCTCCAACCTCTCATTCAAATATGGTCACTTCTGGCTCCAAAAACCACAACAACCGCAACCACAGAAATACCAAACTAAAGGCTTCCACAAACAAAGAGTGATGATACAAAGGTTACATCCACTTCCTTTAAGTCTGTGGACACACTGTGGTGAATATCATAGTCTACTGCAAGCCTTTTTATCACGTTTGTCGTTTCACTCAACTTAACAGAAGTGCATAATTAAATCAATGGGGTGCCCCTTCAAGACAGATCTGTTATGTTTGGATTAGAGGAGATCAGCCCAGACTTCATGACGCCTTCATTATTTCAGGAAAACGCGTCTTATTTTTCCTTTCTTAACCACAAATGTCTCTGAACATCAATTACTGTCGGATGAAACGCCTGTACAGTTCTGTTTCATGAACAAAAACATAAAAAACTGAATGAATAAATGAAAGAAAGGCTTTTAAAAAACCATCATTAAACAGAGTGGCAGGTAACCAAGACGTGCCGAGTTCTCTTCAGCGAGGCCCACAGCAGCCACATGTTGGATAAACATAAATATCGTCAGTTTGCTCTTACCTTCACACTGACCACCTTCTTCAGATTTCTGCATTCACCGCTATCCACCTCCTCCTGCTCTGTTGTCATAGCAACAGGCTGGCCAATCGCTGCCGAGTCCAGTGCCATATTCCCGAGCTGCTCAGCGGCAGCCAACTCAGGGTTTTGTTGGCCCTCGAAGGGGCCGCTGCGAGGTGCCCCCAATGGCAGGATGGGGGCCACGGTCTCCTTCTCAGTGTTGACCACTCCTGTGGCCCCCACCTCCATTTTCTCCTTCTTAGTTTTCCCAGATACTCCGTCTTTGTCCTTTTTCACTGCTGGGAGGTTTCGGGAGGGTTTACTGGACTTGTCCGTTCCCTTAGTGGGGGTAGAGTTGGGGTTCTGGGGGGGCGTGTCGCCAGGGGCCCGACTCTGAACCTCCTTCTTGGCTCCGTCTGCGACGGGGGCCTTCCCGCTCTCTTTAGAGTTTTTACTACGTTTAGATTTAGATTTGCTCTCTTTGCCCTGTGTGGCAGCTACAGGACTAACAAACTTTATATTGTCAGGTAAAGCAGCCACAGCACTGGGTGGGGCCGCCATGCCCCCTCCCTCCTTGCTGCTCGACATCTCTAGTTTGTCCTTCTCCAAGTCAGCGTCCAGGTCAATGATCAGATTACCAACACCGATATCCCACTCATCGCCGCTGTCGTACGTGTCCACCGCGTTGGAGTCCACACCTTTCCCGCCTGCAGGGCCGCTGCTGAGGGACATCTTAGTAGGAGCGTCCCGGAGCGCCGCAGGAGGGCCACTGGAGGGCCGCGCTCCTCCCAGCCGCAGGACGCCTCCTCAGGGCAGGACCCAGCGCCTCCTCCCTGCTCCCCACATCTCCTCCTGAAGAGAGGGGAGAAAGTTAGACTGAGAAAACAACAGGATACAGAAACTAATAGTTACTTCCATTAGGAGGTGATCCCAACATCGCTGTAACCAATCAGCATCTCGTTCTTTACACTTTTATCTTAGACTTAAGTTTGTCTTCTCTGATAGCTGCTGTAGAAAATGTGAGGAAGGATTTGGTGATGTTGTGTCTACATGATCAACGTTTCGAGCCACTAACAAAAGCAGTATGATAACCTTTTACTCCTCTGTTTAAACTAGAGCTTTTAATATTTCGTTTTTCCCTGCCGTTATTATTACAGTACGTAGACTTTAGTATCGTCGAAACCAAACAGCTCAACAATACCAGAGCAAAAAATGTATTTCATTGCTCATTTCATTTATTGCTCTGACACAAAGGCCGTGTTGACGAGGATCGTGGGCGGTCACTGGGAAATTGTTTCCCAGCATGAGTGATCAGACACTTCCTCCTTCAGGCCTCTTATCATATGAAAGGAGCCGTGTGACCTCTGCCCTCCTCTGACAATACAGCTGTTGGCAGAGACGGCTGGGGGTGGGGTGTGGGTTAGTTAACAGCCTGCACTCTCGATGACTCAACACCAGCCCTTTTCAGCTGTCATCACGTCTTTGTACATTCATATTGGTTCTGTGACGTGTAATATCGGTGTCTCAGTCTGAATTCACATTGCGTTTCGGTGTTGCAGAAGCACGGCACAGCAGGAGCTCCACAATACACACACACAGTGTCAGACATGCACACACACACAGCACCATTAACTGAGCTGTTCTCAGATCAGTTTTCTGAAGCCACACGTCATTTAAAGCCGGAGAGTGTCTTTGTTTGGAGACGAGCCGGGTCGCTCTGACCTGCAGACCCATCCAGCAGGACAAACCATCACATTCGGTCTGATGGAGACTTAGCTCAGCCGTTTCCACAACTCAACACAGACGAGCCAGCCAGCCAGCATCTTCCAACAGTGACGGTTATAGACTAAAAGTCCGAGTCAGGTCGAGTCCTCGCTCAGTTATTAACAGGCTGTCAGAGCTGCTGAAGATTTACAGCGAGACTCAAAGAGCTGAGGGACGAGGAGGAGGCTGTTACATCTCTGTGTGGACTGTTAGGAGACCGGTTCAGAGAATAACTGGATCTGATTTAACTGGTCCTAAAATGTATTTATTTCTCTGCTTTATTTGGCCGAAACGATTAAAAAAATCAAATGACTTTTAAAGATTGTTTTAGTCATTAATCCAACAAAAGGATCACCATCTCCTGTTCCAGCTTCTCAAGTATTAGGAATCATACCAGGGCTCTAAAATCAACTATTTTACCAGTACTCCGTGCAGAGCGTTAAATAAAGAAATGAGGATAGATTTACATGTTTTTGTAAAAAAATGTTAAGCTTCACGTCATGATGACAAAGAGATTGTCCTGGAACATTCAGTTGTAGATGTGCAACGACTATAATCACCAAAACAACTATACTTGAGGAACAGACACACACTCTCACCAACACTGTAACGAGCGCTTCTGTGAAATCCGTCTCTGCAGGGAGAACCTGACCACCACTCAGACGTCTGTTTGTTTGGTGAGTCTGCAGGATGAGTGAGTCTGAAAATCACAGTGACAACAAGAGGATTCACAAACCCTCTCACTGTCACAATATTATCACTTACTGTGACATGAGTTTTCATGGTTACAAAATCAAACTTACTGACGTCTTTTTTTTTTCCTGAAATGAAATGTAAACATGGTCAAATGAATGCTTCTTGAACTTCTTACAGAATGACAATGTGACGCACGCTCCACATCCATATTCAGAAAATCTACTTTAAGGGCGGTTTCACACTGGGGAGTCTCACCCGAGTCCACTTGGACCAGTTGACCGCTATGTGACTTGATTCTAAACGGCTCCGGTGGCTTCAAAACCGCTTTATCCAGTTAGTGTATTCTCTTTTGAAAAATCGCCTTTGTTTCCTCCAACTGTCGAGGTAAGGCCCTGTGTCCACCTGGCGTTTTTTTTTTTCGGGCTGAAAACTGTGCACTTAGAATAAAAGCGCTGCACGTGCGACATGTTTCTATGACAACAGTCTCTTGACAATGGCCGCTGTATGACCGACACTGCTCCGTTGCTGTTTACTGTACATTTTATATTTGAGATGTATTTTCCCCCTCACTATGAGCATCAAACGGAGGATGCCGGCCCTCCTACTTTGTCTGGATGATGAGCTTAAATAATAATGACGGCCCCGCTATCCCTGCTCTGATCAGACACAGAGCAAGGACCAGAATATTCTCCTATACAATTGGCTGGTTGGAGAAAGGGCCAGTGAAGTCAACCGCACCCTTCTGAAAGGTTGACTAGAAGTGCTCAGTGGTCGAAACGAAGACGGCGCTCTCGAAAAAAGGATGCTGGGCTGGCCTGTTACTGGACCGTCTTGTCGGAGGACTAAACACAGACCTGAAACTGGCCTCATCTCACCCTCCAGCCGGCCTTAAACCACCTGTAACTTTTTTTTTTTTCTGTTGGCTGTGAATCTTATAATCCACTGAACACTTTCTCTTCTCCAGCCGCCTGCAGGGTGTTTACACTGCCTCTCCACATGAAGTCTGCTGGCTTTTACCTGCACACAGTGTGTCTGCCAAAGACTCCGTGCAGGTTTACAGTGTGCAGAGCACGACGAGAGAACATAATAAACAGCTGAAGAAGAAATGACGACAGTCTATAAATACTAAATACCTCCTCTGGGGTTTTATACTCCGTAATAATAAATGTCTGCATGCGGTTAAATCATCTACGTGAAAAGAAAGGAAAGAAGAAGAGGAGGATTTCACACACTTCAAGTTTCTGTCAACTCCAAACATATTACAGATTCAAAGAAAACAAAGCTGGAGAACATCTGCAGGAGTTTAGCATTGAGGGAATACTTCAGCATTATGGGAAATGTAGTTATTCCTGCTGTGTCAGACTAAAGGAATGGTTGACTGATATTGTTTTCATGTCTGTCAGGTACATATGAAGCCACAGACAGACATTCACCCTCCAAGATAAGTCTGAGGACCAATCACAACCCCTGTTCTCTCTCTTAGCTGGTTTATCTCGCTAGGTCCAGTAGCAGGTCCCCAGCAGCCTTGTTATCCACAGAGATGGATCTCCTCCTCTCCAGAACACACACCCAGTAATTACGACTAGGGCTACATATGGGGGCGGCAGTAGCTCAGTCTGTAGGGACCTGAGTTGGGAACGGGAGAGGTACCAGGGCACTTCCCGAGTACTGAGAACTTGAAGCATGTCTCTCAATAACAAAGTGTAAAACAGAATTTCCCTCAGGGATTAATAAAGTGTATAAAATTCAAATTCAAACATCCTAATAATCAGTTGCAATGAATAGATCGTTACATTACTCATTTCGATTCAGCTGATAGACAGAAACTGAGAAAGTGCGACGAGTAGCATGAGATGATATTTCTCATGGAGGTGACAACTCTCCCGTGATATCAGTTCATAGACGCAGAGCGGCAGCCATCATGGCGGAGTCTTATGTTGACGTTACCAGAGAAGATGCCACAGCTACTTCTTAATTTTTAGTTAATTTTTGGGGCCTTTATTAGAGAGCACAGCTGAAGAGAGACAGGAAATGTTAGGAGGAGAGAGCGGGGGATGACATGCAGCAGAGGGCCGAGGTTAGGTTAGAACCCACGGCCGCTGCGACGAGGACTTTAGCATCCAGCTACTTTTTAATTTTTTGTGTGGCAGGCAGCATTTTGGGTACACGGTGTGAACAACGACAGAGTGACGGACAAGACAGGAACAATATGTAAGCACTGCAGTGACACTCATTACAAGATGAAAGCTAGTTAAAAAACGGACCTGCGTTGTTTTGCATTTTGTGACTTTCAATCCAATAAAATACTTTTTTTCCAATCATATATTTGGTCATCAGAGTTTTCTTAAATATAGAGTAAAATTAACATCTCGTCTCGTTCTCTTGAACCCAATATCGTGTATCATCTCGACCCGTGAGCCGAGTGTATCCTCACACCTCTCTCTTCATATTGTTTACACACTACTGAACAATATGATCCACATCCAATATTGGTCTCATCGTGTAGGCCTGCTTCAGATGTGGATGGATTATTATCTGCAGAGGCAACGCCAGAACAACAGGGATACACCATCATTTGTAAACTCATGCTGATGTTTGTGGAGCTAATGAGATTTTTTTCTTGGTGTAAAGTAAATGACTGTCAGTCAGCTGATTCTCAAACACTGCATCAGCCCTCGTATCTACAGTGGCATCTGGCTCAGACAGAATGAAACAACCATCAGCTGCACATTTTCACATTTTGTCATCCTTTGAATCACACTTCTGCAGCTTTCAGACAAAGACATTGACATCAGTCTGCAGCATCAGTGAGTATCTGTCAGCACTAAACCTGACCGACCGACCTGCTGCCAGTAAATCACACACACGCCGCTCTGCTCCTCACCAGAGGCTCCAACCTGCATCTGTTTACTGAAGAGACCTGCAGGCTGCAGGAAGTTCAAGTTAAAGCATTCAACCTGGGCCTCCACATAAAAGAGGAAATCTTTCACTCCAAGGATTCAGTTTAACTTGAGACAAAAACAGAAATCCTTCACATGGGAGCTCTGACACGCAGCTGTCAGTGCCACAAGTGGAAACACCCACATCCTGTTTCAGTGCACAGATGGATGTGTGATAAACACGAGAACAGTAGAGTAAAAATCATGCATGTGAGGCTCAACGATATACTGTACAAATTGTATCTACACTTGCAGGTTGAACAGTTGCACATGTCTAATTGTACCCTCCTTAAACTGATTGCCTATCCCAAAGCACAGATTTCACACTGATGTTGTAAAGTGAGTCCTCGACAGGCGTGAAAACAGCAGCCTGCAGACCCCAGCAGCAGCACAATGAGCTCTGTACTGTCAGAGGCCTGCAGCCTTCAGTGTGTGCGTGAAAAGAGAAATCAGAGCAGGAAAGCGTGTCTCTGTCTCAGTGTTCTCGTCCTCTCGGTCTGGGTCTTCTGTCACACAAACAGCTGCAGGGTCCACAAAAACTAACTGTTAGCATGGCTTCTGTCCATAGAGTCAGCCTTAACAGAGTCACACCTAAAAACATGTTGAAGTACACCTAAGTGGATTCAACCTGAATGGATCTTACAAGGCTGACACGACACTCGCTCTTCGCTCTCACAAACATTTCTAGTACGCTCTGGGGAAAACGCTGCATTTCTTTTTCTTGTAACTAGACTCGGATGGATTAAACGTTTCACAAAGCAGTCCCTCCCAACGACACCGTTAGCTCCCTCACCTTAACCATTCATCGGGCTGTACTGCAGATGATATAACTTTGGCGAGTTGCTGCAGGAGAAAGTGTTTGATACCCGACTCTGCTTGGGCTGCAGCTTGCTAATGTTAGCGTCCTACACAGATTTAACTTTTCCATATCAACAGGTGAGATTCTTCATTCTGTCACTGTATTCATCACTTTTCTGCACAGCGTACAGACGGGCAGACTATTGGAGAAGTTTCTTCTTCTTCATATTAAGTCAAAATGACTTCATTTCTGAGGTGGAGAACTGTAAATTAGTGCGGCGACTTTGGACATTGTTGTTTTCTCTTTGTGAGCTAACTTAAGCTAGCTTGAAAGTCCTCGAAGATCATGTTACTCTAGTGTGAGGTACAAGGGGAAACTCAAAGTCTCAAGAGATTAAAGACACTAGTATACAAGACAGGAAGCAAAGCCCCAGTGAACAGGTTCATAACTTTGAAAACGGGCCACCGACTGGTTTGTAGTAAGTTTTTACCTCGATGCCCCGTTACTATATTCCTCTCTGTCGCTCTCGTAGACGGACGAGGAACGAGGGGGCTCTATTAGGCACTGACACTGGCAGGCTAATGGTTGCACGCTGCGTCACTGCATAGCTGCATCACTGCGTCGCTCGGGGCAGTTAGGATAGGACACTCCAATAGAACACAATAGAATCAGGCTGATTTTGTTGCTGACGCTCACTCGCATCATGTGCTGTTAGTGAGACAGACATAGAAAGTGTTAAGCTAAGATGACAGCTTTCTCCATGTTGGATTCTCAGTTCTTGGAGGTCAGTACAGTTCGACTGTAAATCTGCAGAGCAAATCAGACTTTCAAACCTAAACTCTGCATGAACGCTAAGAAAGGAACTCAGGTGAGTCCACATATCAGGTGTTCATAGCCAAACAAACTGATTTCTGTCCAACATTTGGACTATTGCAACTTAAAAACAACTGCACAGACCTCCATGTTTGTTCCTCTCTGACTGTGTTTCAGGACTCGAGCAGTGAGCGGTCTACTTGACTCAGCAGCATGTTCAGCCTGCATCCATCACACACTCTCTCTCTCTCCTGACATTACAGAGGACTCTCCATCTTATTGATTACCCAGCGGGAGTGTAGCTCCGTCAGCTGCTCTGCTCTCAGCACGCTGCAGAGCTCCAACAGAAAACTGCTCTAAAATCAACTGCCAAGTGAGGAGGAAAGGAATTCAAACTTAAGATGCAGGTAAATCAGACCTGTGGAGGCTGATTCAGGGTGGTGCATCACTGAACTTCAGGGTGGTGGCTTCTAAATTGTGATTTCTCAATTACAAGATAGCTCTTTGTCAGTTTTTGACAGTTGGTGTTGCTCGATATCAACATCAATCTGGCGTATTTAGTCCAAATTAATTTGCAGAACGACATCCTTTTCCATATTAAGCAAATTATCATGTGTAGGAGGCTGGAACCAGAAAGAATTTGGGATTTTGGCTTGGGAAACGCTTTGACAATTAATGTAATTGTTGTTATCTATTGTAATGGTTTAAACTGCGCAGTCCACTTTGTATCGTTACGTAATTCACATGCACAGCTGCACATGTTTAATCCTGCCTATCATGTTGTCAGTTCTGTGTATTTTCTTCTTCTGGTGTGAGATGAATCCAGAACATTTGCTGTGTCTAGAAGTGACATCACGTATTATAAGCGAGTGTGTTTCTGCAGAAGTGAGAATGTGGAGGTTTAACACAGCCTCCATCCTCTCCTGCAGCAGCTCTACATGCACCACTCCTCACCCCTACCCAGCCCGTCTTTATGTTTTAGCACCCTCTGAGCCGGAGTTCACCAAGTTGGTGATCAGGAGGTGCAGCCAGCAGCCGAGGTGGAGTTAACAGGCGGAGAGCTGTACCGCCCCGGTCTTTATCTCCAGATTCCTCCCACATGTCACAGAGGAAACAGAAACACTAATTATCAAAGTGTCTACAGGAGACCACAAACCCCACGACTTAACAACAGAGAGGACGCCCACTGTGTTCAGTCTCACTGCTTGATCTGTATAAGAAGTTCTGCTTAAACAGAGGCGTCAACACAACATGACTGATACAGAAACATGGTCAAACACAGAGCTGTATACTGAGGTGTGTGAGCTTATGACAGCTTTGTTCTAGATAATTTGAGGAGCTACGTGTAGTTGAACAGAATCACAATCTGAACTAAAGAGTGGAGAAGGACATACTGGAGAACAGGGAACAGAATGCAGCAGGTTCATTACAGACTTCTTTTTATAAAAAAGTGCCGTAACTGAGATCAGCCGTCATCACGTCTTTGTACATTCTTGATTCTGTGACGGCGTAATATTGGCGTCCCAGTCTGTGAATTCTTATTGGGTTTTGTCGTTGCAAAAGCACGGCACAGCGGGAGCTCCACATCGCACAGTCAGACATGCACACACACACAGTGCTGCACTCCCGAATGGCTCAGCTGATCCCGTCTCTCCTCTGTAACGCCTCTGTTACTACCTCTGAAGACTGTGCAGAGACATTCAGACTGAAGGCCAAACGTCAGAGGCGTAACTATTGTCATTCAGAGCGAATAATATGAAGAATAAGACCCAGGTTTATTAACACAGAATGACCTATGTGTATTTTTCTACAGATGGAGCAAACACTGACCTCTGTTTGACAGTATAGAAGTAGATCTATCTCTATGCTGCTCAACAGACACCTCTCTAATCCCTCCTGACTCTGCAGGTCGACAGCAGAGCTGCTGAGGTTTTCATCGGCTCAGGTAACTCCTCTGAATCTCTCCGAGTCATTCATCACTGCAGAGATCCATCGGGGGACCTGCAGGCTGTGTGTGGCAGAGCGCTGAGCAAGCAGGTGGGCTAGTCAGGGTGACGGAGGGTCATGTAGCTCAGCGGTGCTCTTTTCCTGTAAGACTGGCTCCCCAGGAGGAGCAGACAGATCGGTTCATTTCAGCTTCCTGTCTGTGTCCTCCAGCAGGGCGGTACTGCTCAGCGGGCCTGAAGTCAACCCGACCATCTCACAATACACAGGTCTGCACGGCACAGAGTAACTGCACCTGTCCACAGCTGGAAATGACTTCACTCATCTTATGGGGGGCCGATTCATTTTTGCAGAAGAAACACCGGGAACTAACTAATCGCTGCAGGTTACCGTCAACAGCTATGCTTCAATGTCCTACCTATGGTGACTCTTTGACGTAGGAGCTGAAGATAAAACCGCCTATTAAGTGATTAAAAGACAACAGACCCGTTCTTCGAACCACAGCGTCCAGCGAAAATCATTCACTACACATTTCAGTACTCGTGAAACTAAAGAGAAAACTAGACACAAAAAGGTTTAAACAGATTCCCTTCAGCTCAGATCAGCTGCAGAGCTTTAGAGGAAACAGATTAAAAAACTGCAACACAGTAAAAGGAGTAAAGGAACTGTTTTCCAGGTTACTAAAACTGGCAAGAAGAATCAAAACTACATCCCAACGAAAAAGCTTAAAAGCTTCAGTACACATTTCTGAACGATGGTAACACTTTACTCAAGACTTTTAGAAACACAGCTGACCCTAACCAGTCGGAAAACTCCTGGGTTGTGTTTCAGAGAGTAAAGACACAAACAGAGGCTTGATGATGCTTATAAGGCCCATCATCACAACATGTCCCTCCCTGATTCATAGGGCTGTGTATCTTCACTGGTCTCACGATTCTATTCGATTATGATTATCCTGACTACGATTCGATATCACGATGCATCACGATTCATTACAACGGTTTACATCCTGAATTCTTATGTAACTGGAAATCTACTTTTGCATCAATGAAGACAAGCAAGCAGTCAGATAAATTTCAACTCCCTTTCTTTATTAGTCAGGAATGCTTTAGAAATAGAAATCAATTTCAACATAATGCCTTTACATTGTAAACCAAAAATAAATAGCTCTAGCCTCATATTTGTGAAACTGTTCTCTCCTCCTAACAAACAAAACAGTGAACTCTGCAGTCTAGCTACAGCCTCTAGTTACTGTCTTCTGTTTCAAGACAGGACACTTTTTGGATGTGGAAAACATCACAAAAGTGAATTGACATTAAATGTAATGTAACAGTAGTAAACAACAAATACTATCAAACTGTCAAGTAGTTTATAAAGTGCAGTGAACCTCTTCATAAAAGAACATATTTGAACGTTGAAATAAATGTCAAAACATTCAATTAAATTAACTAACATAACATGTATAGACCTAGCCTACCACATAACATGAATCACTCTGCAGTGCAAAGCATCACAGATGGGTTGTAACCTGTAATACACGATACTTCACAGTATCAGCTTATACCGTGGCTCCAAAGTCTTTACCAGGTGGCGAAACCCTCGGTTCTCCACGACCGAAAAAGGCCGTAGATCCTTCGCTATGAAAGCGTTTCAACTATCTTTGGTTGGGCTTGGTCCGCTGTTCCAGTAGCAGTAGCAGGCGTTAGCTTCTCTGGGTGGTAACAGCTAACGTGGTTTCTCAGATTGATGGTATTTCCATGGTATTTGATTTTTGAGCGACATATCTTACACACAGCGTGTGTCTTGTCAAGTTCATGCTTTCCAGCGAGTTCGTAAAATCCGTAATGAGTCCAGATGTCCGCTGTTTGTCACTATGCTCTTCTGCACTTCTTTGTCGATAGTGTGATTCTGTCAAACTGCATTTAGCATTGACGTAAAGTCAAATATTCTCATTATAGAATGGTATAGTGAAGTCTGTTGCTTTGTCTGCTTATTCCGCCACGCTTTTTTTTACGTCACGTCGTAGTTCAGGAGACCCCCTCCCCCCCTGTCTGACAGGGATAGTCTCCCGCTGTGAGGTGCGTATGTGAAGAGCCAGATTATGGCGATTTCAGGAGTAGACTAACGTCAGACTAACGGCTTTAGTCTGACGTCCTCTTGACAGCACGGTCAAAGTGCGTCTACAATTTCCCAGCACCTGAGAAAGTCTGCTGTGGCTGCACAATATGAGAATCAGATCAATCTGAGACCCTGAAGTATTTTCACAGGATATTTGTGCACTTCCTCCCTCGGAGATTGGTTTAAAACAGTCACGTGAAAAACCTCAGACAACTCAATCTGCCTTTTTGTGTTTCACCACGTTGTTTACATTTCTCAGTGATCTGTGCAGAAGAAACAGCTTTATTATCCTGCATTTCCTTTCAGACAGCAACCAGTGCTGCTGTTAGTCTCCTGGTATTCACCTTGGTTACACTGAGTCTGTATGCTGTCCTACAATTACCACTGACACAAAGATCAACTTCATCATTATGATCAACAACCTCAACACTCCGGGCCACACATAAGTCTGAAAGGAGGCGACAGTAAATCTTTATTTAATGTGATACTGCCGCTAACGGAGTCATACAGTGAAACAGAAGTGCTATGTAAGATATCCATCAGTAATAGCTAATCCAATTCATACACACATTTACACCCCGCAGACGACGCAGCAGGAGGAACTATTAAGTGTTGTGGCCAAGGAGACATTGGACATATACCTGCAGGAGCTCGGGATCAACCTTCCTGTTGCGAGACGACCGACTACCACAGAGCCATTGCCATGTGTGACCTTCTGTGTTCATTCACAGATCTCGTACGTCAGTGTAAATGAGTGCCTTTACATGGACTTGAGTATCCCAGTTTTGATCAGGTATATTAAGTACCCTGTTTCGTGTCTGAGCATGCAAACATCATATCCCGATTTCACAAACCAGGATAAGCCCACATCCTGATTTTGAGAAACCAGATTTGGCTACCTTTTAAATTCAAGATAGAAAATGGACTACTGCAGCATGTATACGCCTTGCCCTGATTTATGACAGCTGCTGACTACCTGTGCAGGAGCGACCTCAGCCAGGTGACGGATCAGCAAAACAAACACGGTGACAGCAACGAGAGCATCTTAGTTCTGGAGCGAAATGAAATGGCATTTTGTCTTTCGGAAATGAAAGAATGAAAAATAATTGGAAGTTTAGATTGGAGAAGGCATGGAAATGTTGACCTATTCTAGTCTGTGGTGGACAGGCTACAGGACACCAGTTTCGCAACACGTTTCCAATGGTTTCCCGTCCATGGAAATGAGGCGTAGATGCCAAAACTGCAACACGATGTTGGCGTTTGAAAGAGCTAAGCCTGAAATAAGCCACAGTGGTCTCATTTATGTCAGATTTATACATGTCTGCTGTTTGCATTGTAAAAAATAAACATCACAGGCACCTGCACAAATAACACGCAGTACTCAGAAACTGGGATACTAGTATTTATCATGTATACAGGAATATGAACAACCAGGTTTCTCTGTGTGCATGTAAACACCAGATCCAAGATATGAACAAAACCGGGATATGGCTCATAACCGGGATACTCAAGTCCATGTAAACGCACTCACTGTAATTAAAACCCAATGCAGACCTACTGTTGAAGACAATGGGGCATGCTTTAAATAACACCATTGTCATATAACCTGTGATAGGGCTGGCCAATTAATCGAAAAATTAATCGAAGCCGACATTCAGAACCTTTAACCGTCGTAATCTTGCCCATGTCGATTATTTTGAATATTTTCAGGGCAGAGTCACGTGACGACACGTCCAATCCGCGACATGGAAGCGATGTCCGTCGTTTGGACTCATTTAGTCTTTAGGGAAGACGACACCGGACAAAAAGAAGTCAAATGTAAACACTGCGAAAAAAACTGTTTGCAAGAAATGCAAGTTGTTTATTTTCTACTGTTTTAGAGAAGTTAATTTCTACTTTAAAACTAGTTCTAAATATTCAATAAATAACCACAAAAGAGTTCATCAGATATGATCACTCATTAGAAACAAGATCCCAGCTTTAATAGTGGAGCATCTTTACAGTAGAGACCATGTCAGTGAAGTATGAGGGCAAAAAACAAAAACTAAATAATCATTCATTCATCGTAATCGAGGTCAAATGTTCAATTAATCGTGATGTTGATTTGAGGTCATATCGCCCAGCCCTAACTTGTGACAACTAAATAGTGTAGAAACTTAATAAATATAACGGAGAGAAAGTATTATTCTTCCTAGACGTTGAGTCTGGAGTTAAAGATCATAACTAATGTTGTGCAATCATGCTAAAAATGTATTCAGAGGGCTAAAGGTTACATTGCAAACAGTATACTAAATTCTCAAAGCTACAGAGTTGAACCAGGTTAGCCAGTTCATGGTGTCTTCATATCATGAAGCTAGTTAGCCTTTATTAAAGTTAGCCACGTTAGCTGAGCTTTGGAAAAATTAGGGAATTCTCACAAAATGCTAATAATTAGTGAGGGTTGAACCAGCTAGAAATAAAAACAGAAGATTGCTGCAAACACACCAGTCCCATTTAGACAGCTAACCAGTGACCGTTAGCTGAATTAACTGGGAAGCTAACTGGCTAGCAGCGGCTAACCCCGTCGACCCTGCTCTTTAGCACAAAGCTAACACACACGCTAACAAGGTGTACCGCGGATTTAGCTGAGTAATAACAGCATCATCAGCACACAATGATACTTAACTTACAGTACCGCAAGAATTAATTAATGATATATTAAGCTTAA
The DNA here is from genome assembly GCA_020745685.1 of Tautogolabrus adspersus. Lineage (NCBI taxonomy): Eukaryota > Metazoa > Chordata > Actinopteri > Labriformes > Labridae > Tautogolabrus > Tautogolabrus adspersus. The sequence continues at coordinate 32,817,520 of CM036539.1, read as the reverse complement.
CTTGTGTAAACTGGTTCTAGGCCCACCATGGCCCGCTACGATGCTAATTAGTTCCATTATCGGACGCTGTGCTGCTTAGCTCAAACGGTTACAATCCTGTGTTTCCGTGTTAACTGTGAAGTTAAGGGACCACTTAACGAGAACTACGCTTATATTTGGATGTAGTATTTTGTATTTAAAACCATTAAAAGTCCTGTTGTCAGTGCTGCAAAGATCGTTTATATAAGTGATGACCTGGCGTCCCGTTTGTCGTGTGATGGACAATTACCTCCCTGTCAAACCTATGCATCCATTATCGGACAAGCATTAGCCTTAACCCATAAGTCTCTCGTATCCACCCGTTGTACAGCATTGATCCAATTGCTTTCACATTAGCAGTAATACAGGAGGATACGAGTGTTATAATTCCGCGTCAAGTATTTCTAATTTTACAAACAAGCTTGGGAACAAACTGGTTTAAAGTGACGGTTGTAAACGGCCGGTTGAACAGATATCTAACCGTATTGCAACGAAGCTACAAAAGAAAAAGACTAACATCTTCAAAAGTAGTGAAGCACATTTGTTCACGTGTTCATTTGAAGTGTACACAAAGAGGTTTAATTTAGTGTTATGAGGAAAATAAACGGGTCAGACGGGGACGTGTCCGATAATGGACGCATGCCCCTTAGCTCCCCGGTCTCTCCAGACAAAGACGGGAGCTAGGCTAACCCCGGGACAGCTAGCATGCTAGGCTAAGCCCGGGACAGCTAGCAGGCTAGCCCGCGTTTCGAAAAAGAGTGGGTCCAAATCCCCACCGAGAGATCCCGCTCCAACATGTCCACTTACCCCGTGTGTAATCCCGTTCCGACAAACGTTCATGTGCACTCCATAGGCTCCAATAATCCCAGTTAGACCAGTGAGGAGAAGCTAACAAACTGGTGGATTGATTGTACAGGCAGAGCAGTCAGTCAACGTGCTCCCAGTTCACTGGACCGCAGCCATCACACGGTCACATCCCGGAGAAAACGGGCAAACAGCGGGGAACACCGACATTTTTGGAGTCACTGCTCGGTCCTGGGCGAAGGTTGAACTACTCCCAGGTATTCCATGACCGGATGTGATATTCCCAGATTTTCCAGATCAACGTTATCCCGGGTAACAGACACTCAGACAGCAACAGACAGACAAACAGCGCAGCGGGGCTAAATGGCTGTTAGGTTACAATGCAGCCAAAACCCGGACACTGGATCAGAGCAGCCCCTGGACCTGGACTCCGTAAACTGGATCATTGTCACAGAGTGGATCTGGAGTCAGTGGATTGAAGTCACACTGGATCGTAAACTGTGTCTGAGTGTTTTAGTAACTGATTTAAAATACAAATACATTAAAGATATATATATATATAAATGCGCAGTTTCTCATTGTCTTATTTTCAACACATTTTGTGATGGGTGTCAGAATATTTTACTAATGCAAATATTTCTTGGGCGGCAGACCGGCAGTAGCTCTCAGTCTGTAGGGTTGGGAACCGGAGGGTCGCCGGTTCAAGTCCCAGAATAAATAAAGTGATAATGAAATATTGAGAACAAATGCTTGTTTTGCGGAAGAATGTGCGACTTTTTGATCCAGCAGATGTCGCTCTTGAGCACCAGCATGAAACCAAAACAAACTGAAGCATCCGCTCTCCTCCAGTGACACACCAGTAGACTCTAAACAATATTGAAGCCTGAGTGACGTCACCCGTCTCTTCCTGCAGGGGGCGCTGTAGTCTCATCGATGGCGGTCTCCATGCTGGAAATGCTGTCTCAGTCTAACTTTCAGTCAACCTAACGACAGGCTGAGAGCTGGAGCTGAGGCGGGTTTTAAGCCTCCTGACAAACCATTACACCGCGCCCGCCTGTCAATCATGTCAGCTACACGCCTTATTGTGAATAACTCTTATCCTTCATCAAATCAAAACTGATGAGTCATCAAAACATTCACCCCCCGTACAGTGTGTGCCGATCGAGACATGAACTAATCAGACCTATTTGTTTTTTTGAACCAGGCTGTAAACATGTTAATGTCTGCTGTAAAAACAGGCTTTTTAGAATGGGTGTGTATGTGACTTCCTGTGCTTCTGCAGCCAGCCTCTAGTGGACACTCGAGGAACTGCAGGATTTTACACTTCAGCATCAGCTTCATTTGGTTGGACACACCTCCAACCCCCCTTCCCTCGCGTTTGCACTTAGGAGTTATCAAATAGAACGCACCATAATTAAGCACCATTAAACACAAGTGGCAGACATACTTGCTCTTTGCCTGTTGCCTTCGTTATTGTGTTAGGGGGCAAAAAGATAAAAAAGAGGAAAGTTCGATTTAGACAAAAAAACAACAGACTTATCGCCAATTTCCACATACTCTGTGTGCGCCTCGGTCCGTCAGCGCCGCGCACTACGCCGCTGTTCGCTGCCACACTCTAGTCAATGATTGTGCTTCCACAACGAGCGTCGTGGTCTTGTAGTTCTCCTGCGATGTGTGTACAGCTGCTCATGGCTGTGCTCACGTTCCAGAAACGGATTCAGTGAGGGCAGGACGAGCACCGTCAGACGGAGCAAAACTGTGGCAGATCGCAGTGCGCACGGAGTGGAAATTGGGGGTTATTTTGCACCAGTGGAGTCGCCCCCTGCTGGTCAATAATAATAAGGTAGGTTTAAGTCACTTCCAAAATGCCTTCGGTATAAAACGGTTATAAACAGTCGATCTTTCCAGCTCTCTGTCTTCGTGCTGTGGACTCTCATTTCATTTCAAAGATTGATTGATCTGTTGATGTGAACAAAAGAACAGAAAATGACGAGTTTCTCTCAAAGTTGTGTGTGCGTGGGGAGAGCTGATTGACAAGCTAATCACTTGAAATTAGAGTGTGAATTAATCAGAACTACGTCTGCGTGGTGATTCAGAGTGACAGTTTGTCAGGATGTAAACAGACGGATCAGCTGGAGGAGCTGAAAGAAAAACACATCAATGAGAGCAGAGCAGTGTACACGCGCACTCCATCGCTGACCCTGATCCCCCGCTCAAAACAAGACCTCCATCAGACGCCATTTATTAAAAGACGATAGAGACACAGAATAATAACAATAATAAAACTCTTTATTTTCCACTGTGGAGTCGTTCTCTGCGCTGAAGAGAATAACAAGCAGACTTCACCCACAGCATTTCAGCACACACACACACACACACACACACACACACACACACACACACACACACACACACACACACACACACACACACACACACACACACACACACACACACACAATTAATTCTGCAAGCACATACACACTCTCTCTCCCACACATAACATGCTCTCTCTCTCTTTAACACACACACACACACACACACACACACACACACACACACACACACACACACACACACACACACACACACACACACACACACACGCATCAGAGGACATGGTGTCCTGAATTGTCGAACATTTCTTTGACTTCTGCCTCTGGCGTCCGGTTTCATCAGCATTCAGAGGAGAAGCTGCAGAATAAAATGAGTGGGTTTTATATTCTAGTCATTTCTATCCTGCTTTTATTCTGAGACCAGCACTATTATTATTATTAAATATATACTGCCTTCACTTTCCAGATCACCTGGGTTCAGATGAAGTCTGTGAAAGAGAAGTCAAAGGTAACATGACAGAGAAGAACACGTCGGGAAAGAAGCTTTGAGTGAACTCATTTTGTAAAAGAAGAATAAGAGAATATTTCTTTATTATGATATTAACGCCCCGGTGACGTTTCGCCTTCAATCTGAATGTTCTTGTGGCATAATGGGGGGACGTAGTGACCCCCCCCATTACCGTTTTCAGAGGTAGTAACAGAGGCATTACAGCGGCGGAGCCAGAAGGGCAGAGCAGCGCTGTGTGTGTGTGCATGTCTGACTGTGTGTGTATGTGGAGCTCCTGCTTATGCTTCCACAACGCAGAAACGCAACGTGAATTCACAGACTGGGACACTAATATTACGTTTTCGTGGAGTCAATATGATTGTACAAAGAGGTGATGACGGCTGAGCTGAGTCACGGCACTTTGTGAAAAAATCAGTCTGAAAAGGGCTAATCAAACCCTGGTGAGGACCAATCAGAGGGCATTGTCCTCGTGCGTCACACATTTTGGTCCTCTTGTAAATGTTCCCGTGTGAACACAGACCAAACTCGAGGTAATGAAGCAACAATGGAACAAACTGGTCCATGACTCAGACCAGAGCAAACGATCTATAGATGTTAAAACGTCTTAAGAGACTTGAACCCCTCTCACACAATCTCTGCACTCCTGAACATTTCCTGACATTGTGTGAATGCAAATACCTGTATTCGTGGATCCTGACTTTTTCCTGCAGCTCGCTGTAAAGTCAGGGAGCGTAAATGTGTGAACGCAGAGGGTAATATTCTGAGATATTCACAGCAAGCAAGTGGGCGGGATGACGTTAATGACAATGATACAAAGAACGTCCGTAAAGAATATCTCGGTTCTCTTTGTGTTCATTGGAAAGAATCATATTGTGCAGGTAAAAAAAACAACCCCTTCATCAGCACCACCAGGAGACAGTTTGACCTTGAACTTGTTTTTTATTCCAGCTGAACAAAATGTGTTTGGTTGGAGCAGCTGGAGCCAGTGTGGAGCTACTTTTAGCTCCCTGTTTGAAATGTTTACGACTCTGAGTTTTGAGCGGGAAGTTTGTGGGGTTTTCCCGAACTCTTTGATACAACCAGAGGGCTTTTATTTTTATGGCAGTGTGAAGACATGTGAGAACTTGATGACTTCTTGGTGTGTCTTTGTCTTCTTCAGAGGATGGGCATGGTGCAAAGTGTGAGTACAGTGAATATGAAGCAGTTTGTGGGAGCAGCTTCCTCCTTACAGTAGCTCTATGAAATCTCTCTCCATTACTTTATTATCTCATTACTAACAGAACCAGACAGATACAAGGACCCAAAATGCAGACTGACACAGTTCAGGTCAGTGCACAGGTACGCAATCAGAGGAGCAAACAAATCCAAAATCGTCAGGCAAGGTCAAAAACCACAAGAAGGCTCACTCAGAGGCGCTGCTTGTCAACAGGCAAGGCAGGCAACCGCTTGAGGCCCCAGACCAGCAGGGGGCCCCAGAGGGCTGACAAACTTTGGATCAAAGCAGCAACACAAAATGTGAACATTTTGCACTGACAGTAGCTGATCGCTGTTGATCGCTGTTGGGAGACTCGAGAATCGCCACTGGGCTCACTGGAAGATAAAGGCTGGAACAAGGCGACACAAGGAACACGCTACGACTAGAGAAACACAAGGATAAGAAATTACAAAATGAAACAGGAAACACTAACGACTAAAGTAGGAAACATTAAATGAAGGAAACACACGAGGGAAACAAGCAACACAGGATCAAGGAGACAAAAAAAAAACAAGAAAGGAAATCTAAACACGACCAAATCCCTCTAAAAGCAGTGTGACATATATTTGATTAAGTACAGTCAACAACAGGCTGCTGCAAGAAAACACAAACAGGCGACGTGCAGACGTGTTAGTAAAAGAAAACAAGTCGAATATAAATCATGCAGATTCTCTGCAGCCGAGTTGATTTACTTACATCAGGTATCTGCAGCACAACAAGTTATCCTTCCTGTTGAGAGACGACCGACTCTTCCACTGAGCCACAGCATGTTGTGTCGTATCATTTCACGTTGTGTTGTGTGGTGTCCAGTAGTATCATATTTAATATCGGGTCATGTTGTTATGTATTGTGTCATGTTGAGTTAAATCATATATAACTTATAGTGTGTGTTAGTGGTGGGAATCATCAGAGGCCCCACGATACAAAATATTGCGATTTAACTTTTTTAACTGCACATTATGTCCACAACATTAAACTAAATCAAGAACTGTTCCGTCTCAGTCAATTCATCTCACCCAGAGACTGAGCAACACTGTGAGCAAAGTGAAACCCTGCATACTCCTCACAGGCTCAACTTTTGGTATCACACGGCCAAATTCCACCAGATGCGTGTTCGGTCCGTCTCCGCTCCGTCACGTTAGCAGAGCTGATATGTTTTCACTTTAGTCAGTGTGTGTGCTTCCTCTGGCTCTGCTGCGCTGCGTCTCAGCTCCGTCAGTCCGGAGTCCTCTGCAGCAGATACACAAGACTGTCGACTAGTATCGTGTCGAATCGTGTCGTAGCTGTAAAATCCAAAATAAAAAATATTTTCATAAATATCTTAATTTTTAGTGTTCAAACTATAAAATGATAACAAGTTTAAAAGTTGCTTTAAAGACGGTGAAGTAAATGAATGTTTGAGTTTGTTTTTGAGTGAATGCCTCCTCAGCTCATTAACAATTAACAGGAACCTTATCTGCTGCAATGACATAAAGAGGGGTACATCTCCATGGTGATCACCCCCCAGACCTGCAAACACACACACACACACACACACACACACACACACACACACACACACACACACACACACACACACACACACACAGACACACACACACACACACACACACACACACACACACACACACACACACACACACACACACACACACACACACACACGCACACACACACACACACACACACACACACACCTCGAGCTGGTACAGACAGGCAGTTCAGTGTGTACCAGGTTATTATGAGAGGAATAACAGCAGCATGCACAGGTCGTACCAGCCGCTGAAACCCGTCACCAACCGCTTCCTGCAGCACAGATGGGACCACAACGACTACGACAACCACCGCAGGAAGGTAAGAGGGCGAGGAGGGAGGTGGAGGAGTGCTGGTCATTTTGGAGGATGTGTTGGTGTAGATGATGGTGAAGACTGAAGTCGGTTTAGAGGGAAGATGAAGGAGCGGAGGGGTGGAGGCGGGTCTGAGATGGAGGACTGGTTGATGATAGATTTATTGAAAGGTTGACGTAGATTTGATGTTTGATTATAAAGGGATAAATACATTTATTTTTCTCCAGGGTATTCATTAAAGATGCCAATGCCATTTCCAGAGTAGATGTCCCACTTTAGCACGTCTCCCAAACCGAAAACAAAGCTGTCCCTTGAGTGCACCGCCTCCCCTCCTCTCCCAACCCTCCCTTAGTGCTACTATAAGTGAAAACCTCCGGTGTTGAAAGATGAAGCCGATGCTGAAGTGTAAAATCCTGCAGTTCCTCGAGTGTCCACTAGAGGCTGGCTGCAGAAGCACAGGAAGTCACATACACACCCATTCTAAAAAGCCTGTTTTTACAGCAGACATTAACATGTTTACAGCCTGGTTCAAAAAACCAAATAGGTCTGATTAGCTCATGTCTCGATCAGCACACACTGTACGGGGGGTGAATGTTTTGATGACTCATCAGTTTTGATTTGATGAAGGATAAGAGTTATTCACAATAAGGCGTGTAGCTGACCTGATTGACAGGCCTGACCTGACCCGCCTCAGCTCCAGCTCTCAGTCTGTCGTTAGGTTGACTGAAAGTTAGGCTGAGACAGCATTTCCAGCATGGAGACCGCCATCGATGGGACTCCAGCGCCCCCTGCAGGAACAGACGGGTGACGTCACTCAAGCTTCTTCCAGTATTACCAGTCACCATTCTCAGTTGCTACCTACTGTAGATGTTTTAACCAGTTTGACAGTTGTTGTTCGATTGCACTAATCAACGATGAGATAAGCGGAGTTGCACTTTATGGCCCGATTCGCTCGTCTCAACCCATTATTTGTCAAAATAATCTTCCAGTGAGTGTTGCCAATACGATTATTTTACTGCTCTCGATCAAGTCGTAGCCTCACTGATCTGGAATCATAAAAATCAAACTTGTTTGATATTTATGATTCCAGATCGTGCTGCCTCCCACGGAATACCTGCAATAGCCAATGAGAGCGAGCAGAACATGCAGCGTCACCAACCAGACGTTGCGTCACTTTAACAGCTCACAAAAATGGCAGCAAACATAAACACACCTGAGCCAAGTGGAACATTGAAGAAGAAGAAGAGCAGCTTGTGTAACTATGGCAACAACACGAGTGTCTTTATAACGTCTCATGAATACAAACCACACGGCCAGCTGACCACGTCCATCGTCCTCCATGTTTGTTTTCTTCTGAAGTCACGTTTGATCACGTGAGTTTCTGTGAGATTTTGTACCTGTTGAATCGTCACTACAAACAGCTGGTGTGTGGTCTCGTGGTCCGGCTGAATCGTATCGTGAGTGCGTTCAGAGGGTTATAATGTCGGTTGAAACTGTCCTCATGTTTAACATGGGTTAAGATGTGAAAATCGTCTACCATGTTGACAGCCTAAAGCCAAGTGATTATGGCTGCAGATTGGATGTTTCATCTGTAGAATTTGCATAGCTGTGGTTAGGCTGCTTCCTCACCTTTCACTTTGCACTTACCTGTGATTATCTGTCCAGGTGAGCTCCTCCCTGCCTGTAGTGGACACCAAGGGCTCGAAGACCCCCGCTCACATCCAGCTCAAACTCAAAAAACAACAGGTCAGTGTTCAGACACACATAATTCACTTTATAATCCACTTTAATGTGATTCAACGTGCCGAGTTATAGTTCAGAACGATGCATCTGAAGTTTTCCTGTGTTTGACTCAGCTGCAGGATGAGCGTCTGTCCATCATCGACAGAGATAACCGCCTCCTAGCCTCCAAACTGGCCGCCATCGTTGGCTCTCAGGGCCTGGTGGACCATCGGAACCATTACCACCTGAGGAGGTATATTCTTATTCTTACCTTGCTGTGAGCTGTGTCTGACCACGCCCCTCTCTGGAAGGGCTTGGGTGGCTCGGGCTTTCTCGCTCCATGCCCTATTGTTTACGGTGAGAAGGCAGACTCAGAGGGCAGAACAAACACCTAGCTGTGGGAGTGTCACCCACCTGGGGGAGGGGTTACTGCCCTTTGTGATGTCATGAAGGGAAAATCTCCAAACGGCCTGTTTGAGCACACATTTTCTGAAAAGTGGAGCAGGCAAAAGACGGAGAGGATGGACTTTTCTCATCATTGGGGGGTTTGTAGACAGACTAGAGACATGTATACAGAGTATCTGTATAATGTACAAAGCTAAGGTGACTCCTCTGACTGTAAGCCTTGTGTCCATCCTCTGTTGTCATGGTGACCTTTTGTTATTTCTCTCGACTCGATGTTCAAACCTCCTCCTCCTCACTCTGAGCTCTTTAACATTGCTATGATGCCGCCTGAGCTCCTTGTTGGACCTTTAAATAATTAATGTGACCAGTCCTGCTCTGTTACGCTGCTGAATTATTGATCTGGATTTTCACGTGTGTTATGGTGGAGACGGTCTCTGGGATTTGTGGTGCGTTTCATTTACCTGGGATCTCAGAGCTGGGAATGACATCACTCAACATGTTGCTTTGTCTTTCTGAGGATGACCTGTTGTTCACTCGGTGCCTGTTTTGAGGTCATGTTGATAAAGTGATGGAAAATCCGACCAGGAGTCTGTTTGTTGTGTGTTTTTTTTAAATTGACCAGACGCTCTGTGCGTTTTTTTGTCTGACTTCCTGTCCGGGTTGATCTATTCTGTTCATCTTGTCGCGTGACCGCGGTGCGTGCTGTGAAAACAGCAGCATTGATTAGAGTGGAAGCGTACAGCGCCGTAGTGCGTGGCGCTGATGGACTGTGTGAAAATTGGCAGTAATGTGAATGGATCCTAAGTTCAATATTTTTTATCCATTTAAAGACTTTCAGAAAGGCGTGTAAACCCAGAAGTTTTAGACGCTAAACTTACGGGATTGATGGAGTTTTATGTCCTTAGCTCACGCTCTGACTTAAAGACAAAAGTGTTTGAATCTCGTGGTTGACGTACAAACAGACAATAAATGTTGGCTGAGTATTAAAGTGACGCCTCGTACATTTATACACTTCTGTCTTCCTCCTTCTCTGTGATTCCTCCGCAGTTTGAACGCTGACAAAAGGAGGGAGGAGCTTATGCTGGTCAGCCGTCAGAATCAGGCCATCCACCAGCGAATCACAGCTCGTCAGTCAGAGTACCGCCGTCAGCTGTGGTTGGATGACTGGGAGAGGGTGGAGCATCGGCGGGACGACATCTCCCGGTACCCCCGAGGACTCGCGGAGAAACAGGTGAGTCCGAACAGGAAGATATGTGACCATAATACTGTTTCCAAATATCCTTGAAGATGTAGGATGAAAGACCTTTTTCACAAAATGAACTTTTCTCTCGTGTGACCCCTGTTGTGTGTTTGTGTCTGCAGAGGTCACGCATGAAGGTGAAGTTTGCAGCAGTGGACAGCAGCGAGCACTCGACGAGCTGCAGCAACACCGACACAGACGGAACCAACAGAGAAACCTGAAACACAACGATTAATTATTCACTTATCAGAAGAAAAATGGATCTCAATCTGTTAACTTAAATTCATGATTTGTGCTTTTTGGTTTGGTTTGTTAACTGTCAGCTGTTAGCTAGTTAGCCAGGCATGCTAATAATTACAGCTAACATTACAGCAGCTAAACACACTTCTTCTTCTTTTGGGTGGGAGGTAAACATGTTCACCTCCGGCGTAAATCAGACGCAGAAGTATGAATCAGTCTTTAGTTCACTCAGGACATTTCCACCAGCCTCAGCTGTTCTTTGAGTTCACTGCATGTAAGATTCATTATAACAAAGATTCCTTTACTTTTGTTTTATCCAACCCTTGCAGATGAATCAGGACATGATGTGTCTTTAATCTGAAGTTTTATGAAGGTGTTTAATGTCTCTCTCTCTGTAACTTATGAGCCTTCAAATCCAATAAAATGAATCAAACACGTTTTACTTCTGGAGTTTCTGGAGCCTCATCAATCCGGTCATGACGCGTTTGGAAAGAAACATTCGATGCTGATTTAATGATGAATAATCCGTGAGGTGTGAAGGTGTCATTAAGTCCATCATGTCTCCAAGGGCGTGTCCAGCAGGGTGACCAGGGATGGCATGGGCCCCCCATGAAACCTGATTGGCCACCCCAAAATCCTGAACTATAATTGGCTTTTTGCCGATTACGTATTCTTGACATGTCGGTGTAGAAAAGTTTGTTTAATTAGTTCTTTGCACGTATAATTCACAAGACAGAGGAGAAGGAAAGGCTTTTAAACTCTTGCATAAAGCCGTTTCCACACATACACTCCTGAAAACCCTAATGAGAATATCTGTCTTTCTATCAATGCTACGTGTAGTTCAACAGAATCACAATCTGAACTAAAGAGTGGAGAAGAACATACTGGAGAACAGGAAACAGAATGCAGCAGGTTCATTAGAGCACGGAGATCGTAGAGGTGGCGTGCAGACAGTCTATGGTCGTGCAGCGATCACAGGGAATAAACGTCACCACTCCCTCCCACTCGCTCGAGGTGAATTCTCCTGATTATATCCTGCTGCGTTCTCACATCAGCTCACTCTGACTTTCTGCAGAATAAATACGAGGAGGCTGGAGGAGAAACTCCGGGTGAAGAGAGAAACATTCAGCTGTTTGTGTTCACACATGCAGCTCCTCCTGCAAAAATCAGGAGTTTTTCAGGAGTTTTCTGAAAGTGTGAAAGCCCTATTAGTTTCCGTTTGTACTTTAAATTGTGACTTAAAACAAAAATCTTCTTTTTTAGTCCTAAAAGACTTCAGCTCAGAACATTTTCATCTTGCCATTCTCTTGTTTACCTTTAAGCAGATATGATTGATGGGGATAGAAAGGGTAAATTCATTCTTTCTAGTGTGTGTGTGTGTGTGTGTGTGCGTGTGTGTGTGTGTGTGTATGTGTGTGTGTGTGTGAGCACGTAAACTAAATCCCACCCCTGCATAAGTCAGTTCCCTAGTTAGACCCCCCATACAAAAAAGTCTGGACACGCCCCTGCACGTCTCACTCCGTGCACAGTTTTTAGAGCTTACCTACTGTATATATTTTTGTGTGTAAAAAAAGACAGAAATGTAAAAGTGATATGCTGTTTTCTCCACCAGGTGGCAGTAAATACACATCTCTCCTCTGCTCTAGTAATACAGCTGAACCAATAAGAAGCAGAGAGATGAGTGAGAGAGAGAGAGAGAGAGAGAGAGAGAGAGAGAGAGAGAGAGAGAGAGAGAGAGAGAGAGAGAGAGAGAGGCTGACAGCAGAGGGGAAGAAACTGTTCTTGTGGCGAGAGGTTTTGGTCCTGATGGACCGCAGCCTCTTACCAGAGGGGAGAGTCTCAAACAGTCCATGTGCAGGGTGAGAGGGGTCGGCCACAGTTTTACCTGCACGCCTCAGGGTCCTGGAGGTGTACGGGTCGTGGAGAGATGGTAGATTGCAGCCAATCCCCCTCTCTGCAGAGCGGATGATACACCGCAGCCTGCATTGTCCTTCAAGGCTGTGTCCAGATAAGCACAAAGATGCGCGCTGATAATAACCATCTGCCTCTTACTTACTTACTGTCATTAGTGTCCCGGCCTGCTGGACAAACCAGCACAAGATAGGCCCCGCACCACATTCACAACGAGGAGGAGCAGTCAGCGTCGGTGGGGTGCGATTAAAGTATACATTAAAGCTGCGCTGCAGTGTGATTCAGCATTTTAAAGTTCATGTTTTGCGTTCTCTGGCGAAGGTGTTTGGACTGAAGAAGCAGAGTGGGATGACCCTGATGAAGGCCACGAGCCGAAACGCGTCGGTCTAAAAGAGTAGTGTGGCCCAACAGTTTAACAAATATCGTTTGAATGTTGTGCTCAACGTTAGAAAACTGAAGCCTCTCTTTAAAGCTAACAACATATCACACATGAGCGGGGCTTTAACGTATCCTTCAATCAGCGTCCAACACGTGCACGGTAACAGAAGTAGAGTCATCATGACTGTTTGTCCTCCTCAGACTGAAGCTCCGTCCTTCAGGTGCTCCTGTTTGTCGGGAAGCACTTCTCTTAATGAAGGAATGTTAATGTGTTTGCTCGTGAGACCAGTACGTGGAGTAAACATGCGGGACGTGAAGTGGAAAAGCCCTTTTTACAGCGTCAGTCTGTCCTGCTGCCGAGCCCGGCTGGACGTCTCCTGAGGCCAAGAGAACCGGAGCATCTGGGACCAATTAACCAGCGTCTGTGCCCGACATCCAGAGCAGCTCCCCCGACACCAACTGAACACTTCACTTACTCTAACCATTCTCTTATTTTATTAAAGAAGTGACCTATTACAGAGCGCTTTCACCAGAGATCGACATCCAAATAAGTTTAAACAAAGTCTGACCTCCTGCTTGTTTCTGTCGGAGCAGACATGAGCGGCCTGGGTTTATTGGCGAGCAGAAGTCCTTCCCTCTTTTACGACGTTTCACTTTATTAAGATCCGAGGGAGCGGCACAAAGACCTGCTCCTCCAGCTTTATTAGTGCGGGACGTTACACAACAAACTGTGCTACAAAACACAAGTGGAACAATAACATGTGGACGCAGAAAACAAGCTTCACTGCGAACAGGACGAGATCGGAGGATGTTGCGCGTCTGTCGTAGAGCCGTCGTTTTCTGTCAGCAAATATCTGTTTCCTGTTTCTGCACAGCACAGTAGAGTTACATCACACCGTGTGGTTTAAAGTAAACGGGGGAACAAAGATGTATTTGTTGAGAAACTAACGGTGCAGACTGTTACCGCCTCCTGAACCAAAAATAATGAACCCAAGGCTCAAAGCATGAAGACTTAACACATTCAGGGACGACACAGAAAGCTTTAAACCCAGAGCTTTACAGGTGATTGCAGCTCGAGCAAAGGACGATTTTCTTTGTTCTAAACTCCTTCAGGTAAACTCAAGTGAAGAAAGGTTGGAGGTGAGCGCTGGAGGAGGACAGAGGCTTCAGTATGGAGGAGGTGTGGCCAAACAGCAGTTTGTTTTTGTTTCATGCTGGTGATCAAGGGCGACATCTACTGGATCAAAAAGTCGCACATTCTTCCTCAATCGAGGTAGCTACATGTATGTGCTGTAACTGTCTCGTGTACGGGGATGCTGTGACTCACCAATCAGCCGACTAGAACATTCGACAATCTGGTTTGAGGAATTCTTATCGTGCCATGAACACTTAAATACGTTGAGTAAAGTGTTGCACAGACGACCTTTACACTCGTATTTTCTGATGTGTGAACACATTTTAAAGCTCTGTAAACACAAACGAGCGACTGCACAGAATAAAAGACTTGACAGATGTTATTCTCCGTGTTCGTGTCCTCTGGGCTGAATCTGTTCAAAGTTGTATTTTTCCAGTATGTCGCGTGTCAGGAAATTAAACGTCTGTGCTCAGACGTTCATTAGAGGAGTGTTTTCAGCCTGCATGTCTGCTGCTCCGTTGTGTGGTTAACATGATCTCAGAGCAGTTTATTCTCTTGGCTGTGATGTCATGAAGCAGCTCGTCTCTGAGCGTCCGACTTTCCTCCTGTTTGGTGAACGTTGCACAGATTCATATTTCAGATCTTACCTGCACATTCATCATCAGAACAACTTCACTCAAATGCACAACTTTCAAAAAACATTTTGGGGGACATATTAGCGAGCTTTAAATGTAACTTATTAAAGGTTAGTGGAGTGTTTCCATGCACCCGCCCCTCGACAGTTACCACATACTTCAAACACTCAGACGACACAGCCATGGTTGCACTTCTTAACGACAATAACTCAGCTACGGACTAGCAGCACACCGTATCTCACTGCATACAGCAGTGCACAGACAAATGTCTCCAACTGATCGCCACCAAAAATAAAGAGATGCTCCTCGCTAACCCTGGTTCCCCACATACAGCCTATAACCCACATGCATCACAATAAACTCAGCTTTGATCAACACACCGCTGACACTTGTAAACGCTGCCATACGCAAAGCCCCGTCTGTGTCAGCTCACCTCCTGTTACTTCTGTATAAAAGCATCATCCAGCAGCCGATCGTCCTCTACTCACCTGTTCCTTCAACATGCTAACTGTTGCTAACATAAATAAACTCACCCTTATCACAAATATTGCTTCAAGAATCATTTACCTATACCCAAACCCTCTCACGCCTCCAAAGCCCTGACACACACAGAGCCCAGGACCCCTCTCACCTGCTCACTCCACTCTGCTCCTTTCTGCCATCAGGACAGAGATGGTAAATGGACATGAGCTTTTCTAGTCTTCTGACTACTCAAAGCTCTTTTACACTGCAGGTCACACCTACACATTCACACACTGATGGTAGAGGCTGCTGAGTAAAGAGTCCATCAGTATTAACTCATCCATTCATACACATTCACACACTGATGGTAGAGGCTGCTGAGTGAAGAGTCCATCAGTATTAACTCATCCATTCATACACATTCACACACTGATGGTAGAGGCTGCTGAGTAAAGAGTCCATCAGTATTAACTCATCCATTCATACACATTCACTCACTGATGGTAGAGGCTGCTGAGTAAAGAGTCCATCAGTATTAACTCATCCATTCATACACATTTACACACTGATGGTAGAGACTGCTGAGTAAAGAGACCATCAGTATTAACTCATCCATTCATACACATTCACTCACTGATGGTAGAGGCTGCTGAGTAAAGAGACCATCAGTATTAACTCATCCATTCATACACATTCACTCACTGATGGTAGAGGCTGCTGAGTAAAGAGTCCATCAGTATTAACTCATCCATTCATACACATTCACTCACTGATGGTAGAGGCTGCTGAGTAAAGAGACCATCAGTATTAACTCATCCATTCATACACATTCACTCACTGATGGTAGAGGCTGCTGAGTAAAGAGTCCATCAGTATTAACTCATCCATTCATACACATTCACTCACTGATGGTAGAGGCTGCTGAGTAAAGAGTCCATCAGTATTAACTCATCCATTCATACACATTCACTCACTGATGGTAGAGGCTGCTGAGTAAAGAGTCCATCAGTATTAACTCATCCATTCATACACATTCACTCACTGATGGTAGAGACTGCTGAGTAAAGAGTCCATCAGTATTAACTCATCCATTCATACACATTCACTCACTGATGGTAGAGGCTGCTGAGTAAAGAGTCCATCAGTATTAACTCATCCATTCATACACATTCACACGCCTCCTATGAAGCAGTGGGAGCAACTTGGGGTTCAGTGTCCTTCCCAAGGACACATCCGACATGTGGGGATCGAAACCCCAACCTTCTGGGTGAGAGATGACGGACTGTTCCACTGAGCCACAGCCAATAATGAAGGTGTACTGATTATATGTGTTCACCTGTTTACGCCTAAGTCCTGTCTTTACTGGTCACTTTCAGTTTATTTGAAAAGATTTGTATCCTCTTTTTAATCGACTCTAAAAACTCACTTTCAACTTTTATTTTGAAATTTAGTTAACTTAAAATCTTTCTCTTTCCTGCAAAGCACTTTGCAGCTTTATATACCAAACGGTGTCGTACCGATAAAGTTGGTGCTGTTCTCATTGTTATCACCTGGTTTCAGTGTAACCCATGATTCTCCTCTGCAGGATTTTTGGACAGATGTGAACATCTGGTCGTCAGCGCCGCCCGCGTGATCACAGACTCACAAATGAAGGCATTTCCTGTTTGTGCACCGATCGTGACATTAAAGCTCCTGTTTAGAAAAGGGAAGGTGAAGTTAAAGACACCAGAGATGTGTGTGTGTGTGTGTGTGCGTGTGCAGCAGGAGGAGGTGTGTTCACCACGCTCCTCCTCCTCCTCCTCCTCCTCCCTCTCTCCTTCATCAGAGTTAAGAATCAGCTCGCTGCCTCCTCACACACTCACACACACTGTCAGTCTGTCTCTCTCACACTCATGGATTATTACCTCCATCTCCTGATGCTGCTGTGGACCTGCAGCCTGCTGCCAGGTGAGTTTCAACCTTTACATTAAAGTTAGAAAAAAACCCACCTGTTTCCATGGCGACAGATTGATAGCAGCATAGAGAGTCCAGCTCAGGGCTGCAGGTGTTCAAAGGGTGCACAGAGGGAGGCTACAGTTGCAGAAATGATTCAAGTTTACAGATTCATTTTTAAGCACATCTCTTGTTATAATTTAAAAATGCAGAAAAGTGTTCAGAGCTTTTAAAATCGTTTTTAAGGGTCTGTTTCTCCCCTGTAGAATGTTTTTAATTCACCTGTGGACTCTTTGCTTTAAAAAAATAACCACCATTAATCCTCTAATCTTAATTCTTTCTCTTCTGAGTTTAGGATTTAAAGGTCCAATCAGTGAGATGTGTAGAGAGTGAAATGATAAAGTGAGCTTACTCTATGATCAGACATTAAGGAAACATGCTATGTTGAAGTGCTGGCTTCTCTGACAACAATGCAGCAGCCAGTATGTCCTCCTTCTAACTTTAGATTCTGGTCCTGAATGGTCTGGATTTGTTTGGACCAGAGAAGGTAGGCGGTTTTAAGGCACCCCCACACGGCCGTTTTGGACGCCCCTCGGTTTGCCAGATATGAGAGCAGTTATCAGGTCAAACCAACAGGTGTTGCAGCGATGGAAGCGGGCAAGAGAACTGGTTCAGATAGAAGTGATTGTACCCGACCTAAAAAGCCTCTGCATGTTTCTAATAAGCTCCACGAGCAGAAACGTGCTCAAACTAGGATCAATATTGGAGATGCTTTTGAAAAATGGAGAGAGGTTAGAACGCAGAAAGGTTTACAGACCGATGCAGAGCTGGCTAAACACTGAAGCTTCAGTGTCCACCACATGGTGACCTGCGTGAGCATCCACTCTAGAGAGGAGGGGGGGGAGACAGCTCTCTACAACGTTTAGAATTTGGACTGCAGTACCCATTTTAAACACTAGGGGGTCAGAGTTAAATATTGCTCCTTTAATACAGTTTATCATAATTTTTGTACCGTCCTTATTTTAGTTTGAGCGGTCTCTTGTGATGAAGTGTTTGTGATGTGTTGGAGGTTAAACGCAGATGAGGAAGTGAAACAACTGCGGCTGAAAAGTTTAACTCACTTCCTTTGAAACGGGAAAGTCAAATCAGTCAGTATTTCATAAATCACAATTAAAGGACAGATGCTGATGCCAAGAGGCTAAAATGTTATTTTCAGAAGTTAAAGGCGGAACGACTGAAGCATCGACTTGCTTAATATTCCCTCTGAACGGGGTAATCTGGTAATAATAAACCAGGGACATATCTTTTTATATTTTGGGGTGTTAAAAAGCAGATTTCTTCATCCAGCAGCAGTGAAACAAGCTCTATGGTCACCAACATAATCCTCCATGGACCAAAGTGCGTCCACTAAAAGTAGTTTTTGTGCCTGACAGGCTCAGATTGTTATTTTAAATATGTGACAACATTACAGAAAGGAGAGAGAGAGCTTTTGCTTTTATTTTGAAGGTGGACAAACTGAAGTGTGGGGCTTTTATTTTGAAGGTGGACAAACTGAAGTGTGGTGCTTTGTATTGACGAGCTGTAGACTCAAATCACAACTCAGAGGCTCGTCAATAAACGGCTCGCCGTGAGCTGAATAAAGTTTTTCTTCGGTGTTGACAAAGGTCAAAGGTCAACATTTCAATCATAGATGTGGATATTATGAATGCACCATTATCTCCACTTTGTAAAACAAGCTAACGAGCTCTGCTGAGTGAGAAAGTTCAGTGCCTCGTAGACTTACTTCCTCGTCCGTCTAACGATCGCTAACAATCACTCACGTGGCGTTCTGTTTACGACAGGCTGTTACACAAAAACATTTAAAACACCAGAGAAACAAACGGCCAATGTGGTTGGCTAAGGTGGGCATACGCTGTGCGGTTTCAGGCCGCTTTAGACACAATTTAAAAGTCGCAGTTGTTGTTAGTGGTGCAGTGTACACTGAGGCACGATGGTCGATCCGAAATGGATCGGCTGCTCCAGACCAGTCGGACGATTTTCTGGCATGTTAGTCACTTGTACGACTGCACACGCTCACACAGAGAGAGCAGAGACACGAGCCGATTCCAAAACTTCAGGCCTTGTTTTGTTTTTTTCACTGATTGTGCCTGCACAAGTGATGGACAGCGTCTGAAATCACCATGGCAACAGCAGGCATGCCTGTTTAATCTGACTTTCCCCTTCATTAAAGAAACGTCGTCAGGAAATATCTGCAGACCTCCAGCTGACGGGGAATATTTGTAATGATTTATCTGCTAGTTAGCTCGTGTCTATCAGTGATGTAGAACTGTGAGTGTGTGTGATTGAGCGAGAGAGAGAGAGAGAGAGAGAGAGAGAGAGAGAGAGAGAGAGAGAGAGAGAGAGAGAGAGTGTTTTTGACATACACAGGCACATAAATCTGACTTTAACCTCCGTCTGTGGAAGTGTTCAGTCCTGATTTCACTCGTACGGTGCGAGCTCTCAGGTCTTGCACCCAAAAGTTACAAAGATTGACAGATGCAGCACTTTTTATTCTGACCTTAGAATAAAATAACCTCCTCCCACAGCTCTCTATTTTCCCTTTTCTCTCTGATCAGATTGTGTTTTCATACACTGAAGCTTGTGCATCATTATTCCTCTGGTCCCTGAAGTAAACATGGAGGTTTTTTAGATGCAATGTTTGGGATGTTTTCAGCCTGCAGGTCAGAGGTCTCCGGCTGTGAGGAGATGGTTTCTCTGCAGGGACTCAGAGGCTGAATAATTCTTTAATGTTGTTGCTCTGAGGCGGATCAGGAAACACATCAGTCATCTTGTTGATGTATCCACCAGTCTGCGCTTGGTAACGCCACACAGGAACACATCAGCTACCACCTGATACGTCTGTTTTTCCAGTAACTGTTTGATTTCACCTCCTTTACGTCCCGGCCCGGTGGTGTTAATCATCTCTGCAGGTCCTGAATCCAGTTCATGTTCTTTATCTTCTTCTCCTGAGAATTGTTGAATCTCTCCACCTCTCTGTTTACTCTCTCTCGTCTTAAACTCGTCTCATGTGGCGCTCCAGAAAACCAGAACAGAAACATCGCTTGCTGCCAGCTTGGCATCACAGCTGCACTTCATAGTGACCACAGACATTCATAGTTTTATTTTGCCTGTAACGAGGAAGCAGCTCCGCTTCAGGGACCGAACAGGCCGATCATCTCGTCTGAAGCATCAAACCGTTTATTATATAACTGAAGAAAATAAGACAAAGACTCTGAGTGTGTCGTCTGGAGGGTGATCGAGCCAACGCTGAGACGTGTCGTCTTATGTAAGGAGGAAATCTCACATCCAAACTTCATCAAAGACAACCAGAGTTCGATTTCTCCTTCTTTACTCGCTGATATTTTCACCATCGTGTGTGAAGCGACACATTTTATGGAACATAAAGAGTCACATTCAAACTCAGCTCCAGTATAAATGCACTAAATGTAAATCATTCAAGGATCTTCAGTCAAATCTAAACTTTTCTGTCTTACATGTAACGCCCCACTTTATTTTGAAGCCCTAACACGGAGGTCAGACTTCACGTTATAAGCGAGATCATAACCCGATCAGGCAGAAAGTGTCGTGTGTCATAGTGAACGACAATCAAGGACACATCTGAGACGCCTCACAACCCTCCGACAGAAAGTCCAGCATATTTGATTTTTCTTTCTGCCTTCTACGATGTGTCATGTCAGTGCATTTGACCAGTGAGAGCTCAGAGCGCTCTGCACGCACAAAACTTACAAGTGTAAACAAACCTAAAGGCGAGGTGACAGAAGGATGATGAAGTTGGAGCTGAGAGATAGATTTATGAGACAGAGGAAAAGTTTGTCGAGCTCCGGTAACAACAGGTTTTTGTTACCAGGCGTCGTCTTGCCCCGCCCCTCTTCACGTCGGTCATGATGATTGGTCGGGTCATGTCTGTCGTTAAAGTCACGACACAAATTCATGGCTCTGGTATCGCCTAATCTGAAACAGTGAGCATCGTAACAGACAAAAAGATCGTGTAGTGTGACCTCGGCATAACACGACAAACGTCTACAAACTCAGTTCTCCAAAGGTTCCTTTGATTTCTGTTTTTCCGCTCAAGATCTCGACTTATTTACGTCTCGAGATAACAACGCTGGTTTTCCCGTGAAAACTATTGAAGTTCAATTCTCCAGGCTTTCTCTAAGTAAGAGTGTTACCAGTTACTAACCAGGAGCTCCGTTTAGAATCTTTTCTGGAGCTTTTGAATTGCTGCATCTGCTCTGAATCTCTGAGGTCAGATGTCCAGTCCAGTTCGAGCCGTGCAGCCTGTCACAGAGGTGAAGGGTCATTGTGAGGCTGCAGGGATGCTGAGCCAGCGGAGACGTCTGCCCGCCTGCTGGAGGAAGTGACACAGACGCTGTTTGGCTGCGAGCTGCTGGACAACAACTCTAAACCACTCCCATCTTTGACCTGATTTGATTTATTTCCTCCTGCTGCGTCTGATTTTAAACCTGGCGTTTATGCAAAACCAGCTCAGGTTTAGCTTCTCTCCGAATATTCTCTTCCATGATGCAGTAGCTGCAGCTGCTGTTTGTAATTATGTTTGGAGCTAAGGCACATCTGGAAAAATCTCCTACGTATGAACTAGTGTTGTCAAGATACCAGACTTTTAAACTTAGGCTGTGAGCATGTTAATGTCTGCTGTACAAACGGACAGTTTAATATGGGGAGTGGATGTGACTTCTGGTGGACACTCTATGAAACTGCAGTTTTCTGCACTTCTGAATCAGCGTTTTTCAACATCAGAGATTGCTGCTTGGCTGGTTTACCTCGTTTTCATGTGTTTTTTGTTCAAAGAAACATCCGAGTTGATCACCCTGAAACACGTGGTATTGATAGTTTTGAAGTATCTGTAGTTTTGAGTCACAAAGGCTTCTTGTCTGCATTGAAAATGAGGAATGTGTCATGAGAGCCCGAGAGGATCATCCGAATCAGTCAGCTAACGGAGTGGCAGCGATAGCAGACCGTCTGACTTCTCTGCTCTGCCAAGTCTTTCTCCGTCTCTCTCTAGCTGCTGCTATAAATCGAGTTGCTCTTTGGCTCGGCTCGGACAGAAACAGATTCCTCTCAGCTGTGAGAAAATAAAACAGTTTACCCATCATCCCGTTCTCCTCCAGTCATCTTTATTTTCGTCCTCTGCAGCCAAACTCATCCCTGCTGGCGAACAGTCCTGCAGCATGCTGGAGTCCGTATGTGTCGCTCATTTACACAGCTGGAGGCGACAACCGAAACGCTGAGGGGAAATACTTCAGCCACAGGAAGAGGTCACAGAGGGGTTGAAAGGTCATAGGCTGGTATGAAATAAGGCAAAGACTTGAAATGAACGTTTTGATGATCTGATGATTTGTTGATGATTCTTGGATGAAGTCAGATTTGAGAATCAAACTTTTCCTTATTAACAGAAATCTTAGACTGTATAAAAAATGGACGTAGCTACTGTGACGACACCCATCGGCTTGTCGGCTGTGTATATGAAGCCTCAAGTTTCAGTGGTGTTTTTTTTTGGCGTGACCATATTGGCCAAATTCGAGGCTTGATGTTCCCCATCGAGTTGGAGCCTCCCTGATCCAGCCTTCCGGATAGGGCCGTCTCCGACAGAATATTTGCCATAGCCAATAAGAGCGAGCAGGATGAGTCACCAACCAGATACTGCTTATGCTAACCCCTAAATTTCACCAGATTGGTGTTTGGTCCATCTCCGCTCCAATCAGCAGCAGAGGTTATTGGTTTTTACTTTAGTCAGTGTGTGTGCTTCCACTGGCTCCGCTGCGCTGCGTCTCAGCTCCGTCAGTCTGGAGTCCTCCGCAGCAGGCTTCTATTTTTACCAGACGCCGTAGCACGGAGCATCAATTTACCACAGAAAAGATCAAATCGTTACCACAAACTGCAGGCGTGTGGTCTTGCTGTCTGGCTGAATCGTCTCGTGTGCGTTCGGAGGATTATAATGTTGAAAATCTGTTGACACTGTCCTCGTGTCTGTGGTCTCCCACCTTTTTAAACTCAGTTAAGATTTAAAAACCGCCTCATGTGTAGCCAGCCTAAAGAAGCTAAAGCTAGGTACACACTACAAGACAGCCGAGATGAGTTGGGGACTGATTCCCCCCCTCCAACAATCCAAAGCAAAGTCGGAAGGACACCTTTGACCCCACTCTAATTTAGCCCCACCCAGCATTTTGGCTTGCATGACCCCCTTGCGCCCCCGAGATGATCTTGTCAGATGTTCCTCTGGTGTGAGGAGTTAAGAGTGATCTAATCTGAAGGTCATCAGGTACGCCCCGATTGAAAATCATTTATATAAACATGTTGTCACATGAACGAAACAAGTCAATTGAGAAGCGAGCTGACAGAAGATGGAAGAACAACAAATGCAGAAAATCAATTTCTAATTACCTCTAGCTGGCTCTGTAACATGTACATCTCCACGTCGTTATCCAGAGTTTTACTTCTTTCTTTGGGAATTTTCCGTAAATAAAAGACAACAACCATCGCAATTTCTTCCTGCCTGTCGTCCGCCATGTTTGTTTACTCTAAGGTCACGAGAAATGTCACAAGATTTGCAGAGTTGAGAGTCAGGACTCTGGTTGTTGGTTAATGATTCTGTGAGTGTGTGGTGTGCTGTTTTGGTCACATCTCTTCACACACGACAGGAACAAAACTGTTTAATCGATCATTATTTGTCGTCTTGTGTGGCCTCGCTCACATTCAACACATCTGTTAAGAGTTTAAAATCATTTTAATGTGCGGCAGGCTGAAGGGAGATTGTGAATGTTGCAGGCTCGAGGCTTGCTTACCTACAAGTCAAGTCAGAGAGCGAGCGTCAGGTGAAGGCCATGAACCAGGTTAATTATTTAATTAGAACCAGCGTTCTCATCACTACAGCAACTCCATCTCCACCGCCGGGTAAACCAGCAACAATCCTGACTCCCATGCACACATCGCCACAGATAAATCAATATATGACAAACATCAAACAAACTAACAGTCCAGGTATGGTTCTCACAGACTAAGCTAGCTGCTAACATGTAAATAAAATAATGTTGTAATTTGACTGGTTGTATAAAGTGGAGCTCAGACTTGTTGGATGGTCCTCCAAAAGGCTCCAACAGCACAAACGCCGCACCGGAGGTTAAAGGTCAGGGACTGAATTAGCTGAGGTGACACCTAGCAGACAGTAGCTCCCTCCTGTCACTCAAAGAGGCCACGCCCCCTAATTCTACATCCCTTTAAGCCTTAAAAGAAGTAAACAGGTGAGTTGTATAAACATTCAGCCCGTACAGTTGAAGAGAGAAATGAGCTCTAGAGACCCAAACTGTTTTTATACCAGACTGTAAACATGTTTATTTTAACATGGGGCTCTATGGGGACTGACTCACTGCAGGAGACAGACTCTAGTGGACACTGGAGGAACTGCAGCTGTAAACATGTTTATTATAACATGGAGCTCTATGGAGACTGACTCACTGCAGGAGACAGACTCTAGTGGACACTGGAGGAACTGCAGCTGTAAAGTTGGACATTTTAACATGGGGCTCTATGGAGACTGACTCACTGCAGGAGACAGACTCTAGTGGACACTGGAGGAACTGCAGCTGTTAAGTTGGACATTTTAACATGGGGCTCTATGGGGACTGACTCACTGCAGGAGACAGACTCTAGTGGACACTGGAGGAACTGCAGCTGTAAAGTTGGACATTTTAACATGGGGCTCTATGGGGACTGACTCACTGCAGGAGACAGACTCTAGTGGACACTGGAGGAACTGCAGCTGTAAAGTTGGACATTTTAACATGGGGCTCTATGTGGACTGACTCACTGCAGGAGACAGACTCTAGTGGACACTGGAGGAACTGCAGCTGTAAAGTTGGACATTTTAACATGGGGCTCTATGAGGACTGACTCACTGCAGGAGACAGACTCTAGTGGACACTGGAGGAACTGCAGCTGTAAAGTTGGACATTTTAACATGGGGCTCTATGGGGACTGACTCACTGCAGGAGACAGACTCTAGTGGACACTGGAGGAACTGCAGCTGTAAAGTTGGACATTTTAACATGGGGCTCTATGGGGACTGACTCACTGCAGGAGACAGACTCTAGTGGACACTGGAGGAACTGCAGCTTTTTGAAACCTCTGTGTTAGCTTCCTTTTATCTGGAGGTTGCAGCTTGACTCAGATCTGTTTTTTCCTTTTGCCCTTCCACATAAGTAACATCATCATAGTGATCTAATAGAAGAAAAATGCGTCTCCATAACTATGATTCATTCTCTTCTTTTATCTGTGATCATTATAATGAACAGATTGAATACTGGACCTCTGATGAGAGGATGAAATCATCCCTTTCCCTCCTCTTTTCCAGGCTGTTTGTCGTTTCCTGTCTTGGAAAATCAGCTTGGAAATACGTATCATGACGTCATCTTTATCTACTTTATTTATCCTCGCTCTTTTTTTTTTTTATAGTCAGACTCGGCAGCGTTTCAAGGCCTTCCAGTCCTCTCTCCGTCCTCCTGTCAACCCAGAGATTTTAATTCAGACCAGAGGAAGCTCTGGAGGAGGACAGAGGGAAGGGGAGGGAGGTGTATAAGTGTGAGGTGAAGGCTTTATGAATACAGATAGTGGAGTTTTTTTTTAGTCTGTCAAGCCTTTTAAGGAGACGCTCACTTTTAACACCTCCACCTGTCAATTTAAGGACAGATTCTGAACCGCGGGGATCAAAGTCAATCAAGATGGGGAAAACAGGATGAAGTTGCAGTTGAACAGAATAATAAAAAAGCAGTAATTGAGGCTAAATTGTGAGCTGGTTAACATTAAAAAGGTCCATAATTTTAAATGCGACTTCCCCTTTCACATTTGTGATAATGGTGAACACCTGTACCTTTAATTGGCAACAAAAACATATTTCTTAGAGCTGAGTGATAAGTATAAAGGTTTCTGGTCTGAAGTTGTTAAATTAGAGATCCAACACTTTCTTTTTTTTCCCTTTTCTGTCACGATATGGAGAATCAGGGAACTGGACCCAATTGCAGATTGACGAAAACAATATTTATTTAAACAAAAAGGCAAAAACTAAAACTTACTCAAAAACAAAGTCCAACTAAAAAATCCAAAAGGGTGAAACACTGGGAATCACAAGAAGCACAGGAAACATACGACACCAACATCTGACAAACAACAATGAACCGACACAGAGGGGAAGAAACACAGAGACTAAATAGACACAGGGGTAATCAACACAGGTGAGACTAGGTAGACAGGTGAAACTAACAAAACACAGGTGAGGACAATCAGGGCAATCAGAACAGGGGAAACACAGAGACAGGAATTAAGACAACACTGAGGACAACTACAAAGTAAATCATAGAGCACTGAAGGCACACAGAACGTAACAAGACACACAGAAGTCAAGAATGTAACAAAACACAGAGAGACACAAGAAGAAGAAATTACAAAATAAAACAGGAAACACTAAAGACTAAACAAGGGGACAAGCAACACTAGGGGAAAGTAGAACTAAAACAAGATAAGAAATCAAAACTCTGAAATACAAAACTAAAACAAGACCAAATCATGACATTTTCTGCCGTACAACCTGATTAATGAGGAGCTTGTGTAAACTTTAGCTCCTCATCTGTGACAGCAGCATTCTTTGCTGCTTGACAGGTGATTCAGTTTCTCGTCTCTTTCTGGAGAAAAGAAAGACGCTAGTATTCCTAAAAAAGCTCTCACTGACAAACACACTGACAAGCTGCAGGGACAAATTGACTAACACAAAGCTTTGCTGCATACTGGTTGCTACAAAAGATTCAACAATTAATGAACTATGTCAGCCTTAGCTTATTTAGCCAACTTACTCACTGACTAACTCCATACTGCAAAATTAGATAAGGTAGCTAGCTAACTAACAAACTGGCAATCAAAATGCTGTAAACAAACTACGTTACTCAGACATCGCTTCTCCAACAGCCAACCAACAAAATCCATCCACCAACTGACCAAACAACCACCAACCAACAAACAAACCAACCAACCAACCAACAACCCATCCCCCAACCCAACTTCCAACAACCAACCAATATATCCACTAACCATCGACCACCAATTTGAGCTATCCTATTAACTAACTTGCTAGCTATATAGGCTGCAGTATAGCTAATAAACCTAACCACTCAGTCTTGGCTACTTTAATTAAACGTACAGTATGTAAAATCCGCCGCTAGGGGGCTCTCAATCAAAACAATAACAAAAGATGATGTCGAGGCTTGTGGTGTATTATGGGAGTAAAAACGAACGAATCAATATGAACGGGCGAAACCGACCTGAGAAAGACAATATGTGTACTGACGATGTATCCAAGTATAATTTACATGACGTTTTTATCACAGCAGCACATACAGCGACAGAACGGCAGCTTTCAGTAGCAGCTAGCGCTAGCTTATGCAGCGGTCTTTGACGTAACATCCGGTGTTTCCTTGACAACGATCAACATTTCGTATGTATCGTGGCGGCTCATCATGGCGGCCACCTACAAGACACGTCGCGTTACAACTATAAAATTACAGATTTCTCTGGCTTTGATAACTTTTGGAAATATTTGAGGTGATGTAAGTACTCAACTAAAAAATATATATAACATGGGTTTAGTCCATTTTTAATTGAAGTTAGATATTTGAATGTAAACATTAGCATGTAATTCTACGTACTGTACCTTTAAGAACAATTAAAACTGGATTTACCAACAAATGTCGAAACTCTAAAAATAACCAAATAAATAAAAATAATGAAACTGTTGCTATGACTACCTTGTTTGATAGTTTTCTACTTCAAAGCATTAAAGGACCACATTTAATGCCCACCAGTGTTACATTGAACGTGTTGATTTCATTCGTCTGTTTCATTCAATGATTCATTCGGCTCCATTTTACTGGAAGGTGTTCCCGTTACTTGGCTCGGCACACCTGTTGGGAAGGAATATATATGGAGAACACCTGTGTGTGATTTAGTGATTTGTTTCTCTCTTTTTTAAAGGAAAGTGGAAGAAAATGAATCTTGTTTCCAGGCCAGAGGAGCTTTTAGAGGAGAGTTTGATTCCAGCAGATTAAATGTGATTTAACTTTTGCAGAAAGTATATTTACTCAAAGACTTTCTAATATTTTCTAGAGCCCAGAAGTGACGGACACAAACCTCCTCGGTGCAGCAGTGTGTTTAACATGTAGAGGATGACAGAGTGAAAGCTGAGAAACTGTGATCTCTCATAGCTCCGTCTGATTTCACTCCACGTCCTGCTCATGTGGGTGTACAAATTAATCTCTGTTGGAAATCCTCGAGCAATTTGAGACGATAAATATATTTAACAGGTTGATCTGTGGGAAGAGCTCCAGTTTAAGTGGACTGAATATACTGGGGAGCTTCCAGTCAGGGTGCGTCCAGAGGGGTGGCCGGGGGTGGAATGGGCCCCCTGGATTTGCCACCCCATGTGCCATCCCTAAATTCTAAACTCTGATTGGCTTGTTGCCTTGTCGGAGGCGGGGCTTATGTTCAAATCAAGTATTTGGGCAGTATTGGAACAGGCTGGTAGTAAAAGAAACTAGAAGAACGTTGTCTAAGTATTTAGATTTTAATGCTGGACTAGTTTTGAAAGAATTAGACGAAGATGACTGATAAGAATGTGTTGCTCTTCTCTTGTCTCTTAAAAGTAGACATGATAAGTGGAGATTGGGAGGTTAAATACATTTACACACTTGTGTTTACACAGAAACTTTATGGCACCACACGCCCCTGTTTTCATTAATCAAAGACGCGACTTACAAACCTTGCCTCTCTATCTGATAAGTGATGTGAACAGTTTGAAGTGTAAGCTGATTTCTTACTTTGTGTTTCAGATCTTCAGCTCTGCTTCAACTTCGACACAAAGAACTTCAAGATCTTCTCGGGTTCTAAAGAAAACCAGTTTGGTTACACAGTCCAGCAGCACGAGGCAGGAGGACGCCAGTGGTGAGAATACCAGTTTACCAGATTTGTAAAAGAGTTTAATGAGTCCATCTACATGTATAATAACTCAGGCAGTCAAACAATTACTTTCATAACCACATGTTTAAAAATACAAATTCTTAGACTTTTATTTTGAATGTTGTACTGTCTCAAGCAGATAGTCAGGCCCTTCCTGTAGAGTGAAGGTTAGGACAGGAAGTTAAGCCCAGAAACAGGAAGTGGTTAGGGATCCCAAAGTGTCGTCAAACAGCTCAAAGGAACGGTAACAAAGGTCAATGTGTGATGTCATCAGGTGGATGTTACTTTGGACTCGTCAGCTGAGCTGTCTGAGAGTTTGTTAAAGTGAAATGAGACATTCAAAGATGCAGCAGTGTCCTTCTTTAACATCACTGAGACTACAGGGAGACACTGAGGACCACTATCTACAGGGAGACACTGAGGACCACTATCTACAGGGAGACACTGAGGACCACTATCTACAGGGAGACACTGAGGACCACTATCTACAGGGAGACACTGAGGACCACTATCTACAGAGAGACACTGAGGACCACTATCTACAGGGAGACACTGAGGACCACTATCTACAGGGAGACACTGAGGACCACTATCTACAGGGAGACACTGAGGACCACTATCTACAGGGAGACACTGAGAACCACTATCTACAGGGAGACACTGAGAACCACTATCTACAGGGAGACACTGAGGACCACTATCTACGGGGAGCCTGAAGGGACAAAATAACATGAGATTAATCAGGATTAACTCGTTAATGCTGACAGCGCTAGTTTAATGCAATTAATCATGATTAACTTTTGAAAATCAGAGATTCATCAAGATTTAAAAATGCAATTGTTCGGAGGGCCGAAAGCCTAGCAGTTCTGACATGTCCCCCATGTACAAGGGCTATAGACCTCGTCGCAGCGGCTGTGAGTTCGAATCCGATGTCGGCACTTTGCTGCATGTCGTCCCCCCTCTCTCCTCTTAACACTTCCAGTCTCTCTTCAGCTCTTCTATCCGATAAAGGCAAAAAAGCTCGAAAAAAATGCAATCATTTGACAACCCTAAAAGGAACCAAACCTGTAGTAGTCCTTTATCAATCAGAAACAGGTTTTTATTGGTCTGCCAAATCATCATATGGTAAATGGACTTCAGCTTGTATAGTTCTTTTCTAGTCTTCTGACTACTGAAAACGCTTTCACACCGCAGGTCACACCTACACATTCACTCACTGATGGTAGAGGCTGCTGAGTAAAGAGACCATCAGTATTAACTCATCCATTCATACACATTCACACACTGATGGTAGAGGCTGCTGAGTAAAGAGACCATCAGTATTAACTCATCCATTCATACACATTCACTCACTGATGGTAGAGGCTGCTGAGTAAAGAGACCATCAGTATTAACTCATCCATTCATACACATTCACTCACTGATGGTAGAGGCTGCTGAGTAAAGAGACCATCAGTATTAACTCATCCATTCATACACATTCACTCACTGATGGTAGAGGCTGCTGAGTAAAGAGACCATCAGTATTAACTCATCCATTCATACACATTCACACACTGATGGTAGAGGCTGCTGAGTAAAGAGACCATCAGTATTAACTCATCCATTAATACACATTCACTCACTGATGGTAGAGGCTGCTGAGTAAAGAGACCATCAGTATTAACTCATCCATTCATACACATTCACTCACTGATGGTAGAGGCTGCTGAGTAAAGAGACCATCAGTATTAACTCATCCATTCATACACATTCACACACTGATGGTAGAGGCTGCTGAGTAAAGAGTCCATCAGTATTAACTCATCCATTCATACACATTCACTCACTGATGGTAGAGGCTGCTGAGTAAAGAGACCATCAGTATTAACTCATCCATTCATACACATTCACACACTGATGGTAGAGGCTGCTGAGTAAAGAGTCCATCAGTATTAACTCATCCATTCATACACATTCACACACTGATGGTAGAGGCTGCTGAGTAAAGAGTCCATCAGTATTAACTCATCCATTCATACACATTCACACACTGATGGTAGAGACTGCTGAGTAAAGAGACCATCAGTATTAACTCATCCATTCATACACATTCACTCACTGATGGTAGAGACTGCTGAGTAAAGAGTCCATCAGTATTAACTCATCCATTCATACACATTCACTCACTGATGGTAGAGGCTGCTGAGTAAAGAGACCATCAGTATTAACTCATCCATTCATACACATTCACTCACTGATGGTAGAGACTGCTGAGTAAAGAGACCATCAGTATTAACTCATCCATTCATACACATTCACTCACTGATGGTAGAGGCTGCTGAGTAAAGAGACCATCAGTATTAACTCATCCATTCATACACATTCACTCACTGATGGTAGAGACTGCTGAGTAAAGAGACCATCAGTATTAACTCATCCATTCATACACATTCACTCACTGATGGTAGAGACTGCTGAGTAAAGAGTCCATCAGTATTAACTCATCCATTCATACACATTCACACACTGATGGTAGAGGCTGCTGAGTAAAGAGTCCATCAGTATTAACTCATCCATTCATACACATTCACTCACTGATGGTAGAGGCTGCTGAGTAAAGAGACCATCAGTATTAACTCATCCATTCATACACATTCACTCACTGATGGTAGAGACTGCTGAGTAAAGAGTCCATCAGTATTAACTCATCCATTCATACACATTCACACACTGATGGTAGAGGCTGCTGAGTAAAGAGTCCATCAGTATTAACTCATCCATTCATACACATTCACACACTGATGGTAGAGGCTGCTGAGTAAAGAGACCATCAGTATTAACTCATCCATTCATACACATTCACTCACTGATGGTAGAGGCTGCTGAGTAAAGAGACCATCAGTATTAACTCATCCATTCATACACATTCACTCACTGATGGTAGAGGCTGCTGAGTAAAGAGACCATCAGTATTAACTCATCCATTCATACACATTCACTCACTGATGGTAGAGGCTGCTGAGTAAAGAGTCCATCAGTATTAACTCATCCATTAATACACATTCACTCACTGATGGTAGAGGCTGCTGAGTAAAGAGACCATCAGTATTAACTCATCCATTAATACACATTCACTCACTGATGGTAGAGGCTGCTGAGTAAAGAGACCATCAGTATTAACTCATCCATTCATACACATTCACTCACTGATGGTAGAGGCTGCTGAGTAAAGAGACCATCAGTATTAACTCATCCATTCATACACATTCACACACTGATGGTAGAGGCTGCTGAGTAAAGAGTCCATCAGTATTAACTCATCCATTCATACACATTCACTCACTGATGGTAGAGACTGCTGAGTAAAGAGTCCATCAGTATTAACTCATCCATTCATACACATTCACTCACTGATGGTAGAGGCTGCTGAGTAAAGAGTCCATCAGTATTAACTCATCCATTCATACACATTCACTCACTGATGGTAGAGACTGCTGAGTAAAGAGACCATCAGTATTAACTCATCCATTCATACACATTCACTCACTGATGGTAGAGGCTGCTGAGTAAAGAGTCCATCAGTATTAACTCATCCATTCATACACATTCACACACTGATGGTAGAGGCTGCTGAGTAAAGAGACCATCAGTATTAACTCATCCATTCATACACATTCACTCACTGATGGTAGAGACTGCTGAGTAAAGAGACCATCAGTATTAACTCATCCATTCATACACATTCACTCACTGATGGTAGAGGCTGCTGAGTAAAGAGACCATCAGTATTAACTCATCCATTCATACACATTCACTCACTGATGGTAGAGGCTGCTGAGTAAAGAGTCCATCAGTATTAACTCATCCATTCATACACATTCACTCACTGATGGTAGAGGCTGCTGAGTAAAGAGTCCATCAGTATTAACTCATCCATTCATACACATTCACACACTGATGGTAGAGGCTGCTGAGTAAAGAGACCATCAGTATTAACTCATCCATTCATACACATTCACTCACTGATGGTAGAGGCTGCTGAGTAAAGAGACCATCAGTATTAACTCATCCATTCATACACATTCACTCACTGATGGTAGAGGCTGCTGAGTAAAGAGACCATCAGTATTAACTCATCCATTCATACACATTCACTCACTGATGGTAGAGGCTGCTGAGTAAAGAGACCATCAGTATTAACTCATCCATTCATACACATTCACACACTGATGGTAGAGGCTGCTGAGTAAAGAGTCCATCAGTATTAACTCATCCATTAATACACATTCACTCACTGATGGTAGAGGCTGCTGAGTAAAGAGACCATCAGTATTAACTCATCCATTCATACACATTCACTCACTGATGGTAGAGGCTGCTGAGTAAAGAGACCATCAGTATTAACTCATCCATTCATACACATTCACTCACTGATGGTAGAGGCTGCTGAGTAAAGAGTCCATCAGTATTAACTCATCCATTCATACACATTCACTCACTGATGGTAGAGGCTGCTGAGTAAAGAGACCATCAGTATTAACTCATCCATTCATACACATTCACTCACTGATGGTAGAGGCTGCTGAGTAAAGAGACCATCAGTATTAACTCATCCATTCATACACATTCACTCACTGATGGTAGAGGCTGCTGAGTAAAGAGACCATCAGTATTAACTCATCCATTCATACACATTCACACACTGATGGTAGAGGCTGCTGAGTAAAGAGTCCATCAGTATTAACTCATCCATTCATACACATTCACACACTGATGGTAGAGGCTGCTGAGTAAAGAGTCCATCAGTATTAACTCATTCATTCATACACATTCACTCACTGATGGTAGAGGCTGCTGAGTAAAGAGTCCATCAGTATTAACTCATCCATTCATACACATTCACTCACTGATGGTAGAGACTGCTGAGTAAAGAGTCCATCAGTATTAACTCATCCATTCATACACATTCACTCACTGATGGTAGAGGCTGC
Source organism: Tautogolabrus adspersus (assembly GCA_020745685.1). NCBI lineage: Eukaryota > Metazoa > Chordata > Actinopteri > Labriformes > Labridae > Tautogolabrus > Tautogolabrus adspersus. Next base: position 32,783,644 of record CM036539.1, on the reverse strand, counting down.
TGAGTAAAGAGACCATCAGTATTAACTCATCCATTCATACACATTCACACACTGATGGTAGAGGCTGCTGAGTAAAGAGTCCATCAGTATTAACTCATCCATTCATACACATTCACACACTGATGGTAGAGGCTGCTGAGTAAAGAGTCCATCAGTATTAACTCATCCATTCATACACATTCACTCACTGATGGTAGAGACTGCTGAGTAAAGAGACCATCAGTATTAACTCATCCATTCATACACATTCACTCACTGATGGTAGAGACTGCTGAGTAAAGAGTCCATCAGTATTAACTCATCCATTCATACACATTCACACACTGATGGTAGAGGCTGCTGAGTAAAGAGTCCATCAGTATTAACTCATCCATTCATACACATTCACTCACTGATGGTAGAGACTGCTGAGTAAAGAGACCATCAGTATTAACTCATCCATTCATACACATTCACTCACTGATGGTAGAGGCTGCTGAGTAAAGAGTCCATCAGTATTAACTCATCCATTCATACACATTCACTCACTGATGGTAGAGACTGCTGAGTAAAGAGACCATCAGTATTAACTCATCCATTCATACACATTCACTCACTGATGGTAGAGGCTGCTGAGTAAAGAGTCCATCAGTATTAACTCATCCATTCATACACATTCACTCACTGATGGTAGAGGCTGCTGAGTAAAGAGACCATCAGTATTAACTCATCCATTCATACACATTCACACACTGATGGTAGAGGCTGCTGAGTAAAGAGACCATCAGTATTAACTCATCCATTCATACACATTCACTCACTGATGGTAGAGGCTGCTGAGTAAAGAGACCATCAGTATTAACTCATCCATTCATACACATTCACTCACTGATGGTAGAGGCTGCTGAGTAAAGAGACCATCAGTATTAACTCATCCATTCATACACATTCACTCACTGATGGTAGAGGCTGCTGAGTAAAGAGTCCATCAGTATTAACTCATCCATTAATACACATTCACTCACTGATGGTAGAGGCTGCTGAGTAAAGAGACCATCAGTATTAACTCATCCATTAATACACATTCACTCACTGATGGTAGAGGCTGCTGAGTAAAGAGACCATCAGTATTAACTCATCCATTCATACACATTCACACACTGATGGTAGAGGCTGCTGAGTAAAGAGTCCATCAGTATTAACTCATCCATTCATACACATTCACACACTGATGGTAGAGGCTGCTGAGTAAAGAGACCATCAGTATTAACTCATCCATTCATACACATTCACTCACTGATGGTAGAGACTGCTGAGTAAAGAGTCCATCAGTATTAACTCATCCATTCATACACATTCACACACTGATGGTAGAGGCTGCTGAGTAAAGAGTCCATCAGTATTAACTCATCCATTCATACACATTCACTCACTGATGGTAGAGACTGCTGAGTAAAGAGACCATCAGTATTAACTCATCCATTCATACACATTCACTCACTGATGGTAGAGGCTGCTGAGTAAAGAGTCCATCAGTATTAACTCATCCATTCATACACATTCACACACTGATGGTAGAGGCTGCTGAGTAAAGAGACCATCAGTATTAACTCATCCATTCATACACATTCACTCACTGATGGTAGAGGCTGCTGAGTAAAGAGTCCATCAGTATTAACTCATCCATTCATACACATTCACTCACTGATGGTAGAGGCTGCTGAGTAAAGAGTCCATCAGTATTAACTCATCCATTCATACACATTCACTCACTGATGGTAGAGGCTGCTGAGTAAAGAGACCATCAGTATTAACTCATCCATTCATACACATTCACTCACTGATGGTAGAGGCTGCTGAGTAAAGAGACCATCAGTATTAACTCATCCATTCATACACATTCACTCACTGATGGTAGAGGCTGCTGAGTAAAGAGACCATCAGTATTAACTCATCCATTCATACACATTCACACACTGATGGTAGAGGCTGCTGAGTAAAGAGTCCATCAGTATTAACTCATCCATTCATACACATTCACACACTGATGGTAGAGGCTGCTGAGTAAAGAGTCCATCAGTATTAACTCATTCATTCATACACATTCACTCACTGATGGTAGAGGCTGCTGAGTAAAGAGTCCATCAGTATTAACTCATCCATTCATACACATTCACTCACTGATGGTAGAGACTGCTGAGTAAAGAGTCCATCAGTATTAACTCATCCATTCATACACATTCACTCACTGATGGTAGAGGCTGCTGAGTAAAGAGACCATCAGTATTAACTCATCCATTCATACACATTCACACACTGATGGTAGAGGCTGCTGAGTAAAGAGTCCATCAGTATTAACTCATCCATTCATACACATTCACTCACTGATGGTAGAGGCTGCTGAGTAAAGAGTCCATCAGTATTAACTCATCCATTCATACACATTCACTCACTGATGGTAGAGGCTGCTGAGTAAAGAGTCCATCAGTATTAACTCATCCATTCATACACATTCACACACTGATGGTAGAGGCTGCTGAGTAAAGAGTCCATCAGTATTAACTCATCCATTCATACACATTCACTCACTGATGGTAGAGGCTGCTGAGTAAAGAGACCATCAGTATTAACTCATCCATTCATACACATTCACTCACTGATGGTAGAGGCTGCTGAGTAAAGAGACCATCAGTATTAACTCATCCATTCATACACATTCACACACTGATGGTAGAGGCTGCTGAGTAAAGAGACCATCAGTATTAACTCATCCATTCATACACATTCACTCACTGATGGTAGAGGCTGCTGAGTAAAGAGACCATCAGTATTAACTCATCCATTCATACACATTCACACATTGATGGTAGAGGCTGCTGAGTAAAGAGTCCATCAGTATTAACTCATCCATTCGAGGCTGCTGAGTAAAGAGACCATCAGTATTAACTCATCCATTCATACACATTCACACACTGATGGTAGAGGCTGCTGAGTAAAGAGTCCATCAGTATTAACTCATCCATTCATACACATTCATACTCCGCTGAGAAAGCAGCGGGAGCAAGTTGGAATGTCTTGCTCAAGGACACATCGGACATGTAGCTGCAGGAGCTGGGGATCGAAGCCCCGTCCTTCTGGTTAGGAGACGAACGACTCTACCACTGATCCACAGCCACCCTGCCAATCTGTTCTCATTAGTCTGCAGGGAATGTTGAAAACATCTCCCTTAATGATCTCTCTGAACCCTCTTTGTTTACCTCACGCAGCCAATGGAGCGTTGGATGTCTTGACGTTATATCTCTGTGCAGACAGGATATCACAGGCCGCTGAGAAATGCTTCTGCAGTTATCATTCTTGTCACCATTTCAACGCTAGAATGAACAAATACTCAGACGACGCTCGGTCCAAATACCTTCAACTAAAGACGGAAGAAATAGTCCGCCTGTCTGTCTGCTTAAAAATAAAGATCGCGCTTGATTTATTGGACACTGTGGCCTGTCAAAGCAAGGTTCCCTGTCCTGGGAAAGTGAGTAAAAAACCTGAGATGTGGAAACGGTTCCAGGAAAGTTGCTTGTTGATTGCTATCCACACTGCGCTTTGTGTCAGTGAATCACTTGGAGATGTCAGGAGCGTGTCCGGGACGACACATTTTCCAAAGATGCGTCTGATAATCGGAACATTTCTGCAGAGCGTTGTGGGGTTGTTTGTAGTTCTCGCTTATATAAATTGATATTTCATGAGATGGATCTGATCGTATGTCCTAAAGATTATAACTCTCTCTCATGATCCTGCACAGTCTGTCCTTGGCACGCTGTCAGTCTGCTGCGAGTGTGTTTGTCTGCTCTCTCGTACTTCATCTTTATGTTTCCAACCTGCTGTGAGACTCTCATCCACCAACAGACACGTTCAAATCTCCAGCAGCTTTTTATTCTGCAGAGAATATCACAGGAGAAAAAAGAGAAAGACCTCCGAAGGAAAAGTTTAGCATCGGTTTGTGTGTCTAAACCTACAAATGCCCAATGCAATCGTTAACTTAAACAGTATGTGTGACGGTACCTTTATGTGTCAACATCATGGTACCTATAAGCATCAGATGAAGGTCTAGTTTAGCTTCATATTCAAGGCCCCTGTAGTGTCTATGTGAGGTCTCCTTTTGAATTGTCAACACAGTGTGCATAGGTGAATGTTTTAAAATGATCATGTAACAAGTGAACTTACGACGTGTTGTTTGATTATGAGCTATCAGATCGATTAATCACACAGTAGAGGCTGACACGGGAGTGGTTTTTCACCTCGTCCCATCCCAATCCCACAAAAATAATCCCGTCCCATCACAAGCCCGGTTGAAGACTCCTGTCCCAATCCACAGTGTTATCTCGAGACGCTTTACAAAGAGCAGGTAAAGACCTTACTCATTGTTATGTTGAAAAAGAATAATGGGATAGGGGGAGATGGGATAATATGCAGGAAGGATTTCTCCTTTGTATTCCTCTCGTTCCTGTTGTCCACACTTCCTCGCCGCTGAGGTGGAGGTCGGAGCAGGCCGTGCATGAATGAGGACGGCGGTGGTTGTGGGGACGCCACAGTCTGATGGTGGAGGCTGGGCGTCGGACGTCAGGTGGTAGTAGTGCCAGATCACCTCGCTGAAGGTTGGGGGAGCTCCGTCTACTCGAGAGCCCCGTTTCTGCTGCCGGGACAAGACCTCCTGGGCTTCTAACACTTGTCCCAGAAAGAACTGACATAATGCTAAATATCAAATATGCACCATCATAAAACCTCGCAAGTAGATCTGCTTCACTCTGACATCACAGACAAATCAGAGCCGGAAGTTTTACTGAAACCTTTCCCCCCTGACCATCTGAACCAACCCTCATGTCCTCTCGTGTTTAAATGCTCTCCAGTCTAACGAAGGAATCCTTCTCACTTTTGACGGCATCATGCAGCGAGCTCTGAAGATCAGAGGAGCTGAAACAAAGAATAATTAGATTAGATTTAAAAGACGTCCTGCAGAGAACCTTCAGCTGTTTGGTCGTTGTCCTTTTTATTGTCTGTCTGCGGCTGCAGGTGAGTCGGGCAACATTCCTGCTCCTCCGCTGTGTTTCTTTTTTTTTTAAATCTGGAAACATTTCAGCGCTGATAAATACTTTGCAGTCTTCCAGGATTACACAACGTGTGCGCCTTTGAAGTCGCAGGTAAGCAAGTGGAAAGTATTTGTCTCGAGCTCGGCTTCTCCTGCGTCCCGAGGCTGAGCTGGGGATCTGGAAACTATGTGCTGCGGTTTGTTATTCCCCAGACTCCCTCTGGGAAGCCCATCACTCGGCTGTGTGTGTGTGTGTGTGTGTGTGTTGACTCTGTTATTCTGTCGACTTGTTTTTCTACACAGCCTGGTGAGTGACGCTCATTCTTCAGGTGTTTGGCTGATGATGTACTTAGACAGACTCCCATTGGATTGTTTTCAGGAAAAATGTTTTCACCCATAAAGCAGCGGGGTGTTGTGACCTGTGACCTGTGCTCCAATATTTGACCCGTGGTTTGTTTGTGTAAATTCATCCACAACAAGCCTCAGTTCAGTTTCATAAGCTGAAACACGTCGCTCTAATATCGTTAATAAAGTTGATCTTCGCACTACAAGTGTTGCTGGAGCTGTTTGACCTCTTCTAGCCTTTCCCTCTCTGTGCACCTTGGTAGTTGGTGAAGTCGTGCCAGAAAACTCGACTCTGCTTCTCCAGAATCACTTTTTACTAAACCATGTTTCTGTTGAGATTATTTCCCAGCATCCTCCTGGTGGAAATGAACAGAAATAATAAGTGTTGAATGTTTCTTAAATCTGATTTGGTTATGCGATTGGGTCACGGTGTTCTTTCTCTGCAGATCTTTTGTTGTTTTGTTGTTGTTACTGGTTTTTCCCGACATGGGGGTGAGTCCGTTTGACAAGTTACTGAGCTGGTTTGAAAGCTGTCAATCAAACCATGGTGTGGACCGAACAACCGTACAGAGACCACTCTAAAAGGCGGGTCTCAGTCCCCTTTATTTCAGACTGTAGTAAGAACATGATCCGACCTCGATTAGCTTGTGCTAACTAATCCTGCTGCAGCTCCATGACTGAGGTCAGGAAGCTCAGAGGAGAGTGACTGTGTTTGTCTGAAGAGATGAGGATGATAATTAGCAGTTTGAAAGCAAGACGCAGGAAGATTTCTTCACTTCTGAGAAGCTGTAGAGGAAATTCATTGACAACAGTAGCCTCCATTAAACCTTCACTGTGAGTTAACACTCACCTGTGTCTGTCTCTGAGGGACGAAGAACATCCACACACAGAACAACGTGTGGAAACTTAAACAAGGCCTCTGCAGACCTCTGTGTGTCGATCTGTTTGTGTTTGTCTGGTCCAGGTTGTTGTTTTGTCTCTTTGAGGTCAAACTCGTTGACCTGTGATGACCTCTGAGGTCAAACCTCCGGCGGTGTGTGTTTACAGAGTCTGACACGTGTGTGTGTGAGGCCTGCAGGTCGTCCCGCTGAGATCTGTGTGTTTGTGTCTGATTTTTTTACAAGCCTTCAGAGATTGACTAACAGTAAACACAACATCACTTAAACTGAAGTTTAAATACATATCCTTTTGCCTATAATACCTGAACAACGTCAGCATATTTAAGAAGTTTGATGTCCCCCCACCAGAGACAATCTGTGCCAGAGAGGAACGAGCTCTCTTTTCCTCGTGTTGTTTGCTGCACCACAGGCTGATGATGCGTGTCTTTACAGGGCTGCTGAAAGGCATGATAGGAAATCAGTGATTAGGTAACTAATATCTCGTTAAAGCAGTAGCAGGAGAGGGCAGGTCTGAGGTTTTACAGCTCCTCTGATGGAGTGATGTCAGACGATGAGAGGCGGGGCTGCAGGATGTGGACTCGCTGTCTTATGGATGTGGTTTATCAGCGCTGCTCTCCGGCCGTTTGATGTGGACGGAGACGCATTAACAGATTGACGGTTGGCGCTCTACTACGGCATCTCCTCTGGTATGTGACTCACGACTTCTTCCCAGAAAGAGCCGCCGTCCACATGTGCTGCTGTTTACTCGGGTTTACAATAAGAAGCTGCTCGCTGCGGGACGCTGCTGCAGAATCTTTGTTCAAAACAACAACACAAACTGAACTGAGGCCTGACCTCCGAGTGCAGGAGGGGAGAGTTCAATATCACAGAGAAGAATACTGTTCAGCATGAGAAGGCAGGCTGACTTTAAGTGTCGTTACTGATCAGACATTTAAAGATAGAGTCAGTAGCTTTGCCCTAAAAATAAAATATCTTATAAAAAAGTAATGTTGCTCAATCATCACATCTGGGCCTCCATACATGTGGTGGTTTATCTGATTTCAAGCAGGTGTTCCTAATGTGCAAACAAACTCCTGACTGTGACATGTAGCATTATCTAAGCCACAGGTGTGTGTGTGTGTGTCCGTGTGTGTGTGTGTGTGTGTGTGTGTGTGTGTGTGTGTCTGTGTGTGTGTGTGTGTGAGTGTGTGTGTCCGTGTGTGTGTCCGTGTGTGTGTCCGTGTGTGTTCTTCCAGGCTGCTGGTTGGAGCTCCCTTTGAATCCACGGGGAAGCAGCAGACCGGGGATGTGTACAGATGTCCGCTGGACACCAGAAGCTCTGTGAACTGCTCCAGACTGCAGCTGGGTGAGAATCAGTCCGACTGACGTGTTCTTCAGAGTCACAGCAGGCGTTTGTACCTGGGTCTGCTCAGACTGCGTTTGAAGACAGAGTGATTACAGTAAAAGCACACCATGCTTCTGATGCAGCTGATGTCGTCTTGATGTATCATTAGCACCAGGCTGTAAACACCTGCGTTAGTACATCCTTAATGAGTTAAACACACTTCAGAAGATGTTGTTCAAACATTACAAACTTGTTAAAGTTCATCAAACGTACACATTCATTGGGTGTTTTGCATCCACATGAGAAAATAAAATCTGATCAGTTTTTTTCTGAATTAACGAGATAGGGGTTCCTTTAAATCCCAACAGCAGCTGCTTAAAGTATCAAACGTTCCCAGACTGTTCAGTTTATCATTTTTATTTAGCTTTGGTTTGAAACACGGGGAGATACTCGTGTCTGTAGGGTTCATAGATGATCTTTTCTTCTCTGATCAGCTGAGCCGATTTCACTGGTATAACGTGATGCAGGCTGGCAGCGTGCTGAGTCAAAAGACAATCAGGAAACCGCTGAACATACCGAATCCCCCCCAGAGTGCAACCGAGGGGCCGATGTCGTGCAGAGAAACACAAGCACCAAGTACAGGCTTTCCCAACCTCGCGGTCCGGACCTTGCGTAGGGTCGCCTGAGATTTTAACAATTTAAAAATATATATATTAAACACAGGCTACTGTGGGCCAGGGCCAATGCCAAAACAAGAAGCTTGCAGAGTCTCCGTCTGTCTGCCGTCAAGTGTGCAGAAATGTCCTCCCAACCTTTCACTAAAATAATAAACAAGAAAACACCTAAATGTGCTCTAACATGAATGATTACTTGCAACACACTTGAAAAACTATGACAGGATTGAAAACAAGAAGATGTTTACCAGAAAGCTGTTTGTGTTTTGGATGTCAGGGGTCGCCAAGTAGTGTCACGATCTAAAAAAGATTGGGAACCATTGACCGTGGGTGTGAATGTGAGTGTGACTGGTTGTCTGTCTCTAAATGTCAGCAGTGTGATTGGGTGGCGACCAGTCCAAGGTGTAACCCCACCTCTCGCCCAATGACAGCTAGGATCGGCTGAGCGGGAAAAGCGTTTTTATTAACAGCGTGAAGTTAAGTGACTAACCATGAAACGTTTTTTTATAATCAGGGAAACTTTCTCTGGACAACGTGTCCGAGAGGAAAGAGAAGATGCGTCTGGGAATGACGCTGACCTCCAACCCTAAAGACAGCAGCTTCGTGGTGAGTCACACGACATGAAACACGCAGAGAAAGTACAACACGTTCATTTAGATAAGCTTAAATTAAGAATGATTTTATGTAAATAAATGTGTGTCACATTGTGTCCTCAGACGTGCGGTCCTCTCTGGTCTCATGAATGTGGAAGTTCTCTGTACAGCACCGGGATCTGCACCAGAGTCAGCCGGAACTTCAGACTGTCACACACCATCACACCCGCCCTGCAGAGTAACACACACACATCTATTTATCTGCTATTCATTCATTTACTAATCCATTTACCCATCCATCCATTAATCCATTCATCCATTAATCCATCCATCCATCCATTAATCCATCCATCCATCCATCCATCTATCCATCCATTAATCCATCCATCCATCCATCAATCCATTTACCCATCCATCCATTAATCCATCCATCCATCAATCCATTTACCCATCCATCCATCCATCCATCCATCCATCCATCCATCCATCCATCCATCCATCCATCCATCCATCCATCCATCCATCCATCCATCCATCCATCCATCCATCCATCCATCCATCCATCCATCCATCCATCCATCCATCCATCCATCCATCCATCCATCCATCCATCCATCAATCCATCCATCCATTCATCCATCCATCCATCCATCCATGCATCCATCCATCCATCCATCCATCCATCCATCCATCCATCCATCCATCCATCAATCCATCCATCCATTAATCAATCCATCCATCCATCCATCCATTCACCCACCAGTCCACCCATCCATCCATCCATCCATCCATTAATCCATCCATCCATCCATCCATTAATCCATCCATCCATCCATCCATCCATCCATCCATCCATCCATCCATCCATCCATTCACCCACCAGTCCACCCATCCATCCATCCATCCATCCATCCATCCATCCATCCATCCATCCATCCATTCACCCACCAGTCCATCCATCCATCCATCCATCCATCCATCCATCCATTAATCCATCCATCCATCCATCCATCCATCCATCCATCCATCCATCCATCCATCCATCCATCCATCCACCCATCCATCCATCCATCCATCCATCCATCCTGTACTAACTGTATATTTCTTATGTTACAGGATGTGAGACATTCATGGACATTGTGATCGTCCTGGATGGTTCTAACTCGATCTACCCGTGGTACGAGGTCCAAGACTTCCTCATCAACATCCTGCAGAAGTTCTACATCGGCCCAGGTCAGACGCAGGTCGGTTCAGCCCCAATATTTAACAACATTACATCCAGTGGGGTTGCTTTTTTTCTAGGGAAGAAGAGTCTTGTGGTTCTCCTACGTTTGTTTTAGGAAATATTTAGAATTCTTTGGATAGATGCCGAAAAAAGTGGAGATATTGAAATTCACCACAAGCTCTCTCTGACTGCCCTGAAACATGTTTGCGGTTGGTAGAGTTTCACTCACATTTCTCAGCAGTTAACATGAAAACAGGGCTGTAACTGCCAATGAGGAACTGAGGTCAGTGTCTGTAGTTGTTTCCGTCACTTTCCCTTTTTGATGCTTATAGTCGGGAGCAGATCATGCAACCAGTGACTGACAGTTTGAAGTGTTTGAGAACAAAAACACTTGTTGGGTTTTTATTATTAGTGCGTGCTTTAAATGTGCTGGATAAAAAACACTTTTGTTCTGGAAACGCTGGCTGAACATGCAGTTTTAGAAAATCCAATCAAGAGTACCCAGCTGAGTGTGCACTCATGGAAATTTCCCTACAGGCATTCAAAGACGTGAAGTTCAATCATAACTAAATTCTACAGGTCGACTGTTAGATATGCCGTCCTTGAAGCCATGCCACTTTCTACTCATAACAAGTTGGGATTTTTCTGTTGAAATAATGATCTATAATAACTTGTTTTCATACTTGACTGTGGGATTTCGGAGTCTCTAGAGGCAGTGAGTATTGTCTTTCAACAGGAAGTTAAACCCTAACCCTCCTTGTGGTGCATCAACTGCTCAGACAACATAGTTCAGGGTTACGTGACTCTGGAGGTATTTCAACCATAATCCTTGTTGTTAAACTGAGCTCATTAGCTTTATTGTTATGCATCTTAAACTATGAAACAGGAACATTTATTTGAAGCAATATGTGATGGTTTAATATGAGGCTCGGTTTAAATGTCTGTCTGCTGCAGTTAAAAAGCCATCAGTACCTCGATGCTGCAGCGATGTTCGGCTCCTCCTTACCTAAACTCTCTCATCCGGGTCTACACTCCCTCCCGCCCACTACGCTCTGCCAATGAAAGAATGAAAGGCGTCTGATCCAACCTTCACAACAGGGCCCTAAGACGCTAACTAGACTCTTCTCCTCTGTCGCCCCCCGGTGGTGGAACAAACTTCCAAACTCCATTTTATCTGCAGAGTCCCTTTGCACCTTTAAGAAAAAGCTAAAGACCAAGCTCTTCATGAACACCTACCACCTTAATGATGATGATGAGGATGATATTTAAGATGGTTTTGATGCTGATTCGAACTCTTAAGAACAGCTGTTGATGTTGTGCTCTTCCTCTGGTCACTTCCTGTCAGCACCTGTGTGTCCAATCAGACTGAAATCTGTTTGCGCTTCCTGACGTTGTCTCCTCCTCTCTAGATCCTTGCTTGTGTTGTTCTTACTCTCTGATGTTCGTCGCTTTGGATAAAAGCGTCTGTGAAGTGAATTGTAGAATTGATAATTTAAGGTGCAGGGTTCAGGTTCAGGACTGAGCTGTGGTGTGTTCTGGTTTCAGGTGGGGGTGATTCAGTACGGCTCCACGGTGGTCCATGAGTTCAGTCTGGGTGAGTACCAGACGGTGGAGGAGGTGGTGGAGGCTGCGAGGAGCATCAACCAGAGGGGCGGCGAGGAGACGAGGACGGCGCTGGGCATCAATGTAGCTCGGTACGGCCTTCTTGACTGAAAAAACATCACAATGTACTCGACCCGGTTCAGTCACACAGCCCGTCATTGTTTTCTTGCCGTGCAGGTCTCAGGCTTTTAAGCGTGGAGGGCGACCAGGTGCTCAGAAGGTGATGATCGTGATCACTGATGGAGAGTCTCACGACAGTCCACAGCTGCTGCAGGCCGTCGGTGACAGCGAGAAGGACAACATCACCATGTACGCCATCGCTGTGAGTCTGTCCCTCTATCTTTTTAAACACAGTCTGATGCCCTGCTCCTGAGAGCTCTGACTTCTTTACTCCTTGGCCATTTTTCTCCTTGTTTCACAGCCTGCTTTTCTCTTTCTTCCTCTATCACGACTGTTTCTTCTACGTCTCTTTCAGGTTCTTGGTTATTACAACAGACGTGGTATCAACCCTGAAGCCTTTCTAAAGGAAATCAAGTTCATCGCCAGCGACCCGGATGAGAAGCACTTCTTCAACGTGACGGATGAGTCATCGCTGAAGGACATCGTGGACGCCTTAGGAGAGAGAATCTTCTCTCTGGAAGGTAAACTGTCCCTCAGCATGTTTATCCTTAGATGTTGTCTTCGGGATACTCAGCTTATCAGTTTTTGTGGATGAATGTTAACACTTCTATAATTGCTACCTGCTAAGTTGATGTTATGTTTGTAAAGCTGAGTCTGTGCTGTGTTTGGGTTTTGCAGGAACCAGCAGTCAGGGACGACGCTTCGGTCTGCAGATGGCTCAGGCTGGTTTCTCTTCACATTTAGTCAAAGTGAGTCGCTGATGTTCACTTTACCACGAACAGTACCTAAAGCCGTTTTCACACATGCACTCCTGAACATTTCTAGAGAATTTCAGGAGGACTGCCCCTGAAATCCTCCTGATCTGGATGTTTACACATACACCACCTAGTGGGAGGCTATCCCTGTCGGACGGGAGACGGAGGGGACTTAGGTCTCACCTAGTGGTGCAGAGATGGCACAGGCACTGGTCTGTTGCTCTTTTATTGGGGGGGGAGCAGAGGTGCTGCTTGTCAAAAGGCAAGGCAGGCACCTGCTTGGGGCCCCAGGCCAGTAGGGGGCTCCCAAGGGCTGACAAACTTAAAACCACAGCAGTGGCTCAAGTGTGCACATTTTGCAATGACAGTAGGAAACCTCCCTAAAGAGGCCCCATCTGACAGCATTCCTGCTCCCTAGAAAGCGTCTCGTGCATATTTGCTGTGTTAACCAAAGTTTGTCAATGAAAGTCAGCGAAGGAAAATGAAGAGGAATTATCTGTGTGGGGGGAAAAGGAACGAGGAAAAAGGAAGAGGAGTAAGCTTCTGGACCCTGGCAGACATGATGCTGATGAACGCTGGTTGGAGGGGCCCCCAATGAATTTTTGTTTAGGGCCCCAATTGACTCGAGTATCGCCCCTGGGGGGAAGGTATTACCTCCTTTAGTCTGCACACAACTTGAACAATGCATAATGGTCTATCATTAGTTATCCGTATAGATCTTGGATATTCTACGTATGTCAGATGTTTTTACCAAACAGAGTTGTACGTTGTTTTCATGTGAGCTTGTTTTGGGATGGGCTAATTGTTTATGCATAAACTCAACATCTGCCCACACTAGAAATAATATGATGATAATGATTGCTTCATTTTTGGTTATTTTCCAATGAAGCACTTCATGATCCAGTTAAAATCAGCAGAGGACAGAAGCCGAGTTGTGTGTTATAATGAATATCAGTCCAACAGAAACAGAGTCCACAGATGAAACTCTCAAATACTGGAATCCATGTCGTCCTCAAATATCAAATATTGGTTTGATTGTGATCCTGATGGATTCCTGAAGCTGCAGAATAAGAAGCTTCGAGAAATATTTCTGTTGTTTTTCATCCAGAGACAAATCGTATTGGGCCGAGTTCCACCGAGCGGGAGTGAAAATGTTGTCGTGGAAACTGTGTGTGAGTAACTCAGAGCAGATGGTTTTCCTGAACGTGAAGCAGCCAAGAAAACACTCGCAGGAACACACACACTCACATTCACCGTCACACACACGGACAAATATGAGAAGTGTTTCCTGCTCTTCAGTCTCAGGTTTAAAAGGTACAAATATGAAATGAGGTGGTAGCGATGTGGAAAACAGACGACACAGTATCATCTGAGAAAGAGTTGTCGTCCTCCTGAAGGATGACTTAAGCAGCGCTCAGACATTTAACAGAGAACCTGCAGATCCAGAGTCTGTCCACGAGCAGATCCAGCAGGCGGGACGCTTTGTGACGCTGCTGTTGCCAAACATTCGGTCACTCGCTGGGATCCTCGCTTCACTGGGCCCTCGAGACCGTGACTCAAAGCTTCAATAACTTTAATATCATGACTTTACGACTTTTCATCAGAGCGACTGGCTGAGAGTCGCTTTGACTGAGTCCAGTGTTACTGAATTATGAAGAAGAAAATACAATAAGCAGGTTCTTATCCATTATCTATACCGCTGTTCCTGTTCAGGATCGCTGGGGGCTGGATCTGATCTCAGCTGAGAACATGTAAACGCCACACAGAGAGGCTCCTGTCAGACGGGGATTCAAACCAGGAACCTCCTCTCTGTGAGGCAACAGCACTAACCACTGCACCACCGTGAAGCCCCCTTTTCAACACATGCACTCCTGAAAATTTCCAAGAAAATGTCATGACAGGCTGCCCTGAAAGCTTTCTGATTGGCCTGTTCACATGTCCACCTCACAACGGGAGGCTACCCCTCAGACAGGAAGAGAGAGGGGTCTCAGGAGGCAGGACATGGCGTTAAAAGAACACAAGGAAATGGAGGACGCACAAACATTTTGTGCCTTTATTAAAATTATAGGAAGAAGAAGAAGACATCCTTAATAATCCCACGAGGGGAAATTACTTTACACTCTGTTATTGAGACATGCACACACACACACACAGGCTGAAATACACACACATTCACAAACAGGATCCTGGACATCCACAGATCGGTGACCTGCACTGACACGGTGGCAGGTGAAGGTGTCCTCCTGGGCAGCCTGTAAGTTGGTTTTCAGCGCCGTTTGCTTCACTGAAGTAGGTCACAACAGTTCTACTTCCAGTCTGTACCCACAGTTTGTGTTTGCTCGTTTTAACACCGCTTTGGGACACTGAGCTTGAATACGGGATGGTCCCGGTCAAATCAGGACGTATAGTCACCCTAATTTTAAAGCACGTCGTATCGAAAAGTAACAGAGTACCAAAAGTTTCGACAACCTTAGTTTGCTGTATCACAGTTATCCCCATTTTAATTAAGGTTTTGTCTTCAGGATGGGGTTCTGCTCGGGGCGGTCGGCGCCTACGACTGGAACGGTGCCGTGCTGAAAGAGACCAAACACGGGAAGGTCGTTCCACCAAAGTCCTCGTACAAGGACGAGTTTCCAGACGAGCTGAAGAACCACGCAGCATATCTGGGTAATGAGAAGTTAAATAATAGAACCTTTACTGAGATCAGTTGTTCCCCCTCTGGGTTCTTTTACAAACCCGGATCATTCTTCAGAGTTTCAGGAGAATTTATTACCAAAATGTTGGAGGCAGTTCAGCCGAGCGCTCCGTCTTACAGCTGTTGACTTTGAAAATTAAGAAAAACAAACAAAAGAAGTAAGAATGTGTGGAGTCTGACTCTAACGTGGTCTGTTTTTGTGATCTTCTCTGGTTTCAGGATACTCAGTTGGTTCGCTCATTTCATCTCGCGGGGCTCAGATCTACGTGGCCGGAGCTCCGAGGTTCAACCACACCGGGAAGGTCATCGTCTTCACCCTGAGAAACACGGGAAACCTGACCATCCTGCAGGCGCTGCTGGGAGAGCAGGTAACACACACAGAACAGGAGCATGTTATTTCTAGTCTTCTGAATACTCAAAGCAGGTCACACCTCCACATTCACACACTGATGGTAGAGGCTGCTGAGTAAAGAGTCCATCAGTATTAACTCATCCATTCATACACATTCACACGCCGCTGAAAAGGCAGAGGGTGCAACTTGGGGTTAAGTGTCTTACCCAAGGACACATCGGACATGTGGCTGCAGGAGCTGGGGATCGAAGCCCCGACCTTTCAGTTGAGAGACAACGGACTCTACCGCTGAGCCACAGCTGCATACATATTCCATGAAGATCCCACCATAGGTGCTCTTAATAATAACAGGATTAACCAGAGGTCCTATAAGACCAGTGAAGAGAAATATTAGACTTGACTATTTGGAGATGTCCTTCCAGATGTGCAGAGGACTTGTATTAATCTCCTGTTATTTTGTCCCTTCAGGCTCACCGTAGATAGTGGTCCTCAGTGTCTCCCTGTAGATAGTGGTCCTCAGTGTCTCCCTGTAGATAGTGGTCCTCAGTGTCTCCCTGTAGATAGTGGTCCTCAGTGTCTCCCTGTAGATAGTGGTCCTCAGTGTCTCCCTGTAGATAGTGGTCCTCAGTGTCTCCCTGTAGTCTCAGTGATGTAAAAGAAGGACACTGCTGCATCTTTGAATGTCTCATTTCACTTTAACAAACTCTCAGACAGCTCAGCTGACGAGTCCAAAGTCATATCCACCTGATGACATCACACATTGACCTTTGTTACCGTTCCTTTGAGCTGTTTGACCTCAGTTTGGGATCCCTAACCACTTCCTGTTTCTGTGCTTAACTTCCTGTCCTAACCTTCACCCTACAGGAAGAAGAAAACGGTTTATAAATGAAAAATAATGGAATTGAAAACATGCGATTAAATATGTGATTAACCGCGATTAACTATTGGAATTCAGCGATTAATCGCCAAAAAAATCGTAATAGTTTGAAAGCTCTAATAGATTTAGCCGTGGCTCTGAAATGTGCTCACAGTCTCAAAGTAAAAAGCGTCTCTGAAGGACGGTTTAGCGACTGTTTTTTTACAAAGCTAACAGAAGCTCAGCTCATATTTGAAGACTATTAGCCTTCCCTTTGCTCCGACGTGTAAATCAGTTGGATGGGAACATCTCTGCTCTGAATCTGCTGCTTGTTGTACGTCAGCCATGTTGGCGGCTTCACTGTCATCCACCTGGCTCCACGTTCTCAATGTCACTCACAGACGTCACATTCACCCGACACCCCTTCTCCACGCTCCAGTCTCCATCAATGTTGCTTTGTCTTCACTCACCTTTTCCCTGGTTCCTTATGTAACATAGTATAAACTCTATATTTTGTGTTATTGTGTGTGTTCTTTTACAGATCGGGTCGTACTTCGGCAGTGAGTTGTTATCGCTGGACGTGGATGAAGACGGACTAACAGACGTCCTCCTGGTGGCAGCACCCATGTTCTACAGCCAGGGCTGGGAGAGAGGGAAGGTGTACATCTACACCGTTACAACCCAGGTACACACACACACAGACACACTAACAATTTTTACTGAATTTTCAAAAAAGAAATCGAGAAAATACATCTTAACAATCTCTCTGCAGACATCCTTCATCCTGCAGGGGGCACTGGAGGTTACCGAGCGCTCTCAGAACTCCAGGCTGGGTTCAGCGTTGGCTCAGATACCCGACATGAACGGGGACGGGTTCGGGGAGCTGGTGGTAGGAGCACCCCTGGAGGACGACCACCAGGGGGCAGTCTATGTGTTTTACGGTCAGGACAAAACAATCAAACGGCAGTACAGACAGGTGAGTGAAGCTCCTCAGGTTCAGAAGCAATAACAGTGATATCTGAGGATCAATCACTGACTTCTTTTTGTCTCTGCAGCGTCTGTCTGCTGCTGGGTTTTCTGCTGGTCTGCAGTATTTTGGTCAAAGTCTTCACGGCGTGTTGGACGTCAATGGAGACGGGCTGGTAGACCTCGCAGTGGGAGCACAGGGAGCTGCCGTCATTGTCTGGTCAGACCATCCCACAATTTCAAACTGAGCAGTCTGATTGTATAAAAGTCTTTAATATGATGGTCCTATGTCACAGTTCATTTCTTCCCTCATTAAACATTTTCGAGTTTATGGTCTAAATCTTCTAGTGTCAGGTCTTCTTCGTGCATTTAGTAAATGATGGTCCTATTAAGAGTCTGAGAGACCAGAAAGAGGGGTAGAGACATTTATACAATTAGACTTATTATTGCAAATGGTGGATTTGCCCCCTGCTGGACATTAGAAAGAATGCAGTTTTAAAACACTTGAATTGGCTAACTCTTAAGATATGAAGCTACATCCATCTCTTATATATGCATAAAATCGTAAATATCCTGATTTACCTCAAAGGTGGCCCTGATTGTCGGTTACGCCTTCCCCCAGGTCTCGTGGTGTTGTGAGGATTCAGGCCAAGCTGACCTTTGAACCCGAGAAGGTCAACATCTTTAACAAAGACTGTTGGCGAGGAGGGAAGGAGGTCACCTGCATGTCTGTCATCGTGTGCCTGACTCTGGACTCCATGACAAAGACCAGAGCGGATGTTGGTAGGTGTGAGAAGCACTTGAAAATACCCGGTTTCTGCTTCTTTGCTTTCAGATTCAACCAAAGAGAGCAGTGATGAAATAGTAAGCTCCAAGTCCAGGCACATTTTCCAAAGCAGGTTCAGGTTTATTATAACAACATTTTCACTTCCAGTCCAATAAAAGCTCTGGCTGTTGCAGAGGTAGATCAGAAACTCCTGTGTTTGGTACATGGAAATGGTTGGTTTAATGAAAGCAATATAATGACAAAACGGTCGAGTCTGTGTACGCACATCGAAGAATAACACAGAGAACCTGTCAGCTACTTTACTGACTTTGTCGCTTATGTTAAGTCATTATGGTCAGATACAGCCAGAACACTCCGGGATTTCTGGTCGTGCATGAACTGTACCAAGCGTGCCAGGGCCAAGGAAGAGTACCGTACTTGAGCAAGGATCAGAGCACACACACCAGTCAAATGATCTGGACTTTGGGGGTCAAATGTGCTTGGGCACAGTATGGATTGTGTAGTGTGAGTGCGCCCTCACTTTTAGAAACAACTTCCCAAGTCAACCAAAACAAACCAGAACAGTAAAATCCAGTCAGAGGACAGAGTCTCTGCAGACACAGTCACCAGCACAC
The DNA here is from genome assembly GCA_020745685.1 of Tautogolabrus adspersus. Lineage (NCBI taxonomy): Eukaryota > Metazoa > Chordata > Actinopteri > Labriformes > Labridae > Tautogolabrus > Tautogolabrus adspersus. The sequence continues at coordinate 32,764,778 of CM036539.1, read as the reverse complement.
ATGTACGGAGGCCCAGAAGGGACGATGGAGCAGCTTTACTTTAGGAGAAGTCTGTATTTTATTTTTTTCAGGAAAAACCTACTGACTCTATTTTTAAATTACCGTATTTTTTGCAATGGAGTCTGGTGTGTTTGCAAAGAGTTAAATAGCTGTTTATGGTCCAAAAATCATCTTCCTCTGGTCTATCTCTGTAGTGTAATGTTGTCAGACACTTCTGAGCCTGTCAGGGACAAAAACAACAACTTTCAGTGGACGGACTACGATTGCAAGTGAGCACTGGAGCAATTCTAAACTTAATGACGTAGCTTGTTTTAGAGCCCAAAATATGCAACAAATAAGACCCAAGGTTTGGAAAACCCTCTTAAATTCTTATCTGCTCAGTAGCAAGTTATTGTTGTTCTTCCAATAAAGTGGAAGTGAATGTTGAACTCTGTCTGGATATTAAACAGAAATTTGTCCGGTCCTGCAGCTGAGTGGATATTTGTGGCGAGAGCATCAGAATCATCCAGATGTTTGTTTTTTTGATCACATTGTGTGTGGAAAGTCTTGTCATGGTCTGTTCCTCAGTGAAGCTGCTGTCGTGTCTCTGACTAATTAGCTGCAGATGTGCGGGCCGGCTGCATGGAAACCTCGCTAACATGCTAACTCCAGCCAGCCCCGTTTAAAAACTGTGTCACTCCTCCCACCTCCATCACTTCATACCTTCATACCTTCCTCTCCTCATTCTCCCCATCAGCTCCTCATCTTCCCCTCGATCATCTGGAGCGGATTAGACACACACAAACACACACACACACACACACACACACACACACACACACACACACACACACACACACACACACACACATTAAGACACATACAGAGAGAGAGCATGCATGCCACACGCCAACACGCCACATGGTATCAAACAAACACACTTCAATGGACGGATAGAGGAAACAGGAGGTTGAATATCTGACCTTTCCTTTTCAGATTTACTACAGTGATTTGTTGAAGTGCAGACGTGGCGTTCCTCACATGAACTGTGTTGGACTGAAGCTGCTTACTTCAGCTCTCCGTGTGCTCATAAATCAAAAACCCAGCTCCAGTTGCACAGATGAGTTTGACTCTGCAGCAGCGACATACAGCAACCAATTAGGAAGCAGCAAATTCATCACATTATTAATCAGTAACAAGAACATGGAGAAGTAGTTATAACTCACGTGCTCACTCTTCAGCCGTTTTCATATCTGCACTCCTGAAAATATCTAGACAATTTAGAAAGACTGCTCTAGATATTCTCCTGACCTGGTTGTTCACACATGCACCTCACACTGGGAGACTATCCCTGTCAAACAGGAGGGGGGGCAGGGGTTCTTCTGAGGTAAGACGTGACGTAGAAAGAGCGAAGTGGAAGTAGCGGATCGAGCAACACAGTCCGCTATACGATGCTATAATGAGAATATGTGTCTTTATATCAATGCTACGTGTAGTTCAACAGAATCACAATCTGAACTAAAGAGTGGAGAAGAACATACTGGAGAACAGGAAACAGAATGCAGCAGGTTCATTAGAGCACGGAGATCGTAGCGGTCGCATGCATACACTCTATACACCGTGCAGCAGTCACAGGATATACACTTGACTCCCCCTCCCATTAGCTGGAGGTGAATTCTCCTGATTATATCCTGCTGCGTTCTCACATCAGCTCAGTTGACTTGCTGTGGAAAAAATACGAGGGGTCTGGCAGGAGAAACTCCGGTTAAGTCAGAGTAAAAAAATTGGGATGTTTGCGTTCACACAACTCTTCCGGCAAATATCAGAAGTTCTTCAGGAGCTTTCTGCAATTGTGAACGCCCTAAATGACATCATCTACTGCTGCTTAATTATTTACACAAACCATCATTTAAAACACCAAAGTCACACAAATGTTAAGGCTTGTTGTTAGCGGACACAGACGTGATTGGAAGGTTTGAAGGAGATTGATATCAGGGCAGAGGGCTGACTGGCGGGTTGGCTGGTTTGGGCTGAGTGAAGGAGTCTGAAGAATTTGAACACGGATGTTGTTCCGTAGGTTCAGAGTTTAATTGTTTGTAGGTGGAGTCAAATATGAACACAGGGGAGAATCTGTTGGAAAATCACAATGAAATAAACCCTGACAAAATTGCACAGAGCGGCCAATAAACACTAGCACTGAGTAGACAGATTAATCTGGCAGTGAGAGGAGCAGAAACCAGGGTTCTTATACTGAAGCTGATGAATTGGTGAGTAGCAGGTGTGTGATCCAACCAGGTGCAGGGAAATACAGGAAACACACAATGATCCCTGCCATGGCTGTAACAACAAAAACACAAAAATCTTACCAGTCAAGGCCGACCAGCAACTCCTGGATCTGCAAAGTGAAATTACTTTCATTGGTCAATAAAACTAACAGACAATGTAACACAAACATCCAATACAACACAGAAGTTGCTTGTCCACGTTAGCTTTTGTTTGTCTGTGAGTTTTTACATCTTCATGTTACACAAATAATATGTTGGATCCAAACTATTAAATCATTAACAGATTATGGCAGCAGGAGACCAACAACTCCTGTGTTCTGAGAGGTAAAATGATGTTTCTTGTCTGTTGAATTTGATGGGATTAAAGGAGCAATATGTAACTCTGACACCTAGTGTTTAAAATGGGTACTGCAGTCCAAATTCAAAACATTGCAGAGAGCTGTCTCCCCCCGCCCCCTCCTCTCTAGAGTGGATGCTCACGCAGGTTGCCATGTGGTGGACACTGAAGCTTCAGTGTTTATCCAGCTCTGCATCGGTCTGTAAACCTTTCTGCGTTCTAACCTCTCTCCATTTTTCTAAAGCATCTCCAATATTGATCCTAGTTTGAGCACGTTTCTGCTCGTGGAGCTTATTAGAAACATGCAGAGGCTTTTTAGGTCGGGTACAATCACTTCTATCTGAACCAGTTCTCTTGCCCGCTTCCATCGCTGCAACACCTGTTGGTTTGACCTGATAACTGGCAGGCGGAGACAGCTCTCTGGACTGCAGTAACCATTTTAAACACTAGGTGTCAGAGTGACATATTGCTCCTTTTCATGACCATTGTTGGAATGGGAACATTTGCCTCCAGAGATTGCATTGCAGCAACAACAGCCAGTTCAGGCTGCAAGCTTTAGCAATCTATTTGATCATTTTCCAAACTTTTTGTACATATCGGTCATCAGGACCCTAAATTATGTAGAGTAGTCTTCCTTTCCGAAGTCACATGACTGCAAGGTAGAAAGAAGACAAAAGCTGATGCAATAGAGATTCTTGTACTTGGTTATCAAATCTTTTCACATACCTCTCAGTACATTCACATAACAATACCCAGTGGAAACTCTTATTCATGTTTTATTTGGCCAACTCTCCAGAAAAACCCTTAAAACTTCCACATTTGGAAACAGGACAAGTTGTATTTGCACTTATCAGCACGCCAGGTGACATCACTTTGTTTCATATCACCTGAAAGACCTGTAAAATCTGTCCTCTCTTTATTTACAATGTGTGTTGTTCAGCTGCATATGAGCTGGATAAGACTGGTTTGTATCTCACTCTCCTCCTCTCTGTCCCAGCCGCGTGGTACAGTCTTGTGTTGGATGAGAGGCGTTTTCCTTCTCGAGCCTTTCTGGACGAATCGGCTCGACAGCAGCCCAGGAGTCTGTTTCTGCAGGCTGGAGTTCAGAGCTGCCAACGCCTCGGCTTTTCCATCCAGGTCAGAATACAACCCAATAAACTACAAGTTAAAAGTTAACGAACAGCAGTTTAGTGTGAATCAGATACACAAACATAAATTAATCTTTGGTTTCTTTAAAGGACACAACAGATTATGGACGTCCCATTTCTGTTGTCTTGGAGACGGGTTTGCAGAGCCCAGATGAGGGGCCTGTGTTGGATCCTGATTGTCCGAGCACCCTGAGGGCTGAGGTGAGAGTTTGTCAGGGTCCTACACTGTGAAAAATAATGGACGTAGCCACCTTGAGAGCCAGAAGTGACCATATTTAAAACAGAAGTGGAGCTGCGGAGGTGTGAGGGGTTGCCCAGTGGCTTTGGAGATTATTTGTCTGATATTTAGATTAAAAAATCTCCAACAGCACAAACACGGCCCAGGGGGTTAAGTTTAGAGACTGAATCGGCTGAGGTGACACCTATTAGACAGCTAGCATCTCCCACCTGTCAATCAAAGAGGCCACGCCCCCTAATTCTACATCACTTTAAGCCTTAATTAATGTTAACAGCGTTGTTGTATAAAAATTCAGCCCATACAGTTGTCATGCACACTCAAAGTTGAACATTTTAAAAGGGGACTCTATTGGGATTGATGCCCTGAGGCCGCCCCTAGTGGCCGCTTAAAGAATTGCAGCTTCCTAATTTAGCTTATGAATACATTTTTTTCTTTTGCTCTGAATACATTTTCTGTCATATCGAGGTTTAAATGTTGCTTCTTCATAAAAAAACATGTGTTCCTTGCTGTAGCTTCCTTTCTGGAACGGCTGTGAGCAGGAGGACACCTGCGTTCCTGACCTCATCCTGGACAGTCACACTGACCTCATGGATATCCAGTGAGTAATGGGTCTTTATAAGCACACACGTTTTATGATGATGTTGTACCAAGCAGGTAACTTTCTCTGTGTTTCATCTGAAGGCAGTTCTGCAGCTCCAGGGAACGGGCCACCTGGTCACTCTGCAGCCATCGGGGGGGCATCAGAGGACTTGGTGTACGTGGTGGAGACTGGGCGGAGGAGGGTGATGGTGTTTGCTCTACTGGAGAATCAGGGAGAGAACGCCTACGGAGCATCCATTCAGATATCCACCTCCTCCAACCTCCTCTTCTCCACCCTCATAGTCAAGGTGTGATAGTGCACTTTAATTCAATCACAAACTATCCTATATTTAAATATGATTAAGGTTATTTGTCTTGCTGCCTGACTGTTTCAGTGCATCAGAGTTTTCCAAGCTGCTGTGCAACTTGTTGGTTTATTCTTTGGAACAATTGAGTGACTTCTACAAATTCCTAATCCCAAGCAATGACCAAGCCAAGACGTTGATTTATGCCATGTGTGTGCCAATGTGAGGTGGAAAATTACTCTACAGGCTTCTTTCTTTCCCCCACAGGACCAGTCAGACATTCAGATTGAGTGCTACTCCCAGGACAGAATGGCCAATCAGAGGAGCTGTAACATTAGCGCTCCATTCATGAAGTCCTTGTCTCAGGTGTGTGAGCATCTTGTATTTATGTGCCCGCTGCTTAATCAACCATTTGTCTCTAAATGGGATGTCATGACATTAGAGTTTACTTTGATATGACACAAAAAATCAAATGATACAACACAACAAAACGAGAAGTCCTAGGCAACCGATATTGAGTTATTTCTTGTTTTTAATTACAGAAAATTGCAGGCAACCTCCTACACACTGTCTCAATTGCACAAACACGTTGCCAACTTTTAGGTACAGAAACAATGCCAACGTGTTTATACAGTTTGGGATGTTTTAATTCCTCTCCTACCCACCTGATTTATTAAACAGATCAGTTATTGTCGCAACGATAACAGCGGTTATGAAGTGCGCCCCATGTACAGAGGCTGTACTCCTTGTCACAGCAGCCGTGGGTTCGAATCTGACCTCGGCCCTTTGCTGCATGTCAAACCTACGCTCTCTCATCCGAACATTTCCTGTCTCTCTTCAGCTGTCCTATCCAATAAAGGCAAAAAGACCCAATAAATATCTTTAAACAAAGCAACTTGTTTTAAAGCACATCGAATCGAAAAGTATCAAAGTACTGAACTGTGACAACCTCAATCAGCCTTCACATATTAAAAAATAAAGTGAAAAGTCAGTTTTCTATAACGATAACAGCAGACGGCTCTTAAACACTTGTTATTAGACCATCTTACTGCAGTTATACAGTCAGTCTAATGATAGTGTTTAAGCAGAGCGGGAATATGCACAGACTAACAGCCATTGACTTAATCCATCATTAGCCTAATGGTCGTCCTGTAAACACGATCACGGCCCCGCCCTTCACTGTAAGGACCCCAGAGGGCCCACTTTACAGATGACTGTCTGTATGAAGTCCTCTTTATTGGTCCAGACTGTGGTGCAGATCGTTGTTAGCTTCATTTTAACGAGGTGAGATGAAGCCGGAGGGAAACAGCTTCAGTCGGCTCACAGGGATGAGGGGACACTTTGAGGATGTGCAAAAAACAAACAAACAGAGATGGATCGAAGAGAAACAGTTTCTGTTTGTCAAAAGAGACGATTATTTTAAACTGATAAGACCTCGTTGTGAGACATAGTGAGCAGTTTAAAAAAATATTTTTTAAACATTTTTAAATATCATAGTCTTTTGATTAAACCAATAAATAGTATTGGGTCCCTTTAAAAATGAGACGGTCCTCCCCAGAGTTACAACAAAGCCCAACCATGTTTGTAAAAAGTTATGTTAACATTGGGGGATAATTTAATTGGTTTATCCATACCCTACCCTAAATTTACAGTTTTATAGTCTTTCCCATCTTTGCTGCACACTTGACTAAAGTAAATAAAAGCCTTGGCTATTAAATGAAGCTTTACGGTAAGCTCTTAAATGTATTGTAGATATAAAGGATCATATTTTGCTTTTAGACCTTGTTGAAAAAAAAAGTAGAATACCACCTGGACCCCTCTCTCCTTCTCTGTCCAGGTATCTTTCCGTCTGGAGTTTGAGTTCAGCCGTTCTGTCTTCCTGGATCACTTACGTGTCATCATGGCAACCAGCAGGTGAGACAGTTAGTGAACGTGAGAAATTACTTTAGTGTTCACGTGAGGACTACGTGATCGAGGGAAGGTTTGGGTTCCTCGTGAGTATAGAACTATGGATTAAGTCTCTCTCTGTACTCTTTCAAATGACAGTGTGGAGATGACTACATGATTGAGGTCTCAGCTACTTTTTGGGGGCACACACTCATTCTTGATTGGAGTCCATGTGAGGACCATGTGTTCGGATGATGGTTAGGGTGCCCTACGAGTATAAAAGTATAAATATGTCACTTTCAGTACTTCATCAAATCACATAGTGTAGATAACCATATGATCACATGGTGACTGTTCGAGGACTCGGTTATCTTTTGGGACACACACATCCGTTCTTGATTTTGGTTCATATGAGGACCAAGTCATATTTTCATCATTACGGTGTCCTCAGGAGTCTGTTTGTCTTTTTTTAACGTTTGTTTCTCAGTGAAGGAGAAGAGGGTTACCCGGACGACAACATTAATGACATCCTCCTCCCTCTCAAGTATCAAACTGACCTCCTCTTCACCAGGTGAGACATCAAAAAGCTTGCCAAACACAACATTAGTTACTCTTATGGTGTGCAAAAGGACAAGCTCTTTTTTATTATTAACTTATGCGCCTGTAGTGACCAATTTTAACAAACCCTATATTGTCTAGAAGTCACTTGAGGGATGAATGTGGAAGTTATTTTCAGACACGTGCTCAGCTCGAAGAAATTAAAACAGTCCACTGATGTTGTGATTTGGAAATTTCAATCCATTTATTTTAAACATTATCAATAAAAGAAAATATGACAAACCATTACGTCTATAAATAAAACAAAAAAATCTTCTTTGGATGTGACACGGTAGAAAAACAGTTTGCATCCATTCAATCACCTGTCCCACCTCACCTGGCGCCTTGCTTTAAACACGGCATCCACTTCACATAGTGCCCAGCAGAGGGCCAACACACAACCAAAGGAAAATGCAATGGCACAAAACAAACCCATATTTTGGCTCCAACAGCGCCCTCTGCTGAATCATAAAGAAAACTACATCAAACTGTTGTTGGGAATGTAACACAGCCTTTTACTTTTATGGAACTTCGATATGAACCTTCCCACCACATTCAAACACAACTTTGAATGTTGTATGAAAAGAGACAGAACTGTTGTGGACACATATGTAGATGAAGTCTGATTCCTACAGGAGCATCGACTGATCACACGTCAAATATTACTAACATTATAAATTTAGATTTAAATGATGTGTGGTGTTAATTTAATGAGATTTAAAGCCTCAAACCAGCTGGGATTCATACAGTTTTTTGAGAGAACAAAACTTTTAAAGGGGACATATAATCAAAAAATCCACTTCTACAGTGTTTTTGAACATTTATTTGGGTAACTTGAGTGTCTACAGACCCACAACATGTGAAATAAACCCATCCAGTCCTTTGTTTGTGGTCTGCATGAGTCTTACAACACAGAGAAAAATGCTCCGTTTCAAATGTTCTCAGTTTGTGACATCACAAGTTGGATTCTGGTAAAAAAAGAATACCCCCCCCTCCCCTGGTATCTCCAACCATGGACTCCACCCCCAGCCTAGAGCAAGACTTTTGCGCAGGTCCGCCATATTTATTCTCGCTAGCGAAGGAGTGATGTTTACCGAGAACACTCGGGGGGGGGGGGGCTCATTACATTTAAAGAGACACACACACCAAAACGGAGCATTCTGAGAGAGCTGGTTTCTACAGGGTCACAAACCTCCTCTGGTGCTTGATTCATGTTATATTTTGACCAAAGCACAGCACAGATGTTTCATTTAGACCACAGGGGACTGTTTGAAAAGGTGAGATGTCCTCTTTAAGATAGCAATAATGTGACTGAAATGTATATTTCGTTAAACAACCTCTTGCTCTCCTCTTGTTTCCTGTTCAGAGACCCAAACCCTCCTCGATTTGAAATCAGAGCCGATGGATCTTCTTCATCCAGGGACCAACAAGGCAGCAGCTCTTCCACCTTCAACCTCAGTTATTATGTGAGCATTAAAGTTACAGGAACTACCTTCTTTAAACAAAATGATACCGTATGAAACAACCTCCAACATGTAAAAACTTATTCCAGCAACAAAAATTGACTTTGTAAGATTTTATTTAAAAAAAAGAACAGGTACAATAAACAGTGACACATACAGAAAATGTTTAACAGACAACGATAAGACAATTGAATTTGGCATCCAAACATGAATATTTATAAATCTTAAAGCCGGTAATACAGTCAGATACATAAGATAAAATATTTAATCGTAGTTACAATTGTGATTGGTAGTAATTTGGCAATGTGATATTAATCAAATATCGTCACACAAAAATATAAAATCCAAAAAAACATTGATTAGAATCAGAAAATGAAACAATCTATACCCGTAAAACCTCAATAAATGAACATGTTTACACTGAGTAATCATCGATTACAAACAGGCCGTTTGGAGATTTTCCCTTCATGACATCACAAAGGGCAGTAACCCCTCCCCCAGGTGGGTGACACTCCCACAGCTAGGTGTTTGTTCTGTCCTCTGAGTCTGCCTTCTCACCGTAAACAATAGGGCATGGAGCGAGAAAGCCCGAGCCACCCAAGCCCTTCCAGAGAGGGGCGTGGTCAGACACAGCTCATTTACATTTAAAGCTACAGACACAGAAACAGCCTGTTCTGAGCAGGGCTGAAATAGAGGGGTTTATAGGCATGATCAAATACAGGATCAGAGTGGATTTAGAACAAGACACTTCACACACATGTTGTGAGGAGATCTGAGACTTATTTACACTGAAGAGGAGGAGGATATGTGACCTTTAAGTAATAGTAAATTTTTCTGTAGAAATCCAAATATTCTACTCTGTGTGATTGACCGGAGAGATGATCAGAGGGGCAGAGTTTTTACCACTATATTAACATCAGGACTAAAGTACAGGTAGAGTTTCTCATTGAATGAACAGCCAGTAAAAAAGTAAATAGGAGCTGCAGCGTCAGCATCATAAAAGGAGACCATACCCTCCTCATAGTCCACAAACACCCCCACCTTCTCAGGCGGTGACTTCAGTGAGAGTCGGGCTGGAGGGCCAGCAAGAGTATAGAACTTGCTTTCATTTTTCAAACATATTGTCCAGCAACCATTCTGAGGATTCAGTGTAATTTTCCCCTTCCTATTGATTGACTCTCTGACCACTCCTAAATCCCAGTCAGTTTCCCTTTGACCTGTAACTCGAAGTAAAATCTGCCTGAAGAGAAACCTTCTTTTTATAGGACATAGGGACAGGTAACAAATCTCTCTGGACTGTCTGAGAGATTCTTCTTTACATTACTACAGTACACTTGTTTCCAATAATCAGACAGGATGAGGTTGGGGTGTGCTGTATCTGGATCAAGAGTCACATCCACTGCATAATCCTTGATTTTCTTCATCTCAGCCTCGAACACCTTCTTCATCTGTCTTCTGAGTGTCTCCTCCAGTTGTCCCACCACTCTCCCAACAGTCCCATCATATAAAGGTGGCTGGACATTGACTCCTGTCCAGTCCTTGGTGGTCGGAATGGTATTCAAAGATGGGAAGCTTTGTAGGACATGGAGGTGGTCCTCAGAACGTGTGAGCTGCTCCAACTCAGCGCTTCTCTTCTTTAGCTTAGAGATTTCCTGTTCCAGGTGTTCCATATGGTCCATAGTGAAATTTCCTTGGTGCCTGTCCAGCCACAAATTACACACATCATACACATGAAATACATTTAAAATACACAGACACCATCTTTAGTCTTCAAGTTTAGGGGTCAAATTGTGCAATGTTCAAATTTAAAAGCTGTACTCACCAGCGTCTGGAAGTCTTGTCTGTGTTGTTTCAAAAGGTTTCGATTAAGTTAACTTTGTCTTTGGAGAGAAATGGAGACTCGTCTGATGTGGCTCAGACCAAACGTCGAGATTAATATGAGGAATGTGATGTCAAAACTGTCGTGACAGTGTTGCTCCACCTCTTTCTGGTTTGCAAATGAGGATTTAGTTGCTTGTCAGGTTTGACTGATCGGTTATCTACTTTTGGCACAAGGTGATTCTTATCTGGAGGAGAGCTCGAAAGCTAAATATAAAAAGCCTTGTGATAACCGTTTTGAATTATTTTTCAGTTCTTCTTTCTTAAGACAGACAAAAACAAACAAGTGCAAAAGTACAGACTGCTGCTCGTGTTGCACGTAGCACTGGAATGCAATGACGTTTAAAATCAAATCTTGCCGAGCTCAAAGCGTTGGCAGCTATGTGGTAACTTTGAACTTGTGTTTTCCTCCGACATCTTTTAACACATTTATAGTTAACAATAAGAGACGGTTTTTGTTTACATTTTCATCCGTATCTTTTACTCTGAATGCAGATCCAGAACTTGGGCATCTTCTCGGTGCAGGATATCCTGTTCAGAGCTGACATCTGGGCTGTGACGGGATCGGGGAACCAGCTGGTGAACATCACAGATTACACCATCGAGCAGGTAAACAGAGAAATCCATCCTTCCATTGTCTATACTGCTTAACCCATTCGGGGTTGTGGGTGGCTGGAGCTGATCCCAGCTGTCATTGGGCAAGGTTTCACCCTGGACTGGTTGCCAGTCAATCCTAAGGCTGACATATAGAGACAGACAAACAGTCACGCCTACAGGCAATTTAGAGTCACTTATCCTAACGAGGATATCTTTGGACTGGGGGGAGGAAGCTGGTGTACCTGGAAGGAACGGTTGCGTTACATGTCTCCTGTGACAAAGACGTGCATCTTTAGAAATTAATGGTGACATGTCACTTTCCTATTTTTATTTTATTTTACAAAAGTTAAAAACCCTTCCGCCTTCTCTTCCTCTCAGCAGGTAGCTGGGTCTCACTGCATGCTGCCTCAACAGAGAACAAGCGGTCGTGTTACAGCTGAGGATTTGTCTCATCTGTCACAGTTGGTAAGTAAATCAAAGTTCAACACTGATTAATCTATTCATCTGTCAATCAATCTCGGGGTTGCTACTGTTGCTCAGCTAGCCCAGCTAATCATATTAACAGGACCTGCCGCTTGACGACTGGTAGGCGAGCTGTCGTACCAAAAAGGAAGTCTTGATTTTGATCGGTATGCCATTTTTTGTTTCCCTCCTCCACGGACTGGAGTCAACACCATGTGAGTCAGGCGAGCGTTGCTGGAGCGCACAATAACAGGAACATTTGATTTGATTTTCTGTCCTCCTGTTTTGCAGATGAGGAACTTAAAGTAATGAGATATTTGTTTGATAAGTGACGGTAACATGATTATTGAAGTGAGCAACAGTAATGCCTTACATTACTGCGTTAGCTAGAAAAAAACACACCAGGCGTTAAACAAAATACACTGACAAACTAAAGAAGCTCTCTCCTTAAGATATTTAAGTTCAACCCAAAACATTTGAAGGTTGCAGTGGTAGTGACTTGTCAATCACAGGTAGCCCCGCCCTAAGTCCAACAAACATGCAGGAATCTGATTTGTGTTTTATGTCGTGTGTGTGTCTTTTTGTGTTTGTGTAGAACCACAGTAACAGCGTGAGCGTGGCGGTGCAGTGCAGACTGAACCTGCCGGCGTCCAGAGAGCTGAAAGTAACGCTCCGAGGAAAACTTCAGCTTCCTGCTCTGCTCGCGGTGAGCCTGAATAAATAAATGAAAGAGACATTTATCTGTTAATAGTGTATTTATTATTTAATCCTTACTGTGCAATTATTCTGTGCAACTCTGGTTTATTCTTGGGCAACAGTTTTCTAAACTTAAACTTTGTACTTTACTCTGCACGTATTGTAATGTAGTCATTGGAAAATATACCCCATGCATGTTTTGAAATAGTGCATGCAATTTGTCTGAGAAATTATCTGAACAAAGTTAAATCTGTACGACTAAAAGGTTTACATATCGCAGATCGTTTAGACTGTTTCAGCTTTGTCCGATTCCCCCCTCAGTGAAGGATGAAGAAAGTCTGTCTCGTGTTTTCTTTGAAGGACGTTACTTTTATAATCGTTGGTTGTGCTTTTCAAAGCATCAGATGTGTGACTTTCACTGTCGACCTGTTTCAGGTGAGCTTCAGATCCTTGGAGTTACTGACCGCAGCGTCCATCCAGCTGGAAGCTTCCAGTCCCATGTTTCTCCAGGAGGACCGACCTGTGAGACAGGTAACTCTTTATACGACGTGCACACAAACTAACAAGGAAATACACTCATAATCAAGCAAACTCTTCTAAATGAATCTGCTCTTTTCAGTCTTTTAAATAATTGACTTAGCAAGATTTCAACCAAATCATAACCTGAGAAGGTATGATATACGTCTCTCGTATGTACGCCGCTTTAGATAAAAGCGTCTGCTCAATGAATTGTAGAATATACTTTATTTTCCCCTTGGGGACATTTTTTACAAGTTATACAGAAGATTAAACAATTCCACAGAATTAAAAAATCTGCAACGGCAGGCAGTTTCAGCAGACGAGGGTAACATGAACAACTTCACATTGAATTGAATCGTACGCTTGTCCACACATATTTACACATGCACACGTTGTGGCAGCTTACAGGTGAGTATTTTAGAGATGTTCCTTTGTCAAAATATTGCACTGTCCTCCTAATACCACCGATATTTAGGGATCATTTTAATGTAGTTACTGGTGTTTTTCATTTTGCTCAGTTAATTGATTTAATTGTCTTTATTTCTGCCAACCAAACTCCTCATCAACATGTACAGATTAATGCTGGACCAGGTGTGTAACTTTGCTGCCATCTGCTGTTAGCTTTGTGTCATTGTGTTGGGCTTTTGACCTTGTACAACCAGCAGGTCCTGAGGAAAGCTAAGGCCATACTTGTGATCTCAGATCACCCACTTCACAGTGAGTTTGACCTTTGACCCTCAGGTCGTCGTTTTAGAGCTCTTGTGAGGAAGACTAAGAGACTTCAGGTGTCATTTATACCAAGTGCAATTAACATGTTAAACAACAATTAGCCATTTGTTGCTCTTTCTGCACTTGAATTGCATATTTGCACACCTCCACTTTGCACTTTAATAACTTGGTAGGAATTCCCATTTTGGTTCGTGCTCTTGACTGATCTTATTGCGTTGTTTTATTTGGTTTTATATTTTGTTGTGTTGTCTGATTTTTTAAATTTGTTTCTGTCTGTGTTTTTTACGGTGATGTTGTCCTTGTGTTTCTCGTCTTCTGTGTGCTCCTGCTGCAATAACAATTTCCCCTTGTGGGACAATAAAGAATCTGAATCTGAATCTGAATCATTACATCCAGTCAAAGAGCACACGTAACTGTAATTAGCACTGCAGACGTTCAACATGTACTTCTTATGATCCTCAAGGACCAATCAGTGAGCTGTGTAGAGAGTGAAATGATAAAGTGAGCTTACTCTATGATCAGACATTAAGGAAACATGCTATGTTGAAGTGCTGGCTTCTCTGACAACAATGCAGCAGCCAGTATGTCCTCCTTCTAACTTTAGATTCTGGTCCTGAATGGTCTGGATTTGTTTGGACCAGAGAAGGTAGGCGGTTTTAAGGCACCCCCACACGGCCGTTTTGGACGCCCCTCGGTTTGCCAGATATGAGAGCAGTTATCAGGTCAAACCAACAGGTGTTGCAGCGATGGAAGCGGGCAAGAGAACTGGTTCAGATAGAAGTGATTCTTACTTTATCATCAGACATTGAGGAAACATGCTAAGTCTTTGTTAGGGCTGGGGGGTTGGATGTATTTTACTGCCTGTGGGAAGAAACTGTTTCTTAGTCTGTTTGTTTTGATTGTCCTGTATCGACTTCCAGAGGGGAGGATGGAGAAGAGCCAGTGTCCAGGGTGGGCGGGGTCTTTTACAGTATAATACAGCTGGCTTTCTTTTTGTGCCCGGCCAGTGTTCACATCACTGAGGGCTGGTAGTTTAGTCCCAATCACCCGCTCTGCTGCCCTCACCTCTCGCTGTAGCCCCTCCTGTCCTCTGCTGATCAGCTGTGAACCACACAGTGCAGCAGGGGGCCAGGAGACTTTCGATGGTGGCCCGGTAAAAGTTGACCAGCAGTGGTTGTGGGAGATGAGCCTGCCTCAGCTTCCTGTGAAGAACGCTTTATATTTTTACACCCTTTAAACTTAACCTCCACTGAACTGCCACATCATGATTGAATGTTTAATGTGATGATTTTGTGAAGAAAATAATTAGCTCTGTTTGGTCAATAAAGTGGATTAATCCTCTGCAGCTTACTGGTCTTTTTCCCACCTGGACACTTAATTTATTCCAGCATGTCGGAGGCTCGGAGCCGTCAGGAGGTCAGAGGGGAACACATTAGATTCAGCGTGTGGATGATGTGAACGTGTTCTGTGTGTGCAGATAATCCTGGAGCTCAGGAAGGAGGAGGATTACAGCGTCCCTGTTTGGATTATACTGGGGAGCTCACTAGGAGGCCTGCTGCTCCTGGCTTTACTGGTGCTGGCCCTGTGGAAGGTAATCTACGCAGACACACAAAGACTGTTACGCCCCACCATAAGGCGGCCACAAGAGGCCAACAACAACCCACAAGTTTGACCCAAAAAAGCACATTAAAGACCTTAAAAAGTCAAAACGAAGAGATTTATGATTAATGGGCAAACAACTAAATCATAACAAAGATAAACTCAAACACACAATCCCTGACTCAGAGGCAACACGCTGAGGCCAGGTGCACCTCGTTAGGCGATCAGTAGCTTCACCTGGGCAAAAATGGAGACAGCAGCAGCCCAGGGAACAACAGACTCCTGTCTCTGAATAACGGCATAAAAAGCCCCAAAATAAACCGTTAAAAAAACACATCACTTGAGGTCTGTTGAGGTCATGCACACATGTGAAGCTTAATCTCTGTTTCCCCCTCAGCTCGGCTTCTTCAACAGACGGAGGCAACAGGAAGAGGAGGAGCAGCCAGTAGCCAATGGGAAGGCAGCAGAGGAGCTATAACGTGCAGGCGACGATGATGCTGCCTCGGTCGATTCTCGTCAACTTTTAAAGTCACTAAATCATCACGACGACTCGTGCACCTGAGTGGGTTTGATCCCAACAGGTGTTTGGAGTTTAACACCACTGAGAGGTTCACGCTTTGAGCTGATTGTGGTTTAATGACGGAGGATAAGGGCCGCATTAAAAAAGAACTAATGTGAGATGTGACTTTAAACTCAGAGTTCTGATCTCATTTGCAGATTAACAAAAAAAACAGGAAGCAAGAAAGTTAAGGAAGTCAGAAGTACGACTTTGTGGGATACAAAAATAACAAAATAAAAAGCAGAATTAGGATTTTATTTATAGAATTGTTTTTTTTATATAAAACGTTGATAGACTTCGATTCAGGTCCAAATGTTTCCCCTTGTGTGCACTAGCCGACACTCAAAGCGCGTCACGCATGACGGAGTTTATACTGTGAGTTTGTCGTTGGCCGTTGTGAGTAGTGAAATAGTCACGTTTTTTTACATGTATTATGATAAAGTTTAGTGTTTACTTATCGCTGAATGAGACGACGTAGTTTCTACACAATGCAAGCGATTAGCTGAGGTCCGCCTCTGGAGCAACGGCGCTCTTGCATTTGAGTGAGGGGCGTGGCCTTTGAGGGGAGGGGGTGGGTGCAGACGGAGCACTGAGGGAATGCTACTTTTAAAATCAACCCTGCCTTAAAATAACTCAGAGTGAGTCAGAGTGAGCTGATGTGAGAACAGCAGGGTAGTTTGTTTCTGACCACTTTGAACATTATGACCAGTTTGTTGTCACTGGTGTTGAACTGAAAAATGTTGGACTTTACGAGTTGATGAGAATCACCTGAATGCATCACAAGCCTTCACCTGTCACTCAGGGACCCTGATGCCCCGCCCCTAAAAACGTTCATGTTAATCTAAAAGGGATCTGACTGCAGCCTGCCGTCCGCTCGGCTGGGTACTAACCAGGAGTTCTGACGCTCAGGTTTGATCAAATGTTTAATTCACATTAAAAAATATGAAAATCAAAACCAACTGAGAGTAAAAGAATGTCATAGAAATAGCCGACACAACACATGACTACCTACGATGGCTGATTTCATTCTGTTTTCTCCTTTTTATACTGATGTAAACTGTAAATGCATCTTATGAACACTTCCTGTATATTATTTCTAAATTTATATCTGACGCACTTTTGTTGTATAAAGACAAACTTGAACTTTTTGTAAATACACTCGTGGATGATGTATGAAGGACGCTGATGTTGCAGTTTGATATGAAGCTGCAGTTTTTACAGTCTGTACTGATGTGTGACGCTGTCGGGAGTTTTAAATGTTCGCTTTTTGTGTTAATAAAGAAATAAAGACGTGAAATGTAAAAGTGGTGTCTGCAATTCTGTTCTACAAATCATTCATCAGACGCTTTTATCCAAAGCAACGAACGTCTGAGATTAAGAACATCACAAGCGATGATCTCGAGAGGAGGAAACAACGTCGGGAAGTGCAAACGAACAGCTTTAAGTCTGATCAGACACACAGGTGCTGACAGGAAGTGACCAGAGGCAGAGCACAGGTGCTGACAGGAAGTGACCAGAGGCAGAGCACAGGTGCTGACAGGAAGTGACCAGAGGCAGAGCACAAGTGCTGACAGGAAGTGACGCAGAGCACAGGTGCTGACAGGAAGTGACCAGGAGCAGAGCACAGGTGCTGACAGGAAGTGACCAGGAGCAGAGCACAGGTGCTGACAGGAAGTGACCAGAGGCAGAGCACAGGTGCTGACAGGAAGAGACCAGAGGCAGAGCACAGGTGCTGACAGGAAGTGACCAGAGGCAGAGCACAGGTGCTGACAGGAAGTGACCAGAGGCAGAGCACAGGCGCTGACAGGAAGTGACCAGAGGCAGAGCACAGGTGCTGACAGGAAGTGACGCAGAGGCAGAGCACAAGTGCTGACAGGAAGTGACGCAGAGCACAAGTGCTGACAGGAAGTGAGGCAGAGCACAAGTGCTGACAGGAAGTGACCAGAGGCAGAGCACAGGTGCTGACAGGAAGTGACCAGAGGCAGAGCACAGGTGCTGACAGGAAGTGACCAGAGGCAGAGCACAGGTGCTGACAGGAAGTGACCAGAGGCCAATTGTTCTTGAGAGTTCCTCAATCCTAAAAATCGCCATGATCAAACAGAACATCATCATCATCATCATCATCATCATGAAGGTCGTAGGTGTTCATAAAGAGCTGGGTCTTTAGCTTTTTCTTAAAGGTTCAAAGGGACTCTGCAGAAAGAATGGAGTTTGGTCGTTCGTTCCACCACCGGGGGGCGACAGAGGAGAAGAGTCTAGTTAGAGACTTAGGACCCTGTTGTGAAGGTTGGATCAGACGCCTTTCATTGGCAGAGCGTAGTGGGCCTGATTTAAAGATTGAATCCTGTTGGATGACTTTTGAACGAGCTACATACTTCACGATACATACTTCGTCCACACAGGGCGCCAAAACACTCACAAACTGAAAGATCCTCACAGCTGCTTTAAATTAAATATTTTATGTTTGCTAACGAGGAAATATTTCATGATGAAAAGTAATTTATTGTTTTACTACCTTGATGTGAACATGACCTTCTATGTTACTGAATTAAAACATCCTTCTAGTGCAAAATATCACAAATGTTGTTTCAGCTATTTCATCATTTTATTAAAATGTCTGAATCAGCCGTCTGCTGGGATCAGGAGGATCTCCATCTTTGTACCTTTTGAACAACCGGATTTAAAGAAAGAATCCTGTTTGATGAATTTTGAACAATGGGGCACTGAAAACATGCTGTCACTCTGATGAACGCTAAACAGAGTGTCAGACCTGTCGCTGTGTAATAAACCCTGGAACTAAACTGTCACTGTGAATGTACATATACGCAAATATACTATTTTTATCTTATTTAAATTACCATCTACACACTCTTTAATGTCAATACTGTAAAATAACTACCTCATGTTTACTTCAGCATCTTTCGCACTACTCACCACTGCACTATTATCTTATTTAGTCTCGTACATATTAGTCTTTAAATACTGTTTATTTTTGAGTTTATTGTTGATATTTAATGTTTTACTTTTGTACAAAGAGAGCACAGTCTACCCAAGTTAAATTCCTCGTGTGTTAAACATACCTGACCAATAAAGCTGATTCTGATTCTGAAGATGAGAAACAGACGACTTTAGAGATTA
Source organism: Tautogolabrus adspersus (assembly GCA_020745685.1). Classification (NCBI taxonomy): domain Eukaryota; kingdom Metazoa; phylum Chordata; class Actinopteri; order Labriformes; family Labridae; genus Tautogolabrus; species Tautogolabrus adspersus. The sequence goes on along the minus strand of CM036539.1, from coordinate 32,745,783 downwards.
AAAGGTCACATATGATGCTAAATACATTTCACCATGTTCCTCTAACTCTAACATGTGTTAGTCTGTCTACAAACCCTCCAATGATGAGAAAAGTCCATCCTCTCCGTCTTTTGCCTGCTCCACTTTTCAGAAAATGTGTGCTCAAACAGGCCGTTTGGAGATTTTCCCTTCATGACATCACAAAGGGCAGTAACCCCTCCCCCAGGTGGGTGACACTCCCACAGCTAGGTGTTTGTTCTGTCCTCTGAGTCTGCCTTCTCACCGTAAACAATAGGACATGGAGCGAGAAAGCCCGAGCCACCCAAGCCCTTCCAGAGAGGGGCGTGGTCAGACACAGCTCATATACATTTAAAGCTACAGACACAGAAACAGCCTGTTCTGAGCAGGGCTGAAATAGAGGGGTTTATAGGCATGATCAAATACAGGATCAGAGTGGATTTAGAACAAGACACTTCAAATACATGTTTAGAGGAGCTCTGAGACTTATTTACACTGAAGAGGAGGAGAATATTGTTTTTTTAAAACAATCTAAAACTTCAGAGCATCATCTCGAGGACAACAAGCGTTACTTTTTCAGGGCTTGGTAGTTTTTTTTAATTTGCAACCAACCTGCCCATAGTGTCGAGATGTTGTCAAACTGTTTCTGCAGTAAAAACACTTCAACAGGAGAAGAATGGAGGAACTAAATCCATTTCATCTTTTAGTTTAAAATGTGGTGAAAGAGAGAAAAGACGCTGGAATCAGATTTAACGACAGACTCTTTGAGATTTAATCATTTGGCAACAAATTTCATGACAAAAGAAAAGCCACAAAAACAACAAAGGACTTCAGTGATGTGATCTTTTTGAATCTTTTCTCTGATTTATAACTCTCTGCAGTTTTTAAACAAAGCCAGATCGACTGAAGTGTCGCTTCCAGCTGCGGACTCGCTCTTCAAAATGGTACGAGCGTTCAGGTCAACCATTTTGCGTTGTGATGACGAGAGACGGTGCAGAGTCTCTACCATCGATGGATGAAATAACTTAAACAACAGGCTGACGAGTCTTGATTAGAAACACAAACACACACAAACCGCCTCGTGCTCCTGTGACGAGGCCGCCTGCTCGGGGAGGAGATAACGAAGCTCACCTCCTCCCTGCAGGTTTCCTCTGGGTTAGAAAAGGTCGAGATGAACAGACAGCTTTGTTTTGGCGTGTTTACGTGCGGATTAATGAGCCCTCAGAGGATCTCCTAACCCTTCAATCTCAAAGCTGAAGGCTTCAACGGAGTTTCTGCTTGTTGAACAGATTCTCAGCGAGCAGACGGGCGGATAAACGTAAGGACAGAAGATCATTTCAAATCATAGGATCAGATCCGGTCTAAACATGTCGGGCATAATGAGACCTTTGGCTGCAGGACAGAAACACTGAACCTTTAACATTTCATGTTTTATTTTGTCCAGACTTAAAAACTGAAGCTGCAGCAGCGAAACGATCTGACGTCCACCCAGACGAGGATCAGGGTCAAACTCCCATTTTCACTAAATTTATCGGAGAAAAAGATGAAGCTAAATGTTTTGAGAATAAAGTCAGAACGTTTTTTTGGTGATTTTGCACAGTGAAAACATTCGGATTAAATAAGGTACGGATAAGAGATCTTTGAGGCCGATATCGGGGAGAGAAACAATCCGATACCGAGATATGGGCAGATATCTTTCTTAGCTCCATGTTCGATCTGTAGAGAGAGATAAACACGTTTTGTGCCGTTTCCTCCGATGCAGTTATCAAACACTTGTGGAAAAGATTTATAAGATGCAAGATGCTCACTCGACTGGAGAGAAACTGAGCATGTACGTGCATCACCGCTCGACACTGCAGAGTGATGTTTATTGTAATCCATGTGGCGCCCTCTGCTGGTGACAGACTGCTAGTGTATTACAATGAAACTGAATAAATCTTGTAATATCGGCGCATATCTGTGATAAATTAGCCGATTCCAATAGTCACCCGATGAGTTAATATCAGCCGATATTATCGGCTCTAAGGCCCCGTGTCCACCTAGCGTATTTTGGGGCAGAAAAGCTTTGGCTGTACGCTCGGGTGGTGAAAAGTGCTGCATGTCCGTCCTGTTTCTATGACAACAGTCTGTTGACAACGACAGCTGTATGACCACTGCTGAGTTACTTTTTATTGCATGTTTGAGATCGTTTATTTCCGGATCAGACACGGAGCGAGGAGGATGTGGGTACGCGACACGATCTGTAGGAGACAAAAATACAGGGAATATCATGCATGTGGAAAAGAGGCGGAGCACTCGGAGAAAGAGATGCAAGGCGCTGTAATTTATCTCCGGGTGGCAGCCTGCTTCTGCGAACGCTCTCTCCTCATTGAAAACAATTGACCCTGGTACTCGCTAGGTGGACACGGCGCCTAAGATGTTAAACATGATTTAAATATTTGGATAAAAATTCAGACTTCTAAATTCTGAGATTGACGTCGAAGCTAATCGAAGGAAAAGAACGTTAAAAGTATGAAAACATTTTTTTAAATTATGCTTCATAACGTGCTCACGTGTGACCCTGATCCTCTTCTGTCCGCTGCTTTACTTTTTAAATATAAAAAAATCGGATTATTTACTAAAAACAGGCTCTCTCTCTCTCTCTGCGTGAACACTCGGGGTTTCTGTTCTTGTGTCTTAAGATAAAACTTAAAAAAAGAAAAGTTCATGAACGAGCCTCTCGGGAGTAAAAACAAAACGATGAAGGAAGATTTGGTTTATAAATATGTTTCACCTCTAAAAAAAGGACTCGACATGGCCGAACGTGTGCAGACAGCCCGACTTCACTCTACACACAGCTGTGTTCGCATCAAACGGCGCCACTTGTTGGCGTTTTAATGAGTTTTAGATTTCCTCTCTGCTGCTTCATGTTGAAGTTTTATTAAACATTCACTTCTTCTTCCAAGGATGAAGAAAACCTTCGATGAGGCTCTGACATCAATATTTCCCCCTTAATACAACTAAGAGCTGAAATCAATAATCCCCCTTGCCTGGAGTAACACGCTCTTTTTCTCGGGGCGTCTGCACTCCGTCGCCTGTAGTTCAGTTTTTAGAGAAAAGCGCCAAGAGCAATAACGTCTGCACAAACCATCGTCACCACAAAACCCTTAAAATTAATTTACGTAAACTAAAAGCCTGATCATAAGCAGTCAGATCATGTGTCATCACTCTCCTCCCGTAGCTCTGTCGTCGTTGTTACAGTAAAATAAACCCGATGAAACTACTCGTCCTACGATCTGAGGTGAGATGAAAGCCGGCGAGGTCGGTTTTGTCTGTTGGCGTCTCATTCATACATTCATTCGATCATTTTCTCCGCCTGTAGCTCTCTCTCTCTCCTCGTCTCTGCGTCACACTCACTCGTTCACTCAGTCTGTGGAATCACAGCAAACGTGGCGGCTCTTCGGCAAGAAGATAAGGCAAATCAAGAAGCAGCGCGTGATGATGATGTGTCACTCCTGGCGTCTCGCAGTGGCGACGCTGCAGAGACACAGACAGATCCCCGTCTGTGGCGGCTGCATCTCAGCGGTTAATAATTAAATAAAATAAAAAACACCCACTTTTTTTTATAAAAAGCTGTAAGTACTGAACGTCCCCCTCAGCACTGATTGGTTAGAAAATTATAAGAATTTATTTTAAAAGTTTCTGTCCTCTCCGGTTCTGTTTCAGTGGAACTCCACGAACTCCTCGAGCGTTTTGGGGATCTGGTTCCTGTAAGTGATCTGGTGCTGGCGAACGGCGCGCGCTGCCAGGCACTTCAGGCTCATCTTCATCTGCGTCTTCAGCAGGATCTCCGACACGCCCGTGGTGCTCTTATCCAGCGGCGTCTTCTTCTGCTTGTTTGTCATGTCTGTGTGGGCTCCAGCCTCTACCAGGTTGATGATGATGGCGTGCAGTGTGAGGAAGTCGCTGATTGGCCGGTTGTACTGGACGATGACGTGCAGCGGGGTGTTTCCCTCGTTGTCGACAGCGTTGACCTGCGCGCCGCAGTCCAGAAGCAGCTTAGTGACCTGTGCACTGGGAAAACTGCATACGTCGTTGGTGTGGAAGTCGTCGACTGGCGTACTGGAGCTGATGGCGAGGTGGAGCAGGGAGGCGCCTTCACGGGAGCGCGGGTCCAGCTGGATCAGGTTGTAGATGTGCTTGTTGATGCGTGCACGCTCCTCGTCGCTGCAGGTGGTCTTGGTGGAGATGCAGGCCAGGTACAGAAAAGTAAAAACGTTCGACTCGTAGTTGTCCATGGCCTGCGGCAGCTCGGACTCGGCCGCCGTGTCGGCTCGAGACATGCTTCTCTGAATCTCGACCACGCTGCAGCTCAGCACCTGCTCCACAGCCGAGGCCAGGACCTGCTCCTTCAGGTGGACCATCTGGGAGAACACCTGGGCGAAGCGCAACAGGTCTTTGTGTGTGTTCCTGTTTCCTTTCTGCCGCAGTCGCAGGGCGTGCAGCCACAGTTTGATGCACTGTTCAAACTCCATGTTATCTGCGTAGACGGCGCCGCGGTAGATGATGGGGTGTGACAAGTCAATATTGTCTGAGCCCAGGATTCGCTCCCGGATCATCAGCCCCTCCATGTGCATAGCGTCCCGGTCCATACAAATGGCCTCCAGCTCTACAAGTGTCCGACACTCGCAACGCCCCCCGTAGGCCTCGATGGGCGGCAGCAGCTCCTTGGCGATGATATTCTCAGGGTTGCTGTAGCGCTCCAACATAGCCATGTACATGAACTCGTACGCCTTTTGGATGTCATAGTTCTCCCGGTCGTTGGCGAATGAGGCTCCGAGCAGCTCCAGGGCCTCGATGTGGTCGTGGATGTCGATGTCGGCGTACGTCAGCAGCAGCTCCACCACGTCAGCTTTGCAGCTCTCTGCCGCTACCTTCAGTGGAGTCATGCCATGTCCATTGACCACCATAGCTGCCTGACAACGCACCAGCTCCTTGACGATGTCCAGATGACCCGCCTCAGCTGCAAAGTGCAGGGCGGTGGCCCCGCAGTGGGCTTTGGCGTTGGGGTTCGCCCCCTGCTCCAGCAGGAACTTCACTACATCCGTGTGGCCCTTGTAGGCGGCGATCATCAGGCAGGTGTTGTTGTACTTGTTGGTGATGCTGATGTCGGCGTGGTTTTCCACAAGGTAGCGGACGATGTCGAGGCGCCCATCGAAGCAGGCCGCTCGCAGGGGGGTGGAGTTAGTGATGGTGGTGTGGTTAACGTTGGCATGGTGACTAACCAGCAGGCGCACAACCTCAAAGTGCCCCGCCCCTGCTGCACACCACAGCGCCGTGGCCCCATCGATGACGTAGCTGCAGGAGAGAACGGAGACAGTTTGAAGTTAAACATTCAGGATGCGTCACATCAACAACACGTGACGTCTTTTTAAGGTCAGAGTTCACATCCACCGTACTATTAAACTAGCATCTGATATTAAAGGTATTATAAGCAAAATTCTAAATGTTAATATAGAGTGCTGACTTTCTAAAAAGAGATTGAAGTCAGGCTGTCCCTGTGTTTGTTGTGCTCAGCTCTGTGTTCACACTGACAGGATGACGCTTCCCGTAGCTTGTTTATGTTTCACTCAAACATTTTTCCTGCTGTCCCGTACTTCCGCAACGCTGAGATCTCTCAGAAGAATTAAAACAGATTCCTCCGATTGATGAGTCAGTTTAGTGACACATGAAAGACTCTGTAGCACTACCTCACCAGGTTGTGACATCACTGGGTGGGTGTGGCCAGCTCGCCAAACCGGTTAATAGTTTCATTTCATCTCATGGAGAAGTGAACAGCAGCCGGTTTCTGTGACGGGACTCATTCTCATTTGCATTATTTCCTTCTAACACCGAGAAGCAATTACAAAGTTTGAGTGCCGATACTCAGCAGTTCTTTTTTTCCAACAGCTAACTTTGACAACTTTAAATATTTCCTAAGAAAGCCTCCAGCTGAGTGCACCTGTTCACACCTGAGTTTATTCCGGTCACTTTTAAACACAAATGTTTTGGCTTCAGGTTCTTCATTTGACTGTCTTTTTCTTTTCAGTGTTTTACTCTTTTTCTTAACACAATTAGTCAGGAACAACAGGAGGAACTGTCTAAAAGTTGACCCATCATGCCAGATGCCCAAACTAAAAGAGGGCAAAGTTTCAGATAATGGGGTAATCGTATTTTGGAGTAATCCCAGGATAAGTCTGCAAAGGGCGCTAAAAGGCTTGTTCTACGTATCACGCCATAGTTTGCACAAGTTCAATGATAACTTGTGCAAACACCGTGATTATAATGTGCGCACAAGTTGTTATCTTTTGGGCACAACATACTCAAAAACTATTTATCTTGTTTGCCCAAAATAATCATCTTGAGTGGACAAGTTATCATCTCATTTGACAAGATAACTAGTTTGTTGTGCGCCAAAGACAACTTGTGCACACAGGATACATTTCTGAGCCCGACAGGTGTGCACAACTTACTATCTGGAGTAACAAGGTATTATCATGTGCACGCAAGTTTTTTTGGGACTTCCAGGGCACCGTAGTCTTGTGTGAACAAGTTAGATGACATCTGGGAAGAACAAGATTATTATGTTGTGCGCACAAGATATTCACTTTTTTGACAAATAAATACTATTTGAGACTTCCGGGGCTCTGTAGTGTGCAACAGATTTGTAGAATGAACGTGGCAGCTCTTACCCATCAAACCGAACCGTGCCGGTCTGTTCCGTGTCCACTCGGTAATGGTCCAGGAGCAGCCGGACCACTTTGTCGTGTCCGTTCCGGGCCGCGATGATAAGCGGGGTGGACCTCTGCCCGGCGAGCTGGGTCACGTAGCTCAGCAGGTACCGGGTCTCTCCCTCCGAGTGGTTGAGCAGCAGCGCGGCCAGGGTCAGGACTCGGCCCTCGCTGGCTGCCTTGTACACGTACCCGGCCAGAGACTCCATCTGAGCCCGACAGGTAGCCAGGACCTCCGCTTTCTTCGCAACTGGCGCCCGCAGTGTCCACTCCTCGAAAGCAAGCCGCCTCCCATTAAAAAGTCCAAACCGGCCCCAGGTCACACATGAAACGGGAAGATTCTCCGTTCTGAGCGCAGGAGAAACGGTTCTAACCCGGGCTAGAGGTCCGACACGGAGCGCGTCCAGCTCCAGGTTTCTGTTTCCGGGTATCAGCTGAGCGAGCTAGCCGGTTAGCTCGTGTGCTAATGTTCGCTAACAGTTGTTCAAATAGACACTTCCGAGCTCAAAGTCTGATTCGTTTGGATGTTTTCCTGGTTAATAGCCGCTAAAGTTGATCTTTTGTTGGTTATTATGACCGGAAACTGAAAACAAACAAAGATTTTGAGAACAAACAACAGCACTTTCACCTTTTGCTATGTAGTCATTTGCCGGAAGTTCTAGTTCTACGTAAAAATACGTCCGACCGGAACAGACTCCACCTAAAAAGAGTTCCGCTTTGGCGTCTTCCGTTCTACACGCTCTTTAGTCTTTCTAAATCCAACAACTTCATTCAACAGTTTCCTTTAAATCAAATTGCACAAAGGACTAAAATACAATTACATATAAATGATTTCATTAAGAAATAAATCTTCTATGAGTTAAAAACTAAACAGAAAACGTTGTTAAGGCTTTTTACTTGGGGTTTGAAATAATTTTTTCTTGGCCCCTCATTTTTATTTACCTTATTTTCAGGATTCTTACATCATGCCAGTTCACCTGTATATTGGGTTTCACCATATCGTATATTCCAGGCTTAACGGTCCAATCAGTGAGATGTGTAGAGAGTGAAATGATAAAGTGATCTTCCTCTATGATCAGACATTAAGGAAACATGCTATGTTGAAGTGCTGGCTTCTCTGACAACAATGCAGCAGCCAGTATGTCCTCCTTCTAACTTTAGATTCTGGTCCTGAATGGTCTGGATTTGTTTGGACCAGAGAAGGTAGGCGGTTTTAAGGCACCCCCACACGGCCGTTTTGGACGCCCCTCGGTTTGCCAGATATGAGAGCAGTTGTCAGGTCAAACCAACAGGTGTTGCAGCGATGGAAGCGGGCAAGAGAACTGGTTCAGATAGAAGTGATTGTACCCGACCTAAAAAGCCTCTGCATGTTTCTAATAAGCTCCACGAGCAGAAACGTGCTCAAACTAGGATCAATATTGGAGATGCTTTTGAAAAATGGAGAGAGGTTAGAACGCAGAAAGGTTTACAGAGCGGTGCAGAAGGGTTGGATCCCCAGCCCCTGCAGCCACATGCTCCATGTGTCCTTTGGCTAGACACTGAACCCTAACTTGTAGTTGCTTCGTCAGTTGCATATAAATGTTTATGAATGGGATTAGCTAATACAGATGGTGACTTTACACAGCAGTCTCTGCCTCACCGACAGTGTGTGAATGTGTAGGTGTGACATGTGGTGTAAAAGCCAGAAGACTAGAAAAGAACTTTACAAGCTCAAGTCCTATTTACCATTTACAATGAACCCAGCTGCAGAAGCCTCTAACCTCTAACCTTATCAGACACCAGATCAGATGAATGCTGCCTAATAAAAAAATCTGGGAGGAGGATTATACAGATTATAGGATCATCTGCTGCTGGATCAACCTGCACAGAGGACGTGGTGTTATATGAAATATTTCTGCTTTGTTTCAGTTTCATTCGAGGACTCACATCAGCTTCAGACTGAAACTATGAGGAAGGGCGAGTCAGGAAGACAACACTGAGGAGGATTTGATCAAGATTAATGAATCTGCAGCTGTTTGAACTTTTACTTTACTAAAATAAAAAGAACATCAGGAGCAGGAGACTGGACAGGAGGGATGCAGCCGTCCATCAGGAAGAGACAGAACCCTGCTCTGCATGCAGCAAAGTTCATGTGCAGGTTAGCAAAATCAATGTTTCATCATTAGTTCAACTGTTTATCAACTATTCCAGTCATCTCTTATGGATCACACAGCTTTTGTGAAGTTCAAACATCAGCACAGCCTTCATGGTTTCTCCAATTTTGTGCATAAAGGTAGGATACATGAGAAAGCTCTGCCACCGTTCGTTCAGTGTGGTACAATTATGGTTTTTGTTCATGGAGTTTGGTGGCTTTGAAGAAGGATGCTGCCCCTAGGACTTTTTTGCAGCCACATGATAACATCTTCCTACCTATTAGTCACGTAGACCCCAAACTATGTCAGAAAAATACTCAGGCTTAAAAATATCAGATGTCTTCTCCAGTCTAGGCTCATATTGCCTGATTAAGAGTCGGAGATAAGCTGTTGTGATGGTTAAAAGAAGAAGATGATTTGTAGAAAACAGACGCAGACAGCACTCGTAAATCTCCATTTTTGTTCAACCAACAGCGAAGAGTAAACATGCTGCAAAAAACAAGATGCAACCAGTGAAGCCCCTCAGTTTTCATAGTTCACAAAGAAAAATGTACAAAGTTTCAAAAGAGTCCAACAATAATCCACAAGGAGAAACACAGAGTCATGAGGACTCACTGTTTTTTTTTAATTTGTGTGCATGACTTTATTTCCTCTGTCATGTTTCTGTTCTGCAGCCGGCCAGTCGGTTCTGAAGAGATTGACCCAGTTCTGTCCTCAAAGCCTCGATTCCACTTTGACCTCTGGCTCTGCTTCACAGCACAGAACTGGATCCTGGATGTTGGTCGGCCTGTTGCCACGGTAACTTGATGCTACTGCATCTAAAGTTTCAGGCCTGCAGGATAAATGTCCCTTCTCTTGAATGACTGAAGTCCTTTATGAAAACGAATAAGAAAAGAGAAAAGTAACGTTTCAGTTTTTGCCTTTTAACCAGTTTAAATAAGTCTCAGAGCTCCTCAAAACATGTGTGTGAAGTGTCTTGTTCTAAATCCACTCTGATCCTGTATTTGATCATGCCTATATACCCCTCTATTTCAGCCCTGCTCAGAACAGGCTGTTTCTGTGTCTGTAGCTTTAAATGTAAATGAGCTGTGTCTGACCACGCCCCTCTCTGGAAGGGCTTGGGTGGCTCGGGCTTTTTCGCTCCATGCCCTATTGTTTACGGTGAGAAGGCAGACTCAGAGGGCAGAACAAACACCTAGCTGTGGGAGTGTCACCCACCTGGGGGAGGGGTTACTGCCCTTTGTGATGTCATGAAGGGAAAATCTCCAAACGGCCTGTTTGAGCACACATTTTCTGAAAAGTGGAGCAGGCAGAAGACGGAGAGGATTGACTTTACTCATCATTGGGGGGTTTGTAGACAGACTAGAGAAACATGGAGAAGTGGATTTAACATGATCTGTATGTGACCTTTTAAGGGCTGTGAAGATGCAGCAGTGCTTTATTGATCCCATACAGGACATTAAAGATTTATAAAGTATTTCAAACTTGCGTTTCTTTTTGCTGGTAAATGTTTCTGCAGCTCGTCCTCCCAGCAGACTGGTTTCCTCGTAACCGTCCAGGTGTTGTAGAATATCTCCACATCCTGTACAACATCAGCGCTCCGCTCGTTCTGCTCAAAGTAACTGAGACACGAAACTCATCACACACACTGAAGAATAAACTTTTACTGAGTCTTTATTCTGCAGACATTCTGATTTCAGTCAAACTTCTGGTCTTCTTGCAGATGCTTGAACGCAGCCCCAGGAAGCTGCCCCGCCTCGCCGTCCACCTTGGCATCATCTCAATCGTCATGGGAACCAGCCTGCACCTGGTGGCAGACTCCATTACACGACGGCTCTTTCTCATTGGTTACGAGCTGCACCTGTCAGTCAGAGAGAATCCAGTGATGCAGGATCTCAAACCGTCCTCGCTGGTGGGTTCAACGTCAGAAAATAGGATTCACTGTTTGGTTTCATCTGCAGACTTTTTATTGGTTATCAGTTAGTTATCTTGTTTCTATCGCTTATTTATCTTCTTACCTGTTGGTCCTCGGGGTCTCAACCCAAGTTGCCTGAGTTAATATGATGTTTTTGTTTGGGTTCTTTTATTGTTGGTGTTTTGTTGTTGATGGTTGGGTGTCTCATCGTGTCAGAGCACTTTGTAAACTCTTTATAGTTAAAAAGTTTACTTAAATAAATGCATTAAACTCGTTTAAAGTCCAACATATTGATCACTACTTTCTTTTTCAGATTGATGCCTTTGAGCTTCTGTTTCACTTCGACGACGCTCTCGGTCATCTGATGTGGTAAAAACATTCTTTATAGTTTTAATTTATTACAGTCTTTGTGCTTTTAATGTTTAAACTGCCTCCCATGACGGATTCATTTTTAGCTGCTCAGCGTCGTTGTAACTGAGCATCAATCAATCAATCTTTATTTGTATAGCACTAATTCATAGCAAGTGTTATCTCGAGGCGCTTTAGAAACAGAGCAGGTTAAAGATCTTACTTACTGTGAAGAAAAAAGGGGTAGGGGGAGATGGGAGAAGATGCAGGAAGGATTTCTCCTTTGTATTCCTGGCGTTCCTGTTGTCCACACTTCCTTTCTGCTGAGGTGGAGGTCAGAGCAGGCCGTGCATGAATGAGGACGGCGGTGGTTGTGGGGTCGACAGTCAGATGGTGGTGGCTGGTCGTCAGAGACGTTAATTCAATTCAACTTTATTTGTAAGGGACCATGTGCAATGAAAACATAAATGTGACCATTGATGCATTGCACCAGAGTTAGCCTCAGGCTAATTTACATCTGCAGTCCCTTGGCAGGTAACAAATACAACATTTATAAAAACATCATATAAAACATCAGGTGTGCCAGATCACCTCGCTGAAGGTTGGGGTAGCTCCGTCTACTCGAGGGGGGGGGGGAGAGCCTACAGGGATTCAAACAATGAAAGGACGATGATTTGAAAAGCCAATTATGCAGATTTCTTATTAAGAAAAATTAAAACAACATGAAAAAGTTGATTAAAAGAACAAGCTTTACAAATCCAAAAGGTGTTCATTATTCCTCCTCCGTCTCTTTCAGGTACGTTCCTGTCTTCCTCGTCCTCTTCCTCTTCTTCAGTGGTTGTTTCAGTCACAGGAAACAGGAGGAAAAGATACCTGCAGCAGGGTGGATGCTACTCGCCCCCAATGCTGCCTACTACTGGTCAGACTGCCTTACTGCGATAATACACGCACTTGTTTCTGCTTTGTGAGAGTAGAAGGTTAAGTGTCTGTAGGAGAAAACAGAACTCCTCTTTCTTTATTAAAGTAATAATTTAAAGCATTTATAAAGAATGACCTCTGATTCACTCCTTATATGGAGCTAGACGTGTTTTGCGTGCTCTGTGTTTCTTAAAGGCAGAAAAAGGTCCGAGTCACTGCGTCAGCTCAGTCTGTTTATTCTAAAGTGTGAGACGGTGTCGTAAAAGCAGTGACCTTTGAATTTAGTTTCTCCAATAACAGCTGATCTGAAACCGTCTGACGAACCTGTGTGTGTGTGTGTGTGTGTGTGTGTATGTGTGTGTGTGTGTCTGTGTGTGTGTGTGTGTGTGTGTGTATGTGTGTGTGCGTCAGTAATTATTGATCAGCTGGTTCTCAGGTGTTGCTGACTAATTACTTTATTGACTGAAGAGCACTTAAGCCTGAAGGCAGGATGCTCGGTGGGTTTGAGTGGTTAAGCAAATTAAATAAAATCAATACAATGTTCCTCACATCATCAGTTTACATAACACAAGACTACAGACCTGTGATAATATTAACGGAGTATTATGTAGTCTGACCCCTAGTGTTTAAAATGGGTACTACAGTCCTACTTCTTAACATTACAGAGAGCTGCCCCCCCCCCCCCCCTCCTCTCTAGAGTGGATGCTCACGCAGGTTGCCATGTGGTGGACACTGAAGCTTCAGTGTTTATCCAGCTCTGCATCGGTCTGTAAACCTTTCTGTGTTCTAACCTCTCTCCATTTTTCAAAAGCATCTCCAATATTGATCCTAGTTTGAGCACGTTTCTGCTCGTGGAGCTTATTAGAAACATGCAGAGGCTTTTTAGGTCGGGTACAATCACTTCTATCTGAACCAGTTCTCTTGCCCGCTTCCATCGCTGCAACACCTGTTGGTTTGACCTGATAAACAGTTGGAAAGTTTGGGTTTGAAAAAGTTTATAATAGTTTACTAAACTAAACAATAATTTAATTTATAGTTTGGTTTAATGAGAGTAGGAATTGAACCTCCGACCTTCACAGTGCAGTGACCGCACCTGATCATAGTCTCCTGTCCTTGTCAGGTTTCTGATCACTGAGGGACAGACCTTCATCCTCTTCATCTTCACCTTGTTCGCCATGACCGCCACAGTGATGCACCAGAGGAGGCGGGGCTTAGTACCCAACAGCAACGGCCTCTTCATGCTCTACAGGTACTCCAACAATCCCTGACTTGATGAGGAAAGTCTGCTGTTTGACACAATTTGATTTTGAAACCTTTAAAAACTGCAAACTTCTTCGGTTTTGGAGTTCTTTTCGTATTCATTATGACCCATATCTGTATGTTTGTAATTAAAAAGTGTCCTCTAGTGGCCGTTGTCACCGAAGAACTGATTTTGCACTCTTTCAGTTTTTGTGCAGCTCTACTCCCGGTGGCGGTCTGGGTGGTCTGTCTGTGGAACGACGGCGTCCTGAGGAAGAAACACCCCGGGCTGATCTACGTCCCCCAGCCTCGAGCTGTCTACACGCTGCACCTCCAGAACAACAAGGAGACATAATAGAGCCCCCTCCTCAAAAAGACTTAGCGTGTGATCCGACCAAATGAAGGGGAATCGGACTTTCAAGTCTGCAGCGATAACAAAAGATGGATCACCTTTTCGTCAATCACTTTCCGCTCCTTTGTAAAGCTCTTTGAACTGAAGTTGAATTTGTCTGAAAGGTGCTGTGTGAATAAAGTTTGATTGATACGTTAGGCCAACATTAGAGCTGCTAAACCACAGAATGTAAAACCTGGAGTCGCTTCTTTGTTTTTAAAGTGAAGACATTACTGAAGTGTCTGAAAGCTGAATTGTGTCTGTAATTAAAAACAATAAAAGATGTTCAGAACAGGAGAACAGAAGAAGGTTCAGGTTTGAATAATGCTGCTTTCTGGACCAGTTGGAGGTGTGATACTGGAGAAAAGGGAGTCCCAGTCTGTGGTCTAGATGAGGGGGTGACGGCGTGTCTGCATTTGACGACTGTGGGATGAGGGCTTTTTGTCAAGGGAGGGGTCAACAATCCTCCCAGCTTATCAGTTTAGCGGGGTGTGGGCCTCTTCAGACCAAACAGCTGGTGATGAAACAACTTCAAGTATTTATAAGGGTAACAAACTGGAAGTGCATCACCTGGAATTTAAAAAAGCATATGTCAGCGTATCACCGTCAGGCCACGCCCACTTCCTCCTTCTGCAGTCACAATCAGCTGCGACATCAAACTGCAACATAAACTAATCAGCAAGTTTAGCTAAGTTATTTAGCCATAAGCGACGGCTTGAGAAGCAGCGATGATGCTTTTGCGACAGAAATATGGTTTGAGGTCGACGACCTCTTTCCTCCAGAGTCTCCTGTTGACCACGAACATGGCGGTCAAGAGCAGAATCAGTTTGAACCCTTAGCACAGGCAGCGAGTGCAGAGAAAGCCGATGTGCGGAGGACAGGGAGGGGCAGGAGAGGATGGGAGGTGTGTCTCTGATAGGTAGGTGCTGCCCCCCTGGAGGATTTGAATGTTATGGCTTCACGGCAAACCATTTACATTTCTTTTCTATTTACTCAGTTTGCTGAGTCAGCTGGTGTCATTTTTTTGTGGTTTATTAACAAAAGCTGACACCACTTATGTCACATGTCTCAAGAAGAACCAACAGAAAAATTGAGTTGCAGTAATCTGGTTTCAACCTGTAGAGGACAGTCACTTGCATATCCATCAATCCATCATCTTTACCGCTTTAACTATTCGGGATTTTGGGGGGGCTGGAGCTGATCCGAGCTGTCATTGGGCGAGAGGCGAGGTTACACCCCTGACTGTTCTCCAGCCAATCACAGGGCTGACATATAGAGACAGACAACCAGCCACACTCACATTCACTTCTACGGGTAATTTAGAGTCACCAGTTAACCTAACGAGCATGTCTTTGGACTGTGGGAGGAAGCCGGAGTACCCGGAGAGAACCCACGCATGCACGGGGAGAACATGCAAACTCCACACAGAGAGGCTCCTGTCAGACGGGGATTCAAACCAGGAACCTCCTCGCTGTGTGGCGACAGTGCTAACCACTGCAGCACCGTGCAGCCAATATGGAAATGTCTAACATAAAAGTATTTTTCCTTGAGAAAGTTGCTGTAGTTTCACTTAACTGTGAGTCCTGTTGCAGGAATTAACCTCGAGTATGACACAACATATGAATGCTGCATAAATTCCACACGTTCAAATAACTTATTAATATTTCTGTTTTTTATCGACCTTCAGCCGCAGGAAAACTGAAGGTCTGTAAACTGCAGCGTGGACAGATTTTAAGATTCTGTGCACAAGGCATCTCTGTCCTGATTAAAACGAACATAATCAAAGTGAAATGAAACCCCTCTTGTGTCTCTGACCATGTGTGATGTGTCCTTCCTCTCCTCTGCTTCCTTCTCTTTGTTGTCCACTGATCTCTCAATGCTTCATGTTTTTATGTTCAGCAGGCGTGATCACATTTGGGGGGGGAAAACTCAACATTTTCTACAGAATAAAAAGACCAAACATATCTTTAAACAGCTCAAAACAACACTCCTTCTTTATGTTTTTTACAACAACATAGAATCGAATATGCACCGTGGAGTTTCCCATTGGTCCAACTTTAAATGTTGACAGGAATCTGATTCTCAGTGGATGAGACATCTTGACTCTTATCGAGATCTCTACCATCAGTTTGTGAATGTGTATGAATGGATGAGTTAATACTGATGGACTCTTTACTCAGCAGCCTCTACCATCAGTGTGTGAATGTGTATGAATGGATGAGTTAATACTGATGGACTCTTTACTCAGCAGCCTCTACCATCAGTGAGTGAATGTGTATGAATGGATGAGTTAATACTGATGGACTCTTTACTCAGCAGCCTCTACCATCAGTGAGTGAATGTGTATGAATGGATGAGTTAATACTGATGGTCTCTTTACTCAGCAGCCTCTACCATCAGGGTGTGAATGTGTATGAATGGATGAGTTAATACTGATGGACTCTTTACTCAGCAGCCTCTACCATCAGTGAGTGAATGTGTATGAATGGATGAGTTAATACTGATGGTCTCTTTACTCAGCAGCCTCTACCATCAGGGTGTGAATGTGTATGAATGGATGAGTTAATACTGATGGACTCTTTACTCAGCAGCCTCTACCATCAGGGTGTGAATGTGTATGAATGGATGAGTTAATACTGATGGACTCTTTACTCAGCAGCCTCTACCATCAGGGTGTGAATGTGTATGAATGGATGAGTTAATACTGATGGACTCTTTACTCAGCAGCCTCTACCATCAGGGTGTGAATGTGTATGAATGGATGAGTTAATACTGATGGACTCTTTACTCAGCAGCCTCTACCATCAGTGTGTGAATGTGTATGAATGGATGAGTTAATACTGATGGACTCTTTACTCAGCAGCCTCTACCATCAGTGAGTGAATGTGTATGAATGGATGAGTTAATACTGATGGTCTCTTTACTCAGCAGCCTCTACCATCAGTGAGTGAATGTGTAGGTGTGACCTGCGGTGTGTCATGTCCGTTTACCATTTACCATCTTTGACCTGATGGCAGGAAAGAGAAGAGTGGATTGAGTGGGAGAGAGGGGTATTTGGCTCTGTGTGTGTCGGGGCTTTGTAGTTGAGATGTGAGAGGTTTTAAGTGGGCAGACTGATGATACTTGAAGCAATATTTGTGATATGGGTGAGTCAACGACGGTCTCACCTTCCCTAGGGACACAGACTCACCTGTGGAGGAGGATCAAGCTCTGACTCACGCAGTGCTTCTTTTAAATGAATCATTTTCACACAGCTCCCTCTGGACTCTCTGGATACGTTTAACTTGTTGTTTGAAACAGTCACTCTGCTTTCAAAGTCCTGGAGACCCTTTCATGTGAATGATCTGTTGCATGAAAACACACCGAGCTCTAACAGCAGGAGGGGGGAGGTTTCCTGCACCTGCCCTGCCCCTCTTTTTCCCCCCTCCCAGTCTCCCAGCCTCCAGCCTCCATCCTCTGCCTCCATTACGTTCCTCATCTTACAGCAGCGGGGATCAGATTCCTGAGCAGAGTTCAGACCGGCCGCCCGCTGACACCATGGTGAGGGAACTACTGACGCTTCATTTCATCAGTTTCCTTCTTTCTTCTTTCACTCACTCTGCTTTCTGCTCTTTTCATCACAGGCAAAGTTTCTGACTCAGGATCAGATTAACGGTAAGACTCACAGTTTAGAGACATAGAGTTTCCTGTTAGTGGAATACAAACGGACTCTTTCTCCTACATGTTTTCTGTGCTGTAGTCGTTTTTTGGTTTGTTTTTCTCTGTCACAGTTTGACCCAGCTGCAGCTTTCTTCCTGTTGGTATTTAATGAAACAGAGGGATGTTTTTTCTATGTGCCTGCCTCGGTACAAAGCAGCTCTTGTTCCTGCTGGCCCAATTCCTCAACCTGCTAATGTGATTAAACACAAAAGGTTTTATTGCCTGAACAGTTTTTAGCCCAGTTAGAAAAGTCGGACTATTGTTCTCTTTGAAGATGAAACAGGAGTTATTATTGATGGGTTTAGTTTCTGTTTCATTAAAGGCAGGGTTGGTCATTTTCTCCAGATCCACTTTTTCAGATGTTGGTTGAAATTGTCTTTAGGTCCTGACAGAAATTAATAACTCATGTGCTCTGAAAAAGGAACAAAGAAAATCCGTCATCTGTAGCAGTTGTAAGCCTGTAAAAACTTTGACCAATGTCTGCCACGAGGTACCAATCTGATGAACCAATCACAGCCTCCCTGTCTCCCTGCTCGCTCTCTACCTCTTGCGTGCTCTAGCCCACACTCAAAGCACGTCACCGATGACGGAGTTTATACTGTGAGTTTACTTACCGCTGAATGAGACATGAGACGACGTAGTTTCTACACAATGCAAGCGATGAGCTGCAGGGGGGGGTGTGTGTAGACGGAGCGCTGAGGGAATGCTACTTTCAAAAGCATGCTAGTTTTTTTGAAAATTGCCAACCCTGCCTTTAATTAGTTGTTTGCTAGGATGGTTGATTTTAATGATCATATTTGAAAGTACAGTTTCATCATGTAGTCTGCTAACTGTCTGTAAACGGTGAAAAGTCACGTTTTCCCTGGTGACATTATTGTCTTTCAAGCTGCTAAACGCTCCACTCCGTTCAAAAACGTATCAGTAATCCGTAATATCGGCTTCCTGATAGACTGAAAATGAAGAAGCAGAAAAACGTAGAGGAAAACAAAACCAAGGAGCTCAAAGAGACTAACATACTCGTCTTTCTTTTCGTCGCTGTTTCAAATTCCTCTTAAAAATGTGTTCGGGGAAAGCAAAGCAGCTTTACTGCGCAGAAATTAAAGGAGCGATATGGAACTGTGACACCTAGTGTTTAAAATGGGCACTGCAGTCTAAATTCAAAACATTGCAGAGAGCTGTCTCCCCCCCCTCCTCTCTAGAGTCGAGGCTCACGCAGGTCACCATGTGGTGGACACTGAAGGGACCTGGTAAAATAATCACTGATATGAAAGACAAACTCCTGTGAGGCTCTGGATACTCCTTAACCTGCTTATCTTTACTGCTTTGTTGTGTGTGTGTGTGTGTGTGTGTGTGTGTGTGTGTGTGTGTGTGTGTGTGTGTGTGTGTGTGTGTGTGTGTGTCTGCGTGTGTGTGTGTGTGTGTGTGTGTGTGTGTGTGTGTGTGTGTGCGTGCGTGCGTGTGTGTGTATGTGTGTCAGAGTTTAAGGAGTGTTTCTCTCTCTACGATCGTCAGCGTAAAGGAAAAATTGAAGCTCAGGAGCTGATCACAGTGATGCGATGTCTCGGGTCAAGCCCCACCCCCTCTGAGGTCCAACGACACCTGCTGAGCCACAGCATAGGTACACCTGACACTGTCTCATCTGTGTGTGTGTGTGTGTGTGTGTGTGTGTGTGTGTGTGTGTGTGTGTGTGTGTTTACTGCCCCAAAGGTATCACATCAGAATGTGTAAAAGATCCTCCAGGTCTGAAAACGGAGCCTTACTTACATCTGCCTTTAATCTGCATTCTTACTAATGTCCAGCAGGGGGTGACTCCACTGGTGGTAAGTAATGTTCCTGTTTCTCAGTTGTGTTTTTCCCTCAGTAAACATTTCCCTGATGAGTTCATGGTCTCACTCTGTAGTTTTCTCTTCAACATGACATTCATTTAGTCAATTATAGTCCTGAGACAACACATGACATTAAAAGAACGACATGGAAGTGACGTCCTCTGCATGCAATATTATGAGAATATTTTTCTTTAAATGAATGCTACTGCTAATGCTAATAAGCAGAAAAGACGAAGACAACATAAGAGTTAGGCGAAACACCAGACTGATATTCTAAAACGAGGGTGAACCTTGGGTTGGCTTTCACACGCTGTGGAGTTGGTCTGCTTCCTGTTGGACAGGCAGGTGCCAAACATCGACGGTTAGCTTGTGCTAGCTTGCTTAATTATCGACTTTCCCATTACAACAAATGTTAAATTCTCAGGTGGGTCACAGTGCAGGTACAAGCAGTAAACGTACACGTTAAGTCCTGCTATCAACCAATTCAAATTGTTACAGTCCGACTCGCAGGCTACAACAACACACGAGAGTCGAAGACGAGGTTATACCATAACATTATTGACAACATCATTAAAAAGTGAGTGAAACAAAAAAGAAACAGCTGCACCGCCGAGTGTGAGAACGAAGAGAGAGAGCGTCTCTCCCATGCCTTACATGACAATACGACTTCTTCCAGATGTTCGTTTGTAAAGATTTTTAATTTACAAGAAATCTGAAAAGAGAATCTGTGAATCCAGAGTTTCAATATTGATTCCTCTTTATATTTGCACATTTATCTTCCACATCTATGACTTTATGAATAAAACATGAATAAAGAGAGTTTATTATTGATTATTTGAGCTCTTCAATAACAGACAGAACAGGAAGAGGAGGAAGAGGAGGCGGTGCTGCATGGAAATGTCTCTGCGTTGTTACAGCTCGTGGCATCAGCTTGCTCGACGTGACATTAACTGAAACAAATCAATTTTTGGATCCTGCAGAGCTCCACACCGAGACAGAATAAGCAGATTATAATCAGACAAGACAAGACGTCAGCATGAGAGTGAGGACACGCTGTGAACACGCTGCCGCTGTGGTCTGTTTTCCATCATCTCTTCTCTGTGTGTGTCGTCATCTTCGTCTGTTCACAGAGAATCACTCTGAAATAATGCGACCAAAGAACAAAAACATCTGCAGAGACGACACAATCCTCCACATTTCACACATTTCATCATATTTCTATTCTTCCAGTCCTCGGTGTGCTCTGTCACATAGTTATGATAACACTAGGCCTGTCCCCGACTAAGGATTCGTTTGATTCGTCCAGTTTTGACCCAATGTCGACGGATTGTCGAATGTTCTGTTTTTTTGCGCTCATTGATCCAAATTCTCCTTCGAGTTTAACGACATCATTAAACTACTTCTCTTCTAGACTTGGATTAACACTTCATTCTATGACAGGACATCGTTTTTGTCACTCATTAAGGAAGGTTTCACATTAGGGACCCGGGCCCGGATCCAAGTACACCTGACCCCAAAGTCCGGTTCATTTGATCAGTGTGAACACAAACGGAACATACTCGGGTACCGTGCCCGAGTTCGCTTGAAGAGGTGCTCTCAGGCCAGTTCATGTCATCTCGAGAACGGTCCACAGGAGATGTGAACGCAATCGTGCTCAAACAAGGAATTGGAGCTCTATATGACGTCATTCTAAGCGGCTTCTGACCTTTCAAAAGCCATCATATCCGCGCAGCACGGGCCCGATTCATCCGCTGAGCTGCACGGTAGATGTGGAGGCAGGAAGAGGGTCGTTGTTGGCGTCTCAGAAATAATAAAAACATCCACAGCAGGATGGACTGCTGTGGTCCACGAGTGGTTGCCATGGTTGCTTCTTCTTCTTTCTGCTTTTTGGCGGATTTGCAAACCAACTATGTGCATACTGCCACCTGCTGTATCGGACTGTGTACATACGCAAGAGTACTCGGGCACGGAGTGATGTTACTAATGTGAACGCAGACCAGCGGGGGAGGGGGAGGGGGGAGCAATTGTGCTCAGACACCGCACAAAAGAATCGTGCCTGATGTGAAAACGCCCTGAGTCTGCATTAATGTGACCTCATAACCATATTACACATGTCTAATCTAGCAGGCCGTGCGGGTCAGACCACAATCTACACATCTGTCAGACTGAGCCTGAACTCTCCTGATCATAAATGAGTCCCTACGATATAAATCCAGTGAAAGGTTGAATCCAAACACATTACATCCATAACGATCGACGCTGTTTCGCTGACCTTTTGATGACACCTCATAACAGCCAATGAGAGCCTTTGTTGAAAGGAGGTGCCTTCCCCTGTTCTGACGGCCAATCGCATGTGACTGTGCCGATGACTGACATGTTTTAAGAAGCAGTATATTCATTTCATCTGTACTATGGTCTGTAAACACAAAGACGGTTATGATTGGTCGTTCTCTTGAGTAACACATCATTAAGTGTCTCTGAAGTCTGTGCGACGCTGGAGATATGAGCAGCTCACTGTTTCCACTCATAGTTTATTTCATATGTTTGAACTGTCAGCAGCTTATCTTGCAGCTCTGCTCTTCACTTTGCGTTTAATTGCTTCTCTGTTTGAACGTCTTATTTCATATTTACAGAGCGAGATGACTTTGCTCCCCCTCTCTGATTCTGCGTCCTCATTTCTCTTGAGGGATCAATAACGTTTTATCTGGAGATGTCAAAGATGAGTGCGTGCGGTAAAAGTGAATTCTTTTTTTCTTCTCCTGCAGACGGGGGCGGCCAGCTCGACTTCTCCACCTTCCTGAGCGTCATGCACCGGCAGCTCCAGCAGGAGGCACCGGAGGAGGAGATCCGGGAGGCGCTGAGGATGGCCGATAAGGAGCAGAAAGGATTCATCATGGCGTCCGAGCTGAGAGCCAAACTGACCGGGCTGGGAGAGAAGCTGACCGACAGAGAGGGTGAGAGCTGTGGAGGCTCAGACATTATCAAACTCTTATTTTACGTCTTCTCACAGCTTACTTTTCCCCTGAACAACATTTGATTTGTTCTCTGTTTGGACTTAATTTTAATCCCTTTATGCACAGTCACACGTGTTGAGAGGCCTTCAGCGTGTGCGGAGGATTTTCAGTGGTGCGGATCATTTAAAAGGCAGAGTTGGGAAAGAAGAGAAAGGAATGTCACATTTTTTAGTTTTAATCCCTGCAGAAGCAGACAGTTAGAAAAACAAAGTCATTTTGTCTTTGAGAGAAACAAGAAATCTGCAAATGAGGAGGAAAACATTTCAGCCGTTTCCACTTCACATCAGCTTGTTTTTAATTATTTCCAGAACAAAGTGTCTGTGAGTCTCTAAAGGAAACTAATGCAGACACATATTTGAGCTGGAAACCGAGAAAAAACGCCTAATCGTGCTTTTCTTCACAGCCTGTTGTGACTGCTGATTAGATCTCTGCTCAGGGGGAAAGTTCCTGTTTATTGAAAATCAGTCAAAACTTTTAGCACCAAACAAAAGATGCAGCCAGACGAACGTTCACATCAGAAAACGCTAATCGAACATATATTATACCGAAGATATTTATACGATGTAGCCTCATACCATAAATTACTTTCCAACAAGGACTCTCAAACTTGTAAACATTAAGCCCGCCTTGATTGACAGCTGTGTTTCTCTGTTCTCAGTGGACGAGCTGCTGAAGGAGGCAGGAGTTGGAGCTGATGGGCGGGTCCACTGTGAGCGGTTTGCTAAAGCGGTGACGAAACGCTGATGACGCCACAAACATCTCCAAACTGCTGCTCAAATATTGACTTTTTAATGATATGAACTGTAACTGCTGATTTCCACATAGTCCGTGCACGCTGCGTTCCGTCAGCGCCACAATTTTTGCACCCGCCGACAGAGAGTGTGAGCGTAGCCAAGAGCAGCTGTAAAAAGATCACAGGAGAACTACAAGATCACGGGAGAACTACAAGATCTTAGGAGAACTACAAGATCACGAGAGAACTACAAGATCACAGGAGAACTACAAGATCACGGGAGAACTACAAGATCTCAGGAGAACTACAAGATCTCGGGAGAACTACAAGATCACAGGAGAACTACAAGATCTTAGGAGAACTACAAGATCTCAGGAGAACTACAAGATCACGGGAGAACTACAAGATCACAGGAGAACTACAAGATCACAGGAGAACTGCAAGATCTCAGGAGAACTACAAGATCACAGGAGATCCTCTTTCAGAGGATGAGTTGTTGTTCATTCGGTGCCTGTTTTCACGTCATGTTGATAAAGTGATGAAATATACGCTCAGGAGTCTGTATGTTGTGTTTTATTTTGAAATTCACTGCATGCTCTGTGCGTTTCCTTGTCTGACTTCCTGTCTGGAATGATCTGCTTTGTTCAGCTTGACACTTGATGTATTTGCAGCAGAAATAGTCTCTCAGTGTATTAGATACGTAGCAGAGCAGAGTGGCGCTGCTGGCACGCTCCGGAGAAAGACCAGTGCATGCGGTGGAAACACAATTATTGACTAGGTGTTGGCGTTTATGGACGTATGTGGAAATTGGCAGTAAGAATTCAACATGTGTAGGTTTTATTTGTTTGTTTTTGTCCGTTCAGCAGAGATGTAAAGTCAGTCATGACGTCCTGTCTCAACATCGAGGCTTCTCTGATGTTTCCCTACGAACACGGTGTGATGGGACATTAAGAGACATCCAACACAAGACATTGTTACCGTACAATCAAAGGTTACTTTGACTTTCTGACTCTCAAACTGCAGCACATATATTCATCAATAAAATGTAATATAAGAAGAGAAAGTATTGTAAGTCGTATCCAACACAATCAAGATCCTGTTTTTAAACCTAACCAAGTTGTTTTGATTGTTCCCAAATGTTCCCATTTTCTCTCAGATGTTTTGCAAAACTTGATGAGGACGTGTTGGCCGACATCGGGAAGGGGGCGCTGATCCAAAAACCTCTCCTGAGGTTTGTAATGAGGCGTTTTAGAGAAACAACCCCAGAAGTTGGAGGACTATTTCATTTTTCAGCTCATTTGAATGATTTTTGGCTCGATTAAACCTGCTAGTTTTCTCCTGTCTCAAATAAAAGATGAATTGTTTTGGGCTGCCTGTACCGCTGAGCATGAATGGTGAGCAACAAAGGCTCGTGGTTCAGCACAGAGTCCCTTGGGCGTTTTCTTTGAATGAATCAGTCAGACTGATTTTAGGAGATATTTTACTGAGAGCAAAGATTCTACCACCCTCAGGTCGATTTTTCTACGATGCAACATCCCTGCTCTGTTTCAGTAACCTGACTCTCTTCTTTCTGCATGATGTCATATTTGCCCAGAATCGCTGTCTGGAGCATTAAGCATTAAGCATAAAGCATGCTGTCATTTCCTGTTTGTAAGCGTCACGGTTAGAAAAGCCTGGTTTGACTACAAAACAGTGGAACCCCTGTCCTTAAATTCATCCTGACATCTCTTGTGTAATCGCAGAAGACGAGCGTGGACTTACAGATCCACCGAGCATCACTGAGTCTCCTGGATCCCTGGTTTGAAGCTCTTTCTGATGCGGGTCAGAGAAAGTGAACTGACTCCGCTTTGTACTCGAGTGTCTTTCTTCTCGTCGAGCCCTGGCAAGCAGCAGGGTCTGATGTTTCTATGAAGTGCGTCCTCTGCTCTGGTTTTTAGTATTCTCAATGCCTCACTCCGTTTTTGAGGAGTCACTGAATAACTTTCACAGCTTACGGGCTCCTCAGGGCCTCACCAGCCCGCTGCCTCATTGATGCCGAATAATTATCCGGCATTTCACCCGGCGGAGGCCATCCAGGCGTGACACCGAGTCAGACTATTTGCTGCGTTAGTTTCCACCGTCAGCATGAATCAACCTGACTCACTGAATGCACCAAGGGGCACCAATTTGTAAAATTATGTAAAATATTCTCAAAAAAGTCAAACGCAGGAACTTCTGAGTTCAAATAAAGCATTGCTGCTTCTGCCAGCTTCACAGAAGGTTAGGGTGAGGTTACCTTCCTGCTCAGAAAAAAACAAATACCTTCTAACTACTTCTGTCTAATTAGATTTAATTCAACAAGTTGTTTACGGTCTTTTACCAACGTCGAATTAAAGCTCCCTTCTTCTCCTCATGTTCACCTTTCATGTCATCAGTCTGTGAAACCTTTAGAGCAGCTCAAAAAACTCCTTATTTATCTCATACTGCCATCAGTAATAATCCTCTGCTGACTTTCTTCTGATTGGCCAGCTCCGGAGGGGGCCGAATGCTGCAGGGTAGCCTGGGAGAAGAGAGCAGCCTATGTTACTGCAAATTTGCACACACTGGGGTCCATCAGCGCCACGCACTACTCCACCATTCACTGTCACTTTAGTAAATTCTTTCCACATACTCAATGCACGCAACAGTCCGTCAGCGCCATGGTTTTGCTCTGTCTGACGCGCCCTGCCCCACTGGATCCGTTTCTAAGGATGATTTGTTGTTCATTCGGTGCCTGTTTTGCAAAATGTTGATAAAATGATGAAATAAACGATCAGGAGTCTGTTTGTTGTGTTTTATTTAGTAATTGACCGGACGCTGTGTGTTTCCTTGTCTGACTTCCTGTCCGGTTCAACCTATTCTGTCCAGCATTACACATGCTTGCAGTGTACTCTGTCGAAAATAGACTTGCATTGTATTTGAAAAGGAGTAGAGAGTTGTGGCGCTGCTGGCACGCTCCAGCTGGCAGCGCTTTCTGTGGAAACACAACGATTCACAGATCGCCAAGGGGAATGATTTCTTCGTTGATAAAAAACTCAATGGTCTCCTCCTCCCAGTTGTCCACATTGCTGTCCAGTTCATCAGTGTCCACTCCTGCTCTGAGCTCGAGGCGGAGGTCCTTCTGTTCCAGATAGGTCTACACTACAAACTACAGCGTAGTTTGCAGCGCTGATGGACGCCGGCGTGCACGGAGTATGTGTGAATTGGGGGTTATCATATGACCAAGACCGCACACCAAACACACCACAGGAACAAAACAGTTTAATCTATGAGTATTTGTTGTCATGTGTGGGGTCTATCTCATCTTCACAATCTGTTAATATGTTAAAATCCTTCAGTGTGGGCCTCCAGAGTTGTAAACAGTTTGCAGTCTGCCAGCTCACTGACTCGACTGACCTCCCCGCCTCACAGCGACACATTAAGTCTGTCCTCCTGCATGTTCGGGGGCTGCCATCAAGAGTGAAAGCCACAGAGATCAGATCTACAAAGTGCATGTTGTACTCACTCTTAGGTCACAGCCTGACAGAGTGACAGAGGACAAACACCAGGGGGCGACTGTCATGGAACTAACCAATCAGAAGCTAGATATGGACTGGAGCAGAGCTTAAGCCTCAAAAAGGACAGGTTTAAAAACACTTGGGGGGTGGGGAACTGTGTCGGGGGAGCAGTTGTTTCTGCATCCAGCTGCTAATATGCGTTTACTCAAAGTGAGTCACATATTTTCAGGATCCAGCTGCATCAGATTCTCTCTAAAAGTCACCTGAGGGCCTCGGCGGCTTGTTGACTTTTCATCAAAGCAGACGAGACACTGAAGTCCACAGGGGGCCACGAATCAGAACAAATAAGAGAATTATATACACTACACTTACGCTACAATCCACCTGATAAAAAATGTCTCTG
This sequence comes from Tautogolabrus adspersus, assembly GCA_020745685.1. Lineage (NCBI taxonomy): Eukaryota > Metazoa > Chordata > Actinopteri > Labriformes > Labridae > Tautogolabrus > Tautogolabrus adspersus. Next base: position 32,718,904 of record CM036539.1, on the reverse strand, counting down.
GATGAATGTCTCTAACTCATTACGTTATCTATGTTCACTTAATGAGTGATAGTTACAGATGGTAATAATCCCAGGACTGTTTCAAAGAGATGAATGTAATTCATTCTCAGTCATCAGCTAGTAGCACAAGTCATCACCCACTTGTGGGCTTTGCTGACCTGAAGACTATGCTAACCTGCTGTAGACTGCACCGACCTGTAGACTGCACCGACCTGTAGACTGCACCGACCTGTAGACTGTGACGACCTGTAGACTGTGACGACCTGCTGTAGACTGCACCGACCTGTAGACTGTGACGACCTGTTGTAGACTGTGACGACCTATAAACTGCACCAACCTGTAGTCTGTGACGACCTGTAGACTGCAGGACCTGTAGACTGTGACGACCTGCTGTAGACTGTGACGACCTGCTGTAGACTGCACCGACCTGTAGACTGCACCAACCTGTAGACTGTGACGACCTGTAGACTGTGACGACCTGTAGACTGCACCGACCTGTAGACTGTGACGACCTGTAGACTGTGACGACCTGCTGTAGACTGCACCGACCTGTAGACTGTGACGACCTGTAGACTGTGACGACCTGTAGACTGTGACGACCTGCTTTAAACTGTGATGACCTGTAGACTGCACCGACCTGTAGACTGTGACAACCTTTAGACTGGGACGACCTGCTGTAGACTGTGACGACCTGTAGACTGCGGGACCTGTAGACTGTGACGACCTGCTGTAGACTGCACCGACCTGTAGTCTGTGACGACCTGTAGACTGCACCAACCTGTAGACTGTGCCAACCTGTAGACTGTGACGACTTGTAGACTGTGACGACCTGTAGACTGTGACGACCTGCTGTAGACTGTGATGACCTGTAGACTGCAGGACCTGTAGACTGTGACGACCTGCTGTAGACGGCACCGACCTGTAGTCTGTGACGACCTGTAGACTGTGACGACCTGTAGACTGCAGGACCTGTAGACTGTGACGACCTGCTGTAGACTGCACCGACCTGTAGTCTGTGACGACCTATAAACTGCACCAACCTGTAGACTGTGACGACCTGTAGACTGTGACGACCTGTAGACTGTGACGACTTGCTGTAGACTGTCAAAGAGTCACTTTGGCAAAGTTTGAGCTGCAGTAATGTTCAGAACCTACAAATGTCTTTATATCACCAATGCAGCTGAACCCAAATGCAGACCAAATGGATAAGGTGTCAAAAATAACTTCATTTAGAATTTGCAGCGGGTGTCCAGGGATGGGGTTGAGGCAGTGAGCTAGAGGTGGCTGGCTGGCAGGCTAGTTGGCGGTGAGATCGAATTGGCAGAAGAAAGTCTGTGAATGGCACAACGATCCTGCAGAGGCTGAGTGTTGGTGCAGGGTTCTTGAATGTGAAGTTGATTGCAGGCAGGTGTGTTGATTGTAGATCCAATGCAGGCGAGCAGAGTGAAGAGGACAGAGTGGAAGGGGGGAGGGAAAAACAAATCACACCAAGCACTCACACAAATACTCAGAAATGAAATAACAAACACACACCTCATGCAAACTGAGGTCAAGGAGAAGGTGCTGTGACAGTTTATTTCTGTTGAACCCTTTCAGGAGTTGTCTTGAAAGTAACTCATTTTCGAGGCTGATAGAGGAGCGATCTGACCTTTTGTGCTGTTTTTAAATGTCTGTACATGTCCTGTGGATCGATTCCTGCAGGTTTCACTTTTAAAATGTCAAGAACTGAAATGTCAAAGTGTCATTACAATTGACTCGAGCAGTTAGGTGGGTGGTTGTAATAAGTGTGAACATGACAGAAGTAAATGTGCTGTAACTGTGCACAGAGTCGGTATGTCAAATCTGAAAATATTACACTGAAAGCCCCGCAGGCTGCCGAGAGGCTCCACTGACCTCATTAAACTCACTGCACAGTGTGTGTGTGTGTGTGTGTGTGTGTGTGTGTGTGTGTGTGTGTGTGTGTGTGTGTGTGTGTGTGTGTGTGTGTGTGTGTGATAATGTGCAGCTGTGTGTTCACAGACCTGTACTTTCCATGTGTCTGGGCTGTTTGCAGCTTTATGTGATGAAAGATTCACGCAGCCTCGTTAAAGGAGGAGCAAAGTTCACCTCCGAGTTTATAGGTTGGACTGACTTTATGTAATGTGCTCTCTGTTCTGTCCTCGTTTCTTTTTACTCCATGAAGCCCTATGGAGCTTTGCATTTAATAAACATGATGCACGCTCCTGCTGGCTGTCTGAGGGACGATCCAAACACTTTTTTTTTTCATGCCTCAACCTCGAGTCAAAGAATCAGATGACTTATAGTTTCTTCATTTCTCTGCAGAGATCTGGAGACAGTGACTCCCTGCAGCCTGTCACTGCGAACATTTGCACCATTAAACTGGATTTCACTGTAAACGAGACACTAACAGAGTAACTAGGACGACTTGATCGCATTATAGACTTGTTTTACAATCATCACTCTCTTTGTTAAATCTGTCCTAACAAAGGTTAAGTGCTAGATTAAAGCAATCCAGAGCTGCACACGCTTCAACTTTATTGTACTTTTTATTGGTGTGTGGATTTTATTGTATTTCCTCATCTGAAGGGAAATGTTTAATGATACTGAGAGATGCTTAGTTGTTCTTCTTGGACCCAATGGTGGCTGCAACGATCCCAACATGGACCTCCCCCCCCCCCGCCCGGAGCCTTTTCTGGAACCCTCCGTAAAGAACTCGGGGTTATTCTGGACGGACAGATGAACTCAGATGTGAGAGCGAGCGTTTTCCAACTGACGTTTTTATCCAGGGTGAAATCTTGTTTAAATTGTAATGATGTTGAAAGGTTATTCATGCTTTTATCACCACACGTCATCATTGTTGTAGTCCACTTTACACCACCTTACGCCTCTTTGTCTCGCCTGCAGCTCATCTTTGAACAGGTTAACAGAAAGGTGAACGGTGAGCCATTTCAGCTTCCCTTCACTGGCTCCCTGTGTGTTTCAGGAGGGATTTTAAGATTTTATTACCAACATAAAAATCGCTAAATGTGCTTACTCCATCTTGCTCCGATCTTTTGAAACCACATCATTTATCACGGACACTCAGATCCACCGATCAGTTGCTTCTAACTGTCCGTGCAACAATCCGTACCGTGCCTAATCGAAAATTGTACGCACCTGGTGGACGCACCTGGTGGACGCACCTGGTGGACGCACCTGGTGGACGCACCTGGTGGACGCACCTGGTGGACGCACCTGGTGGACGCACCTGGTGGACGCACCTGGTGGACGCACCTGGTGGACGCACCTGGTGGACGCACCTGGTGGACGCACCTGGTGGACGCACCTGGTGGACGCACCTGGTGGACGCACCTGGTGAACACAACAGGTGAACACAACAGGTGAACACACCTGTGTGTCGACTCAATGCTAGAGTCTATACCTGGAAAAGACTTCTGTTCTGTTTTTAGCCTCTTTTATTACATTTGAATGGGTGTGTATGTGACTTCCTGTTCTTCTGCGGCCATCCTCTAGTGGACACTCGATGAACTGCAGGATTTTGCACTTCCACATCTGCTTCATTTTTCAACACCGGAGCTGCTTGATAACTACAGATTCAGAGAAGACGTTTATATCGGGCAGATGAAGTCACCTGTTGGACAAACACAATTTTTTTCATCGTCAAACATGGGGAACTTTGCATTGCTGGAGTCTGACATCAGAAGAAGTCATGACACAAACATCGATACCCAGATTTTCCCAATCGGTGAACTCTCATCACTTTAAACATGCCTCTAATAGGAAACAAAAACAATCATCTTCCTTTTACTCCCTCTCATGTTTGGCCCGAATAAACTTCCCTTCATAAAATCTCTGAATTAAACATCTTTGATCTTCAAAGAAACACGAAATGGAAACAGTCCAGAAAGCGGATCCTTTGAGTGCTCGGCCAACGACAGAAACATGTAACATCTCCAAAATAAACATTTATCTCCATCTCGTCAAATAAGAATCCTCCCTGTTAGGATTATCTTCACAGCACAGGGAGTCATATACAGAGTGTGCTGCCCTGAGGCCGCTGGCATGTAAACACTTCACTTCATTTTCTGCCAGTAAATCTGCTCTCCTGTTCCCACAGATCCAAACAGAGACTTTAAAAAGCACCAACACTTCAATCACTGTCACCACAAAGAACATATTTTATTCTCCAAACATTTTTAAGGTCAAAATGGCGTTTTTTTTACATTCACTTACTCAAGCTTGAACATTTTACACATCAGCCACGAGAAACGTGAAAACTCCACAGACTGATGATTGAAGCAGCAGCAGCAGCAGGCTGAGTCCTCCCTGCAGCACACTGACCAGATGCTTCTGCACAGAGAGAGCTACATAAATCCTGCACCTCCATTTATTCTGAAGACAATAAAGAATCAGCTGTCCAGGACCAAAATACAGCATCAGCATGACAGTGAGAGTGATGAGAGTTTATCTTGTGACTTAACGCAGTCAGGTGGAGCAGAAACGCAGCTGAGTGGTTTTACGCACGAAACCCCCTGGTGCGTAATTTACGCGCGCTTGTCCCGTTCTTGCTTTTTTATTTTATTTCACATCTTAAAAACTGTGATAACGAATATAAAATCCATCTGTTGCAAAGTCAATAAATATCTGATATCCCATTTACACCTGTGATGATGATTCCTCTGGCACTGTAATGTTTTGGATTTGGCACAGTCTGCACGGTGCTGTCCAAAAGAAGGAACCCAAAAGTGTTTCGTTGAGAGAAGAGAAACTCTAGCAGCGTTTGTTGCACAAAGAACAAATAAGAGACTCACAGTTCAAACATCTGTAATGATTCTTAATCAGTCAGTCATCATTCACACGTTGGCTTCAGCAGGTGTAAACAGTTTTCCGTGCTTTTAGGTCTATCTCTGCAGTGTTTCCGTGTCGTCGTGGTCCGTTAACACAGACAGTCGGTAGTTTTCCGTCTCCACGTTGTTCAGCGGGATCACGATCTGCGTGTCGTCCGGCTCCGCTCTAACCGTCCCGGAGAAGGGCCGCAGCGGGCAGCTGTTCGTCCCTGAGGGGGAGGAAATCCTCCAGAACAGATCCTTCATCTTCTTGCGGAACTCCCGGCGCATGAGGCAGTACAGCACCGGGTTCAGGCAGCTGTTGGTGTGCGCGAGGCACACGGTCACCGGGTGCACGTACGTGTGCACCATGTAGTACGCTTTATCCCAGTTGACCACATTAAACTTGACCAGCACGCCCCAGAAGGTGATGGCGTGGTTTGGCATCCAGCAGATGAAGAAGGAGAGGACAACGATGGTGACGGAGCGTGTGACTCTGGACCTCCGCTTCACCTGGTTGTTGTTCATGCTGCGCAGGCGCACGAAACGCAGAAGCAACAGGTAGCACACGGTAACGATCAGCATGGGGAACACGAAGGCCACCAGGATCTTCTGGAGGTGGTACAGCGCGAGCCACGACTGGCCGTCCGGGAAGCCGAGCAGGCATAGCCTCTCCCCAGCCACGATCTTCACCGTGGAGAAGATGGCGGTGGGCAGAGTAGCCACCGTGGCAGACACCCACAGCCCCGCGATCACCCAACGCACCGGACACACCCGCCTCCGGGTCCGGTCCTTCAGCGCAGAGGCCACCGACCAGTACCTGGTGACGCTCATGGCGGTGAGGAAGAAGACAGAGGCGTACATGTTCATCACCGTCACCGACAGGATGATCTTACACATGGCGTTTCCAAACGGCCAGCTAAAGTCCATAGCCGTGTCCACCGCCCAGAACGGCAACGTGAGCACGAACTGGAAGTCCGTGACGGCCAAGTTCAGGATGAACAGGTTGATGCTGGAGCGCTTCTTTCGGCCCCGGCGCCCCTTCATCAGGAACAAGACCAGCAGGTTCCCGACCAGTCCGGCGGCGCACACCACAGAGTACACTATGGAGATGAGGATGCGCAACGTTGGGGAACCGTCCGCCGGGAAGTCGATGTCATCCAAGCTGCTGAAGCGGTCCTGCCCGGCGCTGGACCGGTTCAAAGAGGACGTGCTGTTGTGGTTCCACAACTCCGCCATCCTATCCGGTAACAGACCCGAGCCGAGTCCCGCAGGGCGCATCACCTCGTGCGCTCCCGGAAAAGAGAAGCTTCCAGGTGCGCAGAGTCTCCGCAGCTCATGGTAACTCCGCGGTGTGGAGCTCTTAACGGACCGGAGCGGCTCTCTCCCTTACTGCTTCACTCATGAGCCCCGTGCGCGCGCAGCTCATATTATGTACTGCTGGTGCCCGAGGAGGCGCGTGTCCGACAGGGGGCTGGCATGTCATCTGAGGGGGAAACTACAGCAAAGATCACAGGAGAACTGAGTGACAGAGGGCAGGGCCGGGACCAGAGACACGAGGACCAGGGGGAGATCTAGAGCCCCCCCCCCCCCCCTAGCTCTTTTTGTGCATTCAGGGTAAAGAGAGCGGCAAACTTAAACGCCTTTTTCTCGACTTCAGTTCTGACTTTGTTTTTTGTTTTTACTGCAGCAGCTTTATGTTTGTGTCTGATAAAGATACAGATAAATATATATATTAAAATATAGATTTTGAACCTTTTTGCCTTTATTGGAATGGACAGCTGAAGAGAGAGAGAGAGAGAGAGAGAGAGAGAGAGAGTGGGGGGTGACATGCAGCAAAGGGGAGAGGGTGGATTTGAACCCACGGCCGCTGAAATGAGGACTTTAGCCTCTGAACATGGGGCGTGCGACATAAATGCTTGACTATTGGTGTCCCGAGGGTAGAAATATTTTAATCAGAAATCTGGAGAAAAGTTCTGCAACTCTGCAAAAAGTACTTTAAAAATAATAATGAAATATTTCTGCATGAACGACAGAATGGGATTCATTATTACACACTCACGTTTTAAATGAACAAAAATACAGTAAAAATGTTATGATACTAAGGGCGCACTCACACTCGGCCCAGTTGTACCGTACCGTGCTGAAGCTTGATTACCCCTCCTCCTCATTCCCCCGCTGGCCTGCACTCTCACTGCTCCAGGACTAACCGGCCTGAGCAGGGTGACCTCTTGAACGTAACGTCGTAATACAACACATGCATGGCTTTACGTGGTCATGAAGCGTGCTTAGTTTACAAGACAGGCGGACGAGCGGTCGAGTCCCCGTCTGAACATCAGAGAACAACACAGAGAACATGACGGCTACTTTACTGACTTTGAGTCTTATTGTGAGTCATGTTAGTCAGATACAGACAGAACACTCCGGGGTTTCCCCATAAAGAGGCTGTCCACGTTGTGTACCCGTGCTTGTGCTCGTGCATGAACTGTACCTTGCTGAAGCACACCTCTTCGAAGCGTGCCAGGGCCGAGGAAGTGTACGGAGCTTGAGCAAAGAACAGAGTACTCACACTAGTCAAACGAGCTGGACTTTGGGGGTGAGGCGTGCTTAGGCACGGTACGGATTGCCTCGTGTGAGCACGCCCTTAATAATATGTTATAAGTTACAGTTCATCTTTAGTTAAACTAAATCAAGTGCAGCCAACTGCCTAATGTAGCAGTTAAAGCATCTATCAACAGTAAAGAGGATGACAAATTAGATATTTAAGTAGTTTAAGAAGTGAAGTTAAACGATCAGTTTGAACTAAGAGCTAAAAATATCTCGTTCTCCTTCAGAATGTGGATCACCCAGCTGATAAAAACAGAAGCAGAGTCGTACATTAACAGCATTTACTCAGGAAGAGACAATAAGTGAATTAGTTACCTGACGCAGGTTCCCTCAGTTAATGGATCCACGGTTCAGCAGCCAGATGGCCCACAGAAACATTTTCCCATCATGCTCCTCTCTGACACAGCTGCCGTGCATGTGCCAGCAGGCTTCACTGATCGCCACAGATTCAACTTCCTGCAGCAAAAACTGTCCTGAAGGAGGTCAGAGTTCAGAGACACGTCAGATATTTAACACACAGCACATTAAACGGCTGCAAAAACATGCTGGGATCTACAAAGAGCAGAATTGGCGTTTCCACTTTTAAAAGTTGGGAATGGTACCAAAATAACCGATCGAGACGTGAGCTAATCAGACCTGTTTGGTTTTTTGAACCAGGCTGTAAAAACAGGCTTTTTTGAATGGGTGTGTATGTGACTTCCTGTGCTTCTGCAGCCAGCCTCTAGTGGACACTCGAGGAACTGCACTTTTGCATCGACTGTACCAAACTGTACTGAATCAAACTGGACCGCTTGGTGGAAACAGGGCTCTGTAGCCTCTTGTTAAAATGTCAAACTTTACAGCAGGAATAAACATGTTTACAGCCTGGTACAACCTACCGCCACCGCCCTGTCTAAATACGGTCACTTCTGACGATGGCCAAAATTCAATAAGTGAAAGCTTTAAAACATCTGTCCAACAACCTTCACTGAGGTCACAGTGTGTGTGTCCATCATCGTTCGGTCCATGGACTAAACACCACGAAACCCGTTATTGTATATTTACCTCTGCACACTTCCTTGTATTTGTGGACCTTGAATATCTAATCCTATCAGCTGGCATCGCTGCAGAGTGATAAAAAGAGGTTGAGACGAGGTGACCTTGTAAAACCTCTGGAGATATCTCAGAGACGGTTTATGATCCCGCTCTTTGGATGATTATTGTCCTAAACTTTAATCCTCTGGATTATCGATGGCGTAAAGAAAAGCCTTTTGGGAGTCTGAAGCGTTTCTTTAGTCTCACATTATATCCGATATAATCATGAGTAATGTTTGTTTGCAGTATTTAATATCACAAAAATAACTCCTCAACTTTAGTCATAAATCACTTTACACACAACCCAGTTGATCCAAAGTGCTGAACATCGCAGACAGAAAGTAACAGACGAGGAGAGCACATTGTAAACAGAGCATTTCTCTCTGTGTAGTAAGACTTCTGCAGACCACAAACAAAGGACTGGATGGGTTCATTTCACATTTTGTGGGTCGGTAGACTCAGGTTACCCAAATATATGTTCAAAAACACTGTCAATGTGGATTTTTCACAACATGTCCCCTTTAAAAAAAGGGGGTGAGAGACGGATGTTTCCACAATTTTGGTCCTGCATTGGAAAAAAGCCTGATCCCCTTTGCACTTTGTCCTGGAGCGAGGCACGGACCTTAAATCTCTCACCGGCTGATTGGGGGACAGGAGTTCTGAAGAGTACGTGAGGGCGAGTCCGTTTAACACCTTGAACACAGTCAGCAGTATTTTCAAATCCAGCCTCAGCTTGACTGGTAGCCGGTGAAAGGAAGCAAGAATTGGAGTGATGTGATTTCTTCTTTTTGTCCGAGCTGAAGGTGAGAGACTCGACAGTACAAAATAAAGTGAATTACAGTTATCGATGTGAGTGGATATAAATGAAGGTATAACGTTCTCCAGGTCGGAATAACATCGAACATCATTCAGTGCAACATTTAGGATCCCCACTTCTTCATGTTTTTACCCGACGTGATCCAGGTCACGTCTGCAGAGAAACCTTGAATTTAAAATGTCACAGTTTCCTGATCACTCAGCTTAAAGCATTCGAACCACGAGGGCTAAATGTATTATAATTAATGCTGGATTAACCCCAATCAAAACTCACCTTTACTGAACTTCAGTCGATACGAGATGAACTCTGCAGGATTTGAATGTTGGTGATTTTATGACTTTAAATCTCAAAGTGTCTCCGAGTATCCGTACACCATCCAGTGAATAAAAAGTGCTGTAATTATACAAAATAAACGGGTATGAAGTGTGCGAAAGGGCGTTTTCACATTAGGCACGCTCTTTCGTAAACTGTAACCTGCATTACTCTTTTTGGCCACTTGGGGGCATCAGAAGAAGCTTAAACCAAAACACACGACATACTATCACCTTAAAAATCTTCAGTCCAGCAAACAGAGCCGAACAAGCTTAAAAATAACAACTACCTCAGGGGGGACAGAGGAGAGACACCAGGACGCTGTGCGCGTAGATCCACTTCAACTTTTCATCTTTGCAGATACCTGTGGCACAAATGGTGTTATAAAAGAAGCATAAAGTGGAAATATGAAAACCTTTTTAATAAAGAACTTCTCAATCAGATCAGAAGTTTTCAGTTTCTTTCTCCTGCTGTCTGCATGCAGAGCTCTCGTTAAACCAGCAGCAGTGACTTAAGTGAGTTTTAATGATGCATCATTACACTCTGGGTTTCTTAACGTTTCATTGTTTAAAACATTAAATCTCTTCCCAAAGCAGCCTCTCTGCAAAGACTCCAACCTGCAAACAGAAACACTCAGATTACGGTCTCCGCCTCATGTTGCTCAGGTCCAGGAAACAGACAGGGTGGTCGAGTTTAAGACAGTTTGAGTCCCATTAGCGGTTCCTCTGAGTTGACTCATGCTTTCAGAGAAACACAATGATCGTGACTGTATCTGCAGGTGGGAGCCGGTTACAGTGTGAACCTCCGACAGGTTACACCACAGGAGAGCGATTAGAGCTCAGCTGTCGGCCATTTTCTCTCAAATTTGTTTACAAGGGACAAAACACTTAAAGAGTAAAGAGTGTTTCCCAAAGGCTGGAGGATAATTGGGCTGTTTCTTGGTCCTTTTTTGCTCCTTTCAAAATTCATGGGGGGTGATGGTCTCCACAGGTTATCCACACAAACTATCCTCTAGAGTGTCGGGTGATGTACGGAGAATCAGGCCCGGTAACTCCCTGCAGGAGATCGTCTGTGACGGACAGAGAAGGGTGTAGCATTGGGAGAGTGTACAGGCAAGAAACGGCAACCATGTTTTTGGTTTGATATCGGCTCGGGATGTGTCTGGATGTATCCACAACAAGTAGGCAAGCAGAAAAGAGCACAAAGCAAACGCTGTGCACAAAAAACAGCATCATCAACATGGACTTTAGCTCATTGTGAAAAGGCCCGGACCATGACCTGCTGCGTTCACACACCAGGTGACTCACACGTGAAAAAGGCAGGAGGAGGGCCGGTGTCTCGTCCAGGTGCTTTGAACATTTATGGTCGTACGTGCAGCTAGTCAAGCTGTGTCAGATCAAGTTTGAATATAATCTGATGTTAAAAGTGGGTCTCATAAACCGGATTATACGGTACGATGACAGCGGAGCAGCATCCAGGGAAGGATCTGATTGGCTGTCTCTGGATGCTGACTCGTTTTCAATTCTAAGTGAGCCAATGAATCATTATAAAGACATCATAAACATCACATGTTGTCTTGAGACCACTTTTTGAAGGTCTCGGTCTTGTCTCGGAATCTAAAACATTTTGACTCGGTCTTGTCTCGGTCTCAGACTGGGCGGACTCCGGGTTTTAAATCAAGACCTCCACTGATTGGCTTCTTTCTCACGTCATCACTGTGATTAGAAGGAAAACGCCTCTTTCTAAAAGAACAACTAACTTCAATTCATTCATAGTTTGATTTTTATTCCCCGGATACGTCCACAACCTTCCCGGTGTTACGGTCTAAGTAGGGGCGGCTGTGGCTCAGGTGGTAGAGTCGTCGTCTCTCGAGGGTTCGATCCTGAGCTCCTGCAGCAACATGTCCAATGGGTCCTTGTGACACTTAACCCCCATTTGCTCCCGCTGCGTCGCCCTGTAGCGTATGAATCGGATTAGTTACTTGTGATGGACTCTTCACACAGCAGCCTCTACCATCAGGGTGTGAATGTGTAGGTGTGACCTGCGGTGTAAAAGAGCTGGTCTTGTCTCGGTCTCGTCCTGCCTTGGTCTTGGTCTTGACTCGGTCTCGTCCTGCCTTGGTCTTGGTCTTGACTCGGTCTCGTCCTGCCTTGGTCTTGACTCGGTCTCATCCTGCCTTGGTCTTGGTCTTGACTTGGTCTCGTCCTGCCATGGTCTTGGTCTTGACTCGGTCTAGCCCTGCCTTGGTCTTGTCTCGGTCTCGCCCTGCCTTGGTCTTGGTCTTGACTCAGTCTAGCCCTGCCTTGGTCTTGGTCTTGACTCGGTCTCGTCCTGCCTTGGTCTTGGTCTTGACTCGGTCTCGGAGCACTCTGGTCTCCGGTCAGTGTGCTCTTGATGTAAGTCCTTTTTGTTGTTTTGTCCGGTGTTTCTTTTTGTCTTAAAAAGCTTTTGATGCCAAACATTTGATCTGAAACTGAAGAAGAAGTTTTGGTTTTCTAAAAATGAAGGCGACTCGTCGTTGTTGGGTGTCTGTCTTTTTATTCGTATGGCGATGTTTGTTGGGAGTATTTATGAAACGGCCTATTAAAGTGAAATCTCAGTGAAGTGCAGAAACATGAACTGTGCTGAGGCCTGGGAGGGTTCAATCTATTCTCCCGTGTTTTTAAAATCAGTGAATAATTTAAGTCCCTCAGGTTGAGCGAGCACGACTGGCTGCTTCGACAAAGTACACCTGATTAACTTCCCCGCCTCTGATAAAGCTCGTCCCTGCTTCCCTCGGCTGATTGTTGACTCACTCATCCTGTCCTCCTTCATAAGACAGAAGCAGGAGATGTCTTTTTCATTATTCATAATGAGGTTAATTTACTTTTCAGTGTCGGAGGAGAACTGGACACAAGTGACTCCATGAGACGTTTCTGCAGGAGAGCTTTGGGAAGCTTAAGATGTAGAAATTCATACACTGAACCAAAATGTGAAATGACGTCCGTGAGTTTGTGTTTAATCCTGGGGAGCATAGAGAAATATTAAATCTCCTGCTGAGGAGCCTGGGGGTGAACACGCACATGAATCTACCCGCCGTCTTTAATCTGACACCTTCACACGGGCGGCCGAGAGAAACTCAAAGTGTGTGAAAAGACAAAACGGACTCTTTAAGAGCCAGTCACGGAGGCTGTGAACGCTGCGCTGTGTTCATGTCAGGCAGGCGCAGGTTAATCTAGAAGTGTCTTCTAGAAAACCTGCAGATGAATATTTAAAAGAACACGCCGACGTTTCATCTTTAGAAAGAAAACGTTTTTTTTTAAAACATCAGTTGAGAAAATCCACACATGTACAGTGAGCTGTAGAGATACAGGCTGTAAACATGGCGCTCTATGGGGACTGACTGCGGCCCGTCACCGACACGCACTATGGACAATGGTCAATGGACTTGAGCCGCAGGTGACACAGACACATTCACAGATGGTAGAGGCTGCTGTGTACCATCATCCATTCACACACGTTCACACGCCGCTGATGAAGCAGCGGGAGCAACTTGGGGTTAAGTGTCTTTCCCAAGGACACATCGGACATGTGGCTGCAGGAGCTGGGGATCGAACCCCCAACCTTCCAGTTAAGAGACGACCAAATCTACTACTGAGCCACAGCCGCCCCCATGGCACCGCTCACTCCCACTCAGACTATGTGGAAATAACCAGTGACTCATTGCATGACACAGCCTCTAGTGGACACTCATGGAACTGCAGCTTTTTGCACTTTCTCATAGTTGCTGCTGGGTCAACATGAGATTCATGAAGGCTGGTGGAGAAGTTCTGTGTGGAGCTGAATCTGCATCATCGTATCTGACAGTTTTATGTCCACTTCTGTGTTGTGACATCAGGGAAGAGTTTGTTTCAGACAGGTGTCTTCGTCTTCTCTCTGCTCGGGGCGTCTCAGTCAGCGTCTCAGTCAGCGTCTCAGTCAGCGTCTCAGGCTGGGAAAAGAGTTTGGCTCTGCGGTAATGACTCATGTTCCGTCTTCGTGTCAGGAGTCAATACCCACACATCTTCTTTCTCTCTCCCAAACTCCTCTCTACAAGTGGACCCACATGAATGATTCTCCAATGATAGAAATGTTGCCAAGCAGACATCACAGATGGTGTGTTTGGAGGCGTTGTGCCCCCTGCTCTTTTCCTCCCGTAGAGGCTCAAACAGGTGTGATGAGTGTTACCTGCAGCCATCCATCTGACTTCAAAGGGAACAAAACCTCCAGAAAAATGTGTTAAAAACGTTCAATAACATCTCAGCACACTACAGCGCAGACATTGCCTATAAGTCTCATTTTTACACAACGATTTCAGCCACAAACTGTAACCCTTTGTTTACACGACAGCTGCATTTTTGTCAGACTGAACCATAAAACAAAGAACCCAAATGCACGACTCGAAAAACACTTAGAGCAAATACAAAGTCTGTTTAATCAGAAGAAAGGTCGCTACACGGGAATCCAAAAACTTGCAGAGGTATCCAAATCGTTAGGCAAAAAGGAGGGTAAAAAATACAGAAACCGGTTGGAATACTAATCAGGAAAATACACAGGTAATATTTTTTTCGCCGATTCGACATGTGGAATCAACGGCGGCAGTCTGTGAGAGGAATCTCTCTGATTGGCTGTTCGGAGGTTTCATTTATCTCCAGCTCTCGACACAGGTTCGATAAAGCCCATTGAGCCTGCTGCTGTAGTATCCATGCTTTCACCCATTAGTGCGGTTTCCCCTCCGCCTCTTCTGGCTGACAACGCCAGCGCCATTTTCAACTTTTTATCAGACATTATTTTCCATTAGTAGGCGACCTATAATACGAGTGGGGCGCGGCAGCGGTGTGAAACAACGGACTACCGCTGCCTCACGCATGCGCAGAACGTACGTGGTGGTTGGCCGTCGGCTGTAGTCTTTGCGGCGTGTTCTAGTGCAACTTTTTGGCCAAGACAGAAGGCGACGTGAGGCGACGCCACAAGCGGCCTTCGTCGCCACCAGCTCTTTGCTGTCTGCTCGGTGTGTCCGGGCCTTAAGGTAATCACAGACAGGAGGGCAGGAAGCAAAGGATCTGAAACGAGACACAGGGTCAGTATCAAAGTAAAACAGGAAACATGAGAATAACAAAAAAAAGGAAATTAACAATCCTGGAGACGTAACAATTTTGGGTGCCTGAAAATGCAACGTTTTTAAAATGTGTTCCAAAGTGCAGCATCTTCGTCATCGTGTAAACTGGCAATACTCAGCTCCTCTGAAAACTAAGGCAATTAATCACAATTGATGGTTATCGCCACATGAACATTCGCCTGTGGAGCGGAGCTGCATGCGCCTACGGGCAACCAAATTAAATAAGTGGGGAAAGTAGATTGGCGTAGACGTAGAGTGTTGCACCGTCATCAGGACTGTTCGACC
Source organism: Tautogolabrus adspersus (assembly GCA_020745685.1). Lineage (NCBI taxonomy): Eukaryota > Metazoa > Chordata > Actinopteri > Labriformes > Labridae > Tautogolabrus > Tautogolabrus adspersus. The sequence continues at coordinate 32,703,846 of CM036539.1, read as the reverse complement.
ACTAAGTTAGTTGAAGGAGTAGCTCGTTTTCTTTTCATGTCTACGGAGAGGAGAAGTAGAAATAGGCAGACACGTTTTGATGAGTGTTCCTGTTGCAGCCCGAGCATTAAGCTTTGTTTTGAAGACGTTATGTTTTATTCATCAGGGCTGTTTGTTCTCTTGATGGAGACGTTACGTCTGTTTTTTTAGATTCACTAAAGGACACAACCTTTCAGCTAAACATAGTAAATAGTTCAGTCTGCCTCCACATTGGGTCTCTCAGCAGGCCTGGTGTGCACACAGCTCAAATACTCAGACGTACTTTATTGTAAATCATAAATAAAACCTGCAGAGCTGCAACTGTGCAGAGAGAAGCTTCCTCAGGAGGGTAAACGCTCCGGCTTTAGTGAAAACCAGCAGGCGTCCCTCTGCAGCGTCTGAAGGCAGCAGGTCACAGAGTGCTGATGGTGTTTTTAACCCTCTGAACTCGTCTGATGGCTGAAAGGTCACAGCAACAAACATGTTTCAGATCAGCACGGATTAAAGGTCCATCTCAGACTTTTTATTCCTGTCAAATCCTCTTTGGTGAAGAAAATATATTCACGAGCCTTTTAAGAAAATCACTTCCATTCTCCTGACGTTAAATGATGATGTGACTGCCCAGAAAAGCACATTCATTATTCTAAGAGCAAGCTTTTCTAGGAGAGATGAAATCACAGAATGACATGTTGTTGGGGGGCTGCATCCCTCGAGAGCTCACGAACATCATCCTAAAACCATCCTACTTAATAAAACAAGAAAGAGCTGTCTCCTTCTCATCAGTAAAGTGTGATGATAAATATGATGAACAGATCGATCCATTCTGTAGTTAAAGGTCACATGTTCTGCTAAATCCTCATCTCCATGTTCCTCTAACTCTAACATGTGTCTCTAGTCTCTCTACAAACCCCCCAATGATGAGAAAAGTCCATCCTCTCCGTCTTTTGCCTGCTCCACTTTTCAGAAAATGTGTGCTCAAACAGGCCGTTTGGAGATTTTCCCTTCATGACATCACAAAGGGCAGTAACCCCTCCCCCAGGTGGGTGACACTCCCACAGCTAGGTGTTTGTTCTGCCCTCTGAGTCTGCCTTCTCACCGTAAACAATAGGACATGGAGCGAGAAAGCCCGAGCCACCCAATCCCTTCCAGAGAGGGGCGTGGTCAGACACAGCTCATTTACATTTAAAGCTACAGACACAGAAACAGCCTGTTCTGAGCAGGGCTGAAATAGAGGGGTTTATAGGCATGATCAAATACAGGATCAGAGTGGATTTAGAACAAGACACTTCACACACATGTTTTGAGGAGCTCTGAGACTTATTTACACTGAAGAGGAGGAGAATATGTGACCTTAAATGTCTTTTCTGAGTCGACCTCTGAATGATTAAAGATGAATGCATCGTACAAACCTCGAGGTAAAACACGTTCTCCTTCTCTGACATGTTTGGACCTCAAACAGAGTCATTCTCACTGTGGAGGAAATTACATGTTTGCAAAGTGCAGGAGAAGTGCTGAATGCTTCTTAAAGAAGGTACCACACCTCCACCCTGATGGTAGAGACTGCTGTCTAAAGAGTCCATCAGTATGAACTCATCTATTCGTACACATGCATGTGCATAAATGGATTAGCTCTATTCCGTCCTGCTTGCCGCTTGCTTGCCGCGTCCTCGTCTAAAAGAGACTCGCAGCGTATTTCAAACGGAGCAGAGCGTGGCAGTGAACGGTGGCGTAGTGCTGACTGACCGCGGTGCGCATGGAGTATGTGGAAATTTGGATTTACTGCGCTTGCTGCCACTTCTAGGAAAATATAAAAACCTTAAAAGTCAGATGGTGTACTCCTGACAGTGATTGGTTCAGAGTGTTAGTTTAATGGTGGTGTAACAGGAAGTCGTCCCTCTGTGCGCCCTCACGCTGGGCACTGATCCGTTTTTATAAAGTGGATTAAAAACTTAATTATTGGTTCCTGCTTTTAAATTTCAGTTTCACAGCCCTCAAATAATCAAACCTTTTTTTTAAAATTCACTGATTACAATAAAACATCCTCTGTTGTTCCTGATTACGTCTTCAACACGCCGTCTTCAACACGCCGTCTTCAACACGCCGTCTTCAACACGCCGTTTTCTTTCATTACTTCAAAGAACAAACAATAACCCTTAATCAACCACTCGTTATTTAAAACCATTGTCCTGCCAGGTTAAAGCGTTCAGTGTGTGATTAATGTTCCCTACGTGTCTTTCTCTTTCTCTGACTTACATCAAACCTTTCACCTGGTCGAGGATTAGAGTCGAGGCTCTCGCTCTGCGCTGACGTCTGAATATTTTAATTGTCTGTTAGTCTTTCATCTCCGTGAAACAACGGCGCTGAACTCAGAGTCGACATCCCGCAGATTAGAGACCGTGTTATGCTGTTAATCAAAGATTAAATGTTCCCAATCGGCGTCCTCAGCGACGCATATCGAGGTTAAATTTAAGAGTGTATGGGTTACAGCGACCTTGAATTAACAGCTAGATAAAAATAATCTGAACTTCAAGCTTTAAACAGACTTTCTGGTGCCAAATGAATAAGTAAAGTCAGATCAGAACGTTCCTGTCACATAAAGATTTAGAGAAGGTCATCCATGCGTCGATGTGAGTAAAAACATTCAGTTCTTGAGTCTTAATTGATTTCACAGAATAAATAAATTAAAGTTATCGTGGTGTAAAGCTAAGAGGTTAACAACACTGTTAAAAAAGTTACGTCTCTATGTGGAACTGAAGATCAGTGTTTCAGGACGGACATGAAGGTGAACACACACGTTACCTCCAAGCAGCATCCTCTGGGGTTGAAACATGAAGGCCATGCTGAAGTGTAAAATCCTGCAGTTCCTCGAGTGTCCACTAGAGGCTGGCTGCAGAAGCACAGGAAGTCACATACACACCCATTCTAAAAAGCCTGTTTTTACAGCAGACATTAACATGTTTACAGCCTGGTTCAAAAAAACAAACAGGTCTGATTAGCTCATGTCTCGATCAGCACACACTGTACGGGGGGTGAATGTTTTGATGACTCATCAGTTTTGATTTGATGAAGGATAAGAGTTATTCACAATAAGGCGTGTAGCTGACCTGATTGACAGGTGGGCGCGGTGTAACGGTTTGTCAGGAGGCTTAAAACCCGCCTCAGCTCCAGCTCTCAGCCTGTCGTTAGGTTGACTGAAAGTTAGGCTGAGACAGCATTTCCAGCATTTTCTGTCTTTGACTGTCTTTAAAAAAACACCAGACTCCATTACAGTATGACCATGAGACCTTCTGCTCCACTTGACCTTTGATGGATGAAGTGGTTTGTTTTATTTGAGTGATTCTTCGAGCCAGTGAAGGATGATATTGAGTTATTGTGCAGCTCTGAGGGTGTTGTAGAACTATGTATGCTCAAATATGAATGTATTCTTACACCAGATTGAGTTTCATACACATAGAAGAAGGGAACAGGAGGTAGACTCTGCGTCTGTGTCTCTGCTGATTCGAACGTGAATTGAATTCAGGCATCACTGAACTGAATCAATTACAGCGTGAGCTTTACACTCCGAGTGTGTGCACGTCTGCATCCTCTGAGCCGACATGATAACATGCTTCACATCTGATAACACGACTCCACGCTGCTTCTTTAACTCCACACTGATTAAGAAGCATCGGATCTGTGAGTTTGAACACACTGAACATTTTCAGAGCTGCAGGGTGAGCGTGGGCCGAGAGCGGCAGTGCTAACGAGCGGCGTAAAACAAAACGTTTCAAGTCGAGTTGAGCTGTCCCAATCCAGAGTTCCCCACTGTCCGAGACTCTGAGTGCACGTTATTAATCCACAGCACTGGTTGTCCAATGGGATCTATAACCCTGCTGCCTCTTTAAAAACTAACCTGAGTGACATTTCACTCATTACCCGACCACTCCAGGCTTTACTCTTATTCTTTACTCACCCCCTAAAGAGGAAGTTCATTTACATTTACCCAGAACTTCCAACAGATGCGTGTGCATTGCGTGTCCGCTCCGTGCACCCCCGTCCGTCAACACCCACAGGCTGCGTCCTCAGTGCGCAGCACGGAGAACACAGCCGGACAGCAGGAGAGCAGAGACAAAGGAGTTCCCCGCGGTAATTACAGATTACTCGCAGAAGAAAATATGATGTATGTGGTATAAAACCATATGAAACCATTTAAAACACATCAACAAACACACATACGGTCATTGTTCTGAAAGTAAACTGGATGTTTGAATGTTGTTTCAGTGTCTGACTTCCTGTCCAGCTCGATCTTTTCTGTGCTAAATTGATGCTCCGTGCTCCGGCATCCTGCAGAAACAGAAGTCTTGTGTATCTGCTGCAGAGGACTCCAGACTGACAGAGCTGAGACGCAGCGGAGCGGAGACAGTGGAAGCACACACACTGACTAAAGTGAAAACATCAGCTCTGCTGCCGTAACGGAGCGGAGACGGCCCGAACAGGTATCTGGTGGTATTTCGGGGTTACGGACAAGATGAAAGTCTACGCCTCCTGTACTCAGATTTGTGCCTCCAGGTTGAGTATTTTTAAGCATAAAACTGGGATCGAGGGTTGTTGAATGTATAACTTCTTCAGGCTGATTGTCTTCATTTTGGTTCGAGTCTGTAGCTTCCTATAGGCTTCCCCCTGGACGGGTCGCCCGTCAATCACAGGGCTGACATATAGAGACAGACAACCATCCACACTCACATTCACACCTACGGACAATTTAGAGTCACCAGTTAACCTAACCAGGTTAACTGGTGAGGAAGCCGGAGTACCCGGAGAGAACCCACGCATGCACGAGGAGAACATGCAAACTCCACACAGAGAGGCTCCTGTCAGACGGGGATTCAAACCAGGAACCTCCTTGCTGTGAGGCAACAGCGCTAACCACTGCACCACCGTGCAGCCCAAAGCAGGAAGTATGAATCTGAAAAGAACAAACTCTGAAAGAAATGATTATATTCTCTCTAGGAAGTGGGCGGAGGCTGAGTCTGAATGGGGCCTGCAGAGTTTAGAGTCCATGATGAAAAAGGCGATGGAGGACTTCAATTGAAGAGCAATTCAACCTTGGGCCTGTTTTTAATGTATTTTGGGTCTTCAGTAGACAGTGTCAGCCCGCAGCAGTGAACTAGGCTGTTGTGGCTGCAAGGCAATGATAATGTGACTGTGAAGGCATGAATATTATTTGAATTTAACTGCAGACGATCACTTGTGATCAGTCCTGCTTTCCAATTAATTTGATTTGATTGAGGAATTTCCAGCTTCAATAAAACCTGCACGATTGATTCAAGTAAAGCTCTGAATGATGCTTAATTAAAATTTCATAACTGATTATCAATCCTCCTTCAATTCTCAGAAAACGTCCCAGATCAGAGTCCATCAGAGCAGCCCGGAGCGGTGAGTGACATCATTAATTAGCCCTCTTCATGGATCTGTTAAGTTGTGTTTCAGGACTCTTTCTCGTTCCTGGAGGTGAACTGTTTTCGCTCAGACTGTCAGGTTGTAAGAGAACTGTACCTGTCTGTTTAAAAAATATATATATATCTGCCCACTCTCACGCACTCTCCCCCCAGCACTGCGGCTGACTGATGCATGACTCATCGGGTTTTGTGACGTCACCACCTGCGACAAAAACATATCTGAGAACCAGCACGCCTCCAACACCTGACATGTGTCTACTTTGACTCTGGGTTTTGGAGCTCAGTGTGACCTTGCAGCTCCAGAGATGGATGGAAATGCAAACAGTTTTATCTCCACTTTAAGTTCTCGACCTTCAGCTCAGTATAGGAAGGTTGAAATGTGATATATGAGAGCTTGCTTCCTGCCACTACTCTGCAGATTGTCCAGTGTTTGTGGAGGTTTAAAAACAGGAGCGTTGACTGATTTGTCAGAATGATCTTGACGGGAATCTTTGAACCTCCGGCTGCCGGTGTGACATGACAAGAACACTTTCCTTCGATGGGGAAGAAAGTTTCAGATACTAGTTCACCAAACATGATCAAGAATGGATCCATTTATGTTTACATAGTGCCAAATCATAACAAAAGAGATCTCAGGACGCTTTACATAAAGAGCAGGTCTACAGCGGTGGTTCCCAACCTGGGGTCAGGGCCCCCCACGGTGATCGCCAAAGATCTCGAGGGGGAGGGGAAGGCTCTGTCTGCTCTGGTTAGTGCTGTCCCCTCACAGCGAGGAGGTTCCTGGTTCGAATCCCGTCTAACAGGAGCCTCTCTGTGTGGAGTTTACATGTTCTCCCTGTGCATGTGTGGGTTCTCTCCAGGTACTCCGGCTTCCTACCACAGTCCAAAGACATGCTCGTTAGGTAAACTGGTGACTCTAAATTGCCTGCAGGGTTGCATGTGAGTGTGGCTGGTTGATTCTGTAAACGCCTGTCAGCCCTGTGATTGGCTGGAGACCAGTCCAGGCTGTAACTCCGCCAAAAAAGGCACAATATTTTAGTAGAGTTTAGTTGGGAGAAAGTATTTTCTATTCTAAGGTCAGTGTTTTTCTCCGTCTGAATTACGTCAGAAACGGCTGCATGAAAACATAAACATGATGATTGTGACTCAACAACAGTGAAGGAACAAATGAGAAAATTAAAGATAGTCAAAATAAAGAGTGAGAGAGGCAGAGGGATGAAATATGACGCAGGGTTGTTTCCTCCTCTTGTGTCCTCGTCTGCTGCAGCTCTTTGTTTATCACAGTCCTGCAGGAAATTAGGAACACAGCCCGGATGACTGACTGAAATAAGCTGCATGCAGGAGGGACATGATCCTGCAGAACTCCCCCTGGTAAAGCTAATGACATCCAGGGAGAGAGAGAGAGAGATTTATTGTCATCACTGTCCACATGTGTCACCACCAGCAGCGCCACAGACAAACACACCTTTATGACTCCTATATTTAGGCCTCTTACACTCCTGCGGTTGCTATGATATCGTCTACGCTTCCTGCTATTGCAGTGACGCCATTGTGCCCATGAAAATGTCCTGATTGGTCGACACCAAAGTCTGTCTGTGGGGTGGAATGTGCCTCAGCTCCTAGATTGATCTGAACAAGCGGAGTTTGTTGAAGAGGCCTGACAGGACTCTCTGACTGTGAACGCCCCATGTGAGGAGGAAGTGGCCGAGAGTCCAACTGTATTTAAAAAACAGAAATCTGTTCTGGGAATAAACTATAAACCTACATAATGACTTTCATTGTTTGTTGGAGCCATTTAAACATGAGAGCGTAGTAGTTATCTTCTGCGTGCTTCAGTGTTTGATCTGCTCACGCCAGTGCAGCGTGCTTCATGGAAGGCAAATACGACAGCAGTCAGCCCTGGCTTCTGATTGGTTGAAGCTGCCAGCTGTGGAGCTGCAGTAGCACACTGTTGTCTCATGCTGCCTTCAGGTGCTCCTCGGATGGTCCCAGTTTCCGAGTTGTAAAGTCGACCTCAGTGTGTTCTCGTGCTACAGCTCTGAAAGTCTGATTGTTACAACAACACGACAAACAGCGTGAACGCTACGAAGAAGAAGACGATGTGTGAATGTCTCTTCTAAAAGTTTTATCTGAACAGAAAGTTGATGTGAAAGAGTTTCCAACTTGTTGTTCTGACTTGAGCAGGTCTTCATGTGAACTCGGACACTCATTTTTCCGAAGTGTCCGACACCGAACTTCGAGCTTTACTTTTAGTTTATTTGCAGTTTTGTATATTTTTTGGGATCTGTATTGTCAAGAAAAACTTTCAGTAAACTTTTGAAATGAAGAACCTGGACTGGAGTTTTTTACGAAGCGTCAGCCATGTTTCCAGCTCTGCAGTTTGTGTGAGTAACTGCGACTTTAAATGCACTTCCTGTATTTACCAGATTAAAGCTGAGCGCAGCGCTTGCCGTTCTTGCGTGCTGTGCTGAAGTTAAAAAATCTTCAACTTGGGCGCAGCGCTCTGTGATGTCACCTCCGCACCTCATTTCAAACAGCAGCAGAAATGTGTTCAGATTCAGAATACTTTATTTATCCCAGAAGGGCAATTCAGTTTCACAGCCTACCGAGTCATTGAAAGAAGCAAAGACAACATAAAGGAAACAAACACATCACAGCAGCATTCAGTTACATTCACCTGTCAGTAACAACAATTCAACAGACAATCAGGTCGACCAATGAGAAGCAAGCGCGTCTTTTATTCTGAAAATAAACCGGATGTTTTAATGTTGTATCGGTGTCTGACTTCCCGTCCCGCTTGTTCTTTTCTGTGCTGAATTGATGCGTCGTGCTCCGGCATCCGGCAAAAATAGAAGCCTTGCGTGTCAGCTCCGGAGGGCTCCGGACTGCCAGAGCTGAGACGGAGCTGAGACGCAGCGCAGCGGACCCAGTGGAAGCACACACATTGAATAAAGTGAAACCTATCAGCTCCTCTGCCGGAGCGGAGACGGACCGAACACGCATCTGGTGGAATTTGGCCGTAAAAGAGTTCAGCCTCCGCATCAAATACATTCTCTTGAACCTCGCCACAGTAGTGCTAGCTTCAGGGTTACGACAGTTCTTCATAAACTCTATGATCAATTCCTTGGTTTTCAGGACATTAAGAACCAGGAAGATGTCATCGCACCACTTAACAAAAGTTGATAGAGCACCACCATGGCCTGATTCTGAGCCCTGAAGGAGGGACAGCAGAACTTTACCAGATAACTGTTGTGGAGTTCTGCAGCTCTCTGTGTACATGATAAAAAGCAGCACAGCCCTGAGGGGAACCAGTGTTTGACATTATTATCTTGGACATGTGACCATTTACGAAAACCTGCTGAACTCTGTTAAAAAGTTTAAAAGCAACATTAACATCTGACCAGGCCGTTTAAAATGAGAGGCTGCATCGTATTAAAAGTGTGTCGTGTTCGTGAAGCGCTCGCTATAGAGGACGAGCCTAAACTCTCCCACATCCTGTCGTCTGAGGATTTCATGAAGCCACACCCCCTTCTTCTTCTTCTTCGCTGCTCGTCTCCTCCTCCTCAGCAGGAGAAAGGTCAGAGCTTTGAAGAGTGCACACATACAAACATCCTGTGCATCCAAAAAGTAGATATTTTCCTTAATATTGTTTCGGTCTCCGAGCAACATGCGCCGTTGCCTTTTGCTCGTGTGTGCTCCCCTTCTGCTCTGCGGCGAGCGCAGCGCACACCGCGTCTGAAAGGACTTTTTCAGGTCCGTTTCACAGTCTGGCTGTTCCTCACATCATCACAATCTCATGAATGAGTCGGTGATATTAGATAAGACCGAGGTGACAAGAATGAACAGAGAGAAGCTCAGACAGCGGAGCACACTAACAGTGGGATGAAAGATGGTGAAGGTCGGAGCTTCAGAGAGGTCGAGGAGACTGTGAACAGAAAAACTGAACTTTTAGAAAGAGAAGAAGAAAGGAGAAATATGTGTAAGCAGCCTTAGAACACAAAGAGAGAAGACACAAACAAACGCAGCCAGCTTCAGACTGCAGACACTTTGATTCATGAATAAAGGAAACACCTGCGGGCTCACGTCACAAAATGAATCCATGTAATAACTGAAAACACTTCAGCAGACTCATTATGGACAGATGGAGATTTTACAGCCAGTTAGAGATCACATATAATGGAAGGAGGGATGAACCAAATGAACATGTCTTAGTCTCAGTGCTGTTGTTATATTGCTGTGGGTCCGACACAGGGATCTTAGTTTTCCTGCGTTCTCACATCAGCTCTCCCTGAATTCACACGGAAAATTGGCGAACCGCATTAAGCCGTCTCTCTCTATTACAGTTTAAAGTAAAGAAGAAGAAGAAGAGGTGCTGGAGCCCGAATCCACATCTGACCAAAGAGCATAACTTCAGTTAACAGCTTCATTATACTGAGAGCAGAGGTCTCCTGCAGCTTCCTCTGCTGAGTACGAGCAGACTGGAATCATTAATAAGCAGGTCGAATAATTGTTTCTTTGAGGCTGCTGTGTTTCTGTGGATCCTGCGGAGCAGAGCTACAGGAGGATTAACCGAGGTGTTTTTGTTGAGGAAGAGGAGAGTCTCACTTTAATTAGCGCTCTGTTGTTTATCTCCTCTGCTTTTTTGAGTCAAAGCTGTGAGACTGGAATAAATAATGAAGTCTAAAAAACTCCCAAGAGGTTTTTCTGAAGCTTCCCCTGGATAATAAATATATTTTCAAGTTTGGGAAATAAATACGACTTAAAGGACCAATCACATGATAAAGTGAGCTTACTCTATGATCAGACATTAAGGAAACATGCTATGTTGAAGTGCTGGCTTCTCTGACAACAATGCAGCAGCCAGTATGTCCTCCTTCTAACTTTAGATTCTGGTCCTGAATGGTCTGGATTTGTTTGGACCAGAGAAGGTAGGCGGTTTTAAGGCACCCCCACACGGCCGTTCTGGACGCCCCTCGGTTTGCCAGATATGAGAGCAGTTATCAGGTCAAACCAACAGGTGTTGCAGCGATGGAAGCGGGCAAGAGAACTGGTTCAGATAGAAGTGATTGTACCCGACCTAAAAAGCCTCTGCATGTTTCTAATAAGCTCCACGAGCAGAAACGTGCTCAAACTAGGATCAATATTGGAGATGCTTTTGAAAAATGGAGAGAGGTTAGAACGCAGAAAGGTTTACAGACCGATGCAGAGCTGGATAAACACTGAAGCTTCAGTGTCCACCACATGGTGACCTGCGTGGGCATCCACTCTAGAGAGGAGGGGGGGGGGGGGGGAGACAGCTCTCTACAATGTTTAGAATTTGGACTGCTAGATTGTTTCAGTTGGCTGCAGTACTCCTGGTTAGATCATAATTTTGCCTTTGTACGAGTACTTTGCATCCTCAACGGTTTGATATTTGTGTCCCTGTGTGTCATTAAACTTTGTGTTAAGGTGTTGCAGAAGCACAAGACTCACAGAGACACAGCGCTGTTCTGCCCTGCTTCACACCGGCTTCCTGTCGCTGTGTGACGGCGGCGGCACACGACAGCTCCAGCTCACGATGTCACGGTACTCAGACAGGCTGAGTGTCACTGCTCAGCCGAGTCTTTTTTCATACCTTTGGAGTATTTCTAAATAAATAAATGTCTTGGCTTTAGGAACATTACAAAGATTTATTCCTAACAGGAAAGAGTAAAGAGGCGCCTGCTCTACTGTGAATCATAATCAATAAACGTGACAGATCCTCTTGTGAGTCTTTATTTCAGTGTGGGGGGGGGCTGGGTTTATCAGAAAACAATTTCATCATTGCTACATATGCTAAATAAAGGCAGTGCAAAAAAACAACTTCACTGACAGTGGTGTTTCTCAAACGTTTCCTGTCATGCCCCCACTTGAAGTGAAAGATTTCCACGGTTGCATTCACTGACACTTGAATAACCATCTATCAGATCACGGGTGGCCAATGGCCGTGACCCCCCCCTGGAGGGGCTGTTGCATGATGGCTGTGTGCAAACAAAGATATACTTTATTAATCCCGCGAGGAGAAATTCAATTATACACTCTGTTGTTGAACATGCTACACACACATCGGCTGAAACACACACACACACACACACACACACACACACACACACACACACACACACACACACACACACACACACACACACACACACACACACACACAGGATCCTGTGGACATGCACTGATGGAGAGATGTCAGAGTGAGGGGGCTGCACACAGCGAGTGTGCCTGAGCTGGTGGGGGTTCTGTGCCTTCCTCAAAGCCTCAGTAGTGCTCAGGAATTGAACTGGCACCTCTCCAGCTACCAGACTAATTTCCACACTTGGTCCGTACCAGAACCGACGACCTTCCGGTTCCCAACCCAGGTCCCTATAGACTGAGCTACTGCCGCCCACACATAAATATCAATTATCTACGCTGTCTATCTACATTAATTATATCTACTTTAACTAATGAGGCGATGTCAGCGAGCTAGGTCAACTCGAGCTGCACTGATTTCACACTTGACATTCGTCATTCTCAACAATCACCTGACATGTCCTCCTTCCAGTTGGCGCTCTTTTTAATCTACAAGATCTCTGCTCTCTCCCTGTGCTCTGTCATCACCAGCTCTGACCTGCAGCAGTACCTCCACCGCAGCATCCACCTGCAGGCTCCGACTGGAGGGGTTAAGATATCGTCCCATCACTCCTCAGATTCCTGCTTTTTTTAAATAATGACAAACCTCTTTCAAAAACTATTTAACCTTAGATCAGAGTTTTCAAGGTTCAAGGTTTTTATTTATTGGTCCCTAGAAAGGTAAATGTGTTGTGCAGACAGAAGATTCAGCCTTCCAACACAAAGTCAGTCGATTACATCAGGTCATGACGTCCTTCCACAGACACCCACTCAAGAGTTTAAATGATCCTGACAGGGTTAAAGTGCATCATCCTGTGCTAGCTTTGTTAAGAAGCGCTAAAGAAAAGAGTGTGTGTGTGTTTGATGAAAGTCTTTCATCTCTTTGTGTTCTTTTTCTGGACTACAAAGATTGACATTTCCTCTTGCACACACGTGCTTGTAGTGTGGTTGTTTTTTTAAATCTCAGGTCTGTGGGTGCTGCTGAGTGTTCACAGCGAGGAGGAGGATCTTTTATGAAACATAATGATGCTCTTTATTCTGCAAGCATCACAGAGGTTCCTGCAGGTCGTTCCTCACGCTTTAACCCCGTGTAATCACCGTCCTCCCACGCTGCAGCGTTATTTTCTGCACAGCTGAAGCTTTGGTTCCACATCACTATCCACAAACATAACAGACCGTAGCACACAACATAATGACACAAATATAATCACAGAGTCCGCGTCGACAACCACCGAGGCTAACCGTTTTCTGCTGCAGGGTCAGAGAGATTTCCATCTGCACTGAGCAACATGGCTGAACCGAACAACAGCATGTGACCGATTTTCAAACCTTCCTGTCCGCCACACGTTTAAAACATGCACTGCAGAGTTACATCATCACAATTCAATGTCTGTGTGCGTAATTAAATGTCACAATGAAGACCTTTGTTCGTCCTCTAGCAACGGAGGTACATGACGAGGTCGGATAGTTCTTCTCTCCGTACAGACGGGAGATATCGAGGTCAGAGATGCGGCACAGAAGTTTCCTCCTTTGTAAACTCACACAGATGGAAGTCGAACACCCACTCTGCATCACCAACAAACACAAGCTTATAGCAGCTAAAGAACAAACCTTCCCCATCAGCTGAAGGTCAGATCATTCAATCAATATTTGTATAGCGCCAATTCATAAGAAAAGTCATCTCAAGACGATTTACAGAAGAGCAAATGTGATAATATGCAGGAAGGATGTCTCCTTTGTGTCCGCACTGCCTTACCGCTGAGGTGGAGGCCGTGCATGAATGAGGACGGCGGTGGTTGAGGGACGACATGGTCCAATGTTTCCTGCCAACTTTTCCTGAAAAAGCATGCCTGCTGTTGCCATGGTGATTTTAGATGCTACCTGACAGTTTGTGCAGGAACAATCAGGAAAAACAGGCCTGAAGTCGGGGACTCAGCTCGTGGCTCTGCTCTCACTGTGTGAGTGTGTGCAGCCGTACGACCAAAATATCACTCATGACAGAAAATCATCCAAATGGTGGGGAGCAGCTGATCAAGTCGTGACTTGGTGTACACTGCACGCCAAATGACACGTGACTGAGCCGAAATTCAGCCCGACTTCAAAATCTGGCCCTAATCTTCCTGAACTTTTGCCGTGTACGCCCGGCTTAAAGGTCACAGATCTGCAAAATCCACTTCCCCATGTTTCTTTAACACTATGTGTCTTCAAACCCCCCAATGATGAGAAAAGTCCATCCTCTCCGTCTTTAGCCTGCTCCACTTTTCAGAAAATGTGTGCTCAAACAGGCCGTTTGGAGATTTTCCCTTCATGACATCAGTGCAGTAACCCCTCCCCCAGGTGGGTGACACTCCCACAGCTAGGTGTTTGTTCTGCCCTCTGAGTCTGCCTTCTCACCGTAAACAATAGGACATGGAGCGAGAAAGCCCGAGCCACCCGAGCCCTTCCAGAGAGGGGCGTGGTCAGACACAGCTCATTTACATTTAAAGCTACAGACACAGAAACAGCCTGTTCTGAGCAGGGCTGAAATAGAGGGGTTTATAGGCATGATCAAATACAGGATCAGAGTGGATTTAGAACAAGAAACTTCACACACATGTTCTGAGGAGCTCTGAGACTTATTTACACTGGTTGAAAAAGAGGATAACGTGTGACCTTTAAAATGAAGAGGAGATGGTCAAAGTTAAAGCAAGTTTGTCTATGGATTAATTTCAAGGAAAGGCCAGCTTATGTCTAAAGCACATTTCAGCAACAAGGCAATTCACAGTGCTTCACACAAGACATCAAAAGCATCACAACAAACGGGAAAAGAAGACATTTAAAACTCATTAAAGTATAGCAGGGGTCCCGACCTCCACTTTGGGAACCACTGAAGTAAAGCATCTCTACAAAGGGCAGTAACTTCAGACCGTCACATCGTGCACAGTCCTAATGTATCTATATTTGAGGATGCTGGAAGAAATATTTTCATGTTGAAGTGAAAGCATTCCTCCACAAAGTGCATTTTTCTCTGAATAGAAAAGCTTAAGCTGCACTCAGACCATCGCTGGACACTAAAACTCTCCACTCATGCAGGATATTAAACAGTGTGAGGATTAAATCTGCATGAATCAGACAGAAAGTAATTTAGACGTTATTTCGAACCAGTTCTATGTTTCTGTCACTGCTGCATACAACAAAAAGAACAGAACATGCAAACCTTCAGACTGGGACGAGTCTCATCTAAGCCCGGGCACACACTCAAAGACTTTTAAAATCTTAAACAATTTTTAAAGTGAGAGTCCACACATGACGACAGATCATGACAGATTGAACAGTTCAGTTCTTATCGTGTGTGGAGAACAACGAGACGATCGAGTCAGCACGTCACACACTTACAGATTCATTCACCAACAATCAGAGTCTCCACTCTCAGAACGTGTAATCTCCCTCGGTCAAACGTGACTTAAGAGTAAACAAACATGATGGTCGAGCTAAATGTAGCTAGCTGTTAGCTGGTACTCCTGTCCTCGTCAGTTGGGTTGTGGTTTGTTTTACAGACACGTCGTATAAACACTTGTTGTTGTCGCCACAAATCAACAAGTTGGTCCTGAATTTCTGATGTCCATCTAACTTTGTGTTTCGTGTTTGCTGTCGTCGCCATGGTAATGTTTGTCGTGCTTCCTGCGTCAGTCAGCTTGCTTCTTGATTGGCTATTTTTCAGTTCCATGTGACAATCCACAGAGTCCGTGCTCGGCCGTCCTCTGTGTTCTCCCCACACAACAGGATTTCTTGATCGTAAATGTTGAACACGTTTAACATTTACGATTTCAAATCGGGGCGGCCCTGATCGTCTTCCGAGCAGATCAGGGAGGTTAATATCACTCTTAACACAGCTCACACCACAGGAACATTTGTAAGATCATCTTTGGATCCATCAGATAGTCGGGCCTTTGCTGACTTTGGGCGGAGCGGGGAAATCGAGCCCAAAATTGGCCCAATTTTCTTGTAGTGTGTACCCCACTTAAGAGGAGCGTTCTGCGGAAATACTGGTTAATTTATAACACCAGTGGCCGTATTCATGAAGCCTCCTAAGTACTGGAGTGAGGAGGACTTTTAACAGGATGAAGAGTTTCTCAGGCTGAGGAGGAAACAAAGAACTGCTCTGCAAACACTACATGAAGAATATTCTTATTAAATAAGTCGGGCCGAACGGACACAAATTCTTTATGCAGATATTCAATCCATCTCTGACTGTTTTCAAAGTGAGACATTCATGTTGAGTTTCTGTACACGTGGTTACCTCCACAGGTGCATCACATCACTCATTAAGGCTTAAAGCTGAACAGCTGTTTCCTCTCCGAGCTGAAGCAGTCCACTTTCTTCCCCTCCCCCGCCTGCTGATGATTCATCATTTCATGTTCGGGTTTTCATGCTTTTTGTTTCACAGTGAAAAAGAGCGACTTTTTAATCATTTACCTGTTGACGATCTTTAAAGATAAACCACTTTGAGCCGTGTATTTCCCTCAAATCACTCAAAACAACAGTTTTTAATTAACAGTGTCATTAAATGTTTACTTGAATAACATCCTCGAAGAAGACTCGAAAAGAACAGAAATGAGGTCTTCATATGATTTTAAGTGTGCAGAGGTGAATGTGATTCTCTGTGACATGTAGCGACAGGCGCACGGTGGCGTTCTAAAAATGGACGAGCGAAGTGATGTACTGTGTGTAGTTGTCACGTGTGGACTGGTCTCTCTCTCTCTCTCTGGTTCACCTTCCTCCCTCTGCACAGTGGGAGGGAGATTTAGAGGAGCAGGTAGAGGAGAGAGGTCGGCACCCGGCATACTGCGTTTGATCGCATTATGGATGTGCATGTAAACGTCTTATCTTATGTAGTAGGCAGTTTCAGGCTCAGCGCCCTCTTCACCACAACGGGCCGGTACAGCGCCTGCAATAATCGCGACGCTGAGCCAATCTGCGTCTTTGTAGGTTTTATGTATTGTCAGTGTTGTATGAAGTGACTCTCCCTGCAACCAAATGTACCTACAGGTACAAATAAAGTCACCTGAACCTGAACCAATCCGTCTGTCAATCTTACGGTCCATCTTTCTCTCACTTGTGAACAAGACCCCGAGATATTTATCGATCAATCAATCATTTTTTGTATAGTGCCAATTCATAACTGTGTCAGAGGTGATCTGGCACTACTACCACCCGACGTCTCTGACGTCCAGCCTCCACCATCAGACTGTGGCGACCCCACAACCGCCGCCGTCCTCATTCATGCACGGCCTGCTGCGACCTCCGCCTCAGTGGCAAGGAAGTGTGGACAACAGGAACAAGAGGAATACAAAGGAGAAATCCTTCCTGCATCTTCTCCCATCTCCCCCTATCTATTTGTCTTAACAATGAGGAAGGTCTTTTATCTGCACTTTTGTAAAGTGTCTCGAATGAGCTCGCTTCATGATTTTAGTAAATTTTGGGCTTCTTCTCACACTCTTGTATTTAATTATTCCTTTTAATTGTCTTAGCTTCTCTGAAATCTTGTGATTTGTTGATTTTCTTGGGCTTGTGTTCATCAATCTTCTGGTTCTTTGAATGGTTTGTCGTCTGTTTTTGAATTGATTCTGTAATGACGCGATGTCGTCGTAAATGAGGGTTGCCCCTCATGACCTCGAATGTTTTTTATCTGTTTCCCTGCGTTGCATGAAATGTTTTTTTATCAGTTGACCTTCAGGGCCACCGTACTAATCAGCACCTAACATGCAGCAGAGAATGAAGAACAACATGACGATCGATCCCCCCCCCCCCCGGCCCTGCAGAGAGGGGCGGTCTTGATTATACATAAGTCTGTTGGATGATTGGCGTGATTTATGAGTCATAAACTAATTGCTTTGTTCAGCTCATTAGTTTAAAGATGATGATTTGACAGCAGGAATATATTTAAAATAAATGTTCAGTGACTGAGGAGAACGAAGCCACAGCCGAGAGCCGAGAGCCACAGGTAGAAACGGAGGAGACAAAAATCTGAACTGACAGCTGGAAGGTTTTCATCTTGTCGTGCTGCAACCTAACGTCCGTACATTTCTCTGTGATTCGATCCGTGGGTGAAGTCTTTATCTGTTATTTTGCAGCAGATTCCATCTTCAGAGGAACGCTTGCTGTCTGATAGATGTTTACAGACTGTGGAGATAGATCAAATGTTTACCCAGGAGGGGAAAAGATGCTTCCCTCTCTAATGTTAGCATTTAGCTCCATGACTCGAACATCTCATCCTTGAGAGCTGCTGGCACTGCTGCAAACCTGAAACATGTTGCATCTTCAAAGTGTCCCCCAGGTGTTTGCCAGGGTTGATAATGTTTGCACAGACTGAAAGCAACTTTTGATATCCAACATCTGTATGGATGAAAACATGTGACGCCCGGTGCAAGGCGGAGGAGCTGATGGTGATACAATAAAAGAGAAGAAGGGAAGTAAGTGTACACAGAGAAAAATACATTTGCTTATCATCAAGAATTCAAGGTTCAATTTCCTGGGTCACTGCTATTAGGTTTTGGACATTTGGTGAAACAGAACAACATATTTGTGCTCTGGAAAATTGCAATCATAAAACCAAAGGTTAAAATGCTGTTCCTCCAGTGTCCACTAGAGCCTGTCTCCTGCAGTGAGTCAGTCCCCATAGAGCCCCATGTTAAAATGTCCAACTTTACAGCTGCAGTTCCTCCAGTGTCCACTAGAGTCTGTCTCCTGCAGTGAGTCAGTCCCCATAGAGCCCCATGTTAAAATGTCCAACTTTACAGCTGCAGTTCCTCCAGTGTCCACTAGAGTCTGTCTCCTGCAGTGAGTCAGTCCCCATAGAGCCCCATGTTAAAATGTCTAACTTTACAGCTGCAGTTCCTCCAGTGTCCACTAGAGTCTGTCTCCTGCAGTGAGTCAGTCCCCATAGAGCCCCATGTTAAAATGTCCAACTTTACAGCTGCAGTTCCTCCAGTGTCCACTAGAGTCTGTCTCCTGCAGTGAGTCAGTCCCCATAGAGCTCCATGTTAAAATGTCCAACTTTACAGCTGCAGTTTCTCCAGTGTCCACTAGAGTCTGTCTCCTGCAGTGAGTCAGTCCTCATAGAGCCCCATGTTAAAATGTCTAACTTTACAGCTGCAGTTCCTCCAGTGTCCACTAGAGTCTGTCTCCTGCAGTGAGTCTGTCCCCATAGAGCTCCATGTTAAAATGTCCAACTTTACAGCTGCAGTTCCTCCAGTGTCCACTAGAGTCTGTCTCCTGCAGTGAGTCAGTCCTCATAGAGCCCCATGTTAAAATGTCCAACTTTACAGCTGCAGTTCCTCCAGTGTCCACTAGAGTCTGTCTCCTGCAGTGAGTCAGTCCTCATAGAGCCCCATGTTAAAATAAACATGTTTACAGTCTGGTATAAAAACAGTTTGGGTCTCTAGAGCTCATTTCTCTCTTCAACTGTACGGGCTGAATGTTTATATAACTCACCTGTTTACTTTATATTAAGGCTTAAAGGGATGTAGAATTAGGGGGCGTGGCCTCTTTGAGTGACAGGAGGGAGCTGCTAGCTGCTGTCTGCTAGATGTCACCTCAGCTGATTCAGTCCCTGACCTTTAACCTCTGGGTTTGTGCTGTTGGATCCTTTTGGAGATGTGTTCCTGTAAATATCAGACTAATAATCTGTCTCTCTGTGAGCTTTATTGGACTAACAGACCGTCCAACAAGTCTGAGCTCCTCTTTTTACAAACACGCTCGTAAGAACTTTTATTTTATCAACATCTTAGCAACAATTAGCAGCTAGCTGAGTTTCTTCGAGCATTTTCAAAAAGGTAAATTGAAGAAATGAAAATTGCGTGTGGGCAGAGACCGGGCTCTGGATGTTTATGTCAGTCTGAGGGTCTGAAGAGAACAGAATGTGCACTCATGATGTTGTCTGTGTGGAAAACTCTGGAGCAGTGAGATGAGATTTAAGAGGACATGAAACTATCGGAGTGCAGCTCGTCTAACAGCTGAGTCCGCTCCAACAGCAGGAGAGAGAGAGAGAGAGAGAGAGAGAGAGAGAGAGAGAGAGGGGCAGCAGAGAGAGAGAGAGAGAGGCAGCAGAGAGAGAGAGAGAGAGAGAGAGAGAGAGAGAGAGGGGCAGCAGAGAGAGAGAGAGAGAGGCAGCAGAGAGAGAGAGAGAGAGAGAGGTCACAGTCTGTCACAGGAGGAAAAACACTTTTTTAAATGTCGACACTCTGCAGGTTTCAGCCGCCAGCAGAGATTTGTTTATGCATAAATACGTCTCAATAAGTTTACTCTAAAAACTGTCTCACTGCCTGCAAGTTGATCTAAACCCTCAAATGTTTTCCATGTGGACCGCTCGTCCGTGGAGGCTGAGGTAACCTCAACATGTTTAACGACTTCAGAGGGAGAAAACTGTCAACGCTAAACTAAACGTTACTCGGTGATGCGAGAGAGTGATGAACCCTGCTGTTTAGAGGAATTTATGCTATCACTAAACCTGGGGCCAAATAGGACAAAATGTTTAGTAAAAGCAAAGGTTACCACCGGCCCGTCGTCCATCGTCTGTGAAAGGCTTCATCCGTCAGCTTTTCAAAGGGCAGGCTGCATCCCCGAGGAGAAGGTAACACACATCATGTCCACAAATGTTCTTCGTTTCATCAGGCAGTAGCCAACCCCGATCAATCAGAGCCTATAACCCTGAGAAATGAAGAACTCTAGCACCGCGCAGGCTCCCTGCTGCTTCCACAAAACCATTCCTAAAGAGTCCCCTCCCGTCCATCACCCTCTGCAGGATGATCGAATGCCTTAGCCGTGTAAATACTCAGTGTGATATCCTCTGGTCCAACAATGGGGGTGTGGGATCCATCACTTGCACCTTCACACTGTGGCACCCCCCACCTTCTCTAAAAATCTGTCACTGTTTGGTAACCATGAGTATCCTCTCAACAGCAGAGCAGAAGTCGTGCACACTGTGAAACGCCGTGGTAATGCCGACTCCAAACAAATGAAAAATGCCCCAGTACTCTGAAATGGTCTCAAGTTTCCACAGTGAAACAGCGACGCGTTTGGTGTGGGTGTAGTTTGTATCTCTTCTCCACAGTTCTGGGTGAAGTCGACGGCAGAGGTTCTGAAATGTGTCCGTAGACACTTGGACATTCTGTGTCCATTGGGCCTCAATGAAAGTCGGAACATGGTTTCCCAGCACTCTGCTGCTCTACTGTGCAGACAGACACACGACGAAACAAATAAGTAAAAGTTTTCTTAGCTTCGTTGAACATTTGACAGTTTGAAGACGTGTGCCACAAAATACCCGCACTTTGACGATGTTCAAAAACAAGATTACATTTGATTTCAATTTTTTAGGTTGTTTCAAAACAAAACGTTCTCTAATCATCCGTATGGACTTTCAGAGAGTTAATGATTTGAGTAATCTTCCACGTTTGTTGTCCCCATGAGGCTTTTCTTTGTAGAGACGGAGAATAAAGAACAAAATCCTCAGTGTGTGAAATGTTCTTTAAAAGTCCAGAGGAAGTGAAGACGAGCTTCAGACGTCTGAGCCTCACAAGTCAAGAGGATTATTATTTCATCAAAAACTAATTCTTTGTCTTCTCCATTGATTTCTCTTTTTATTTTTTAGGAGATATTTTCAGAACAAACACATTCAAGCCTTCTGCTTCTTCACTTGAATCTGTGCACTGTGCTCGATGTAACGGAGTCGCTCCACACGGGAGAATGATTGCTAACACGTAGAGATTCGTCGGGGAGATCATTTTATGCCAGCTGACGGCGATTGTCTTTAGCAAAAACGATCAACAAGAGTCTGTAAGGACAAATATAAAGATATAAGGAAAGGTGACGCTTCCTCCTGAACAGTCAAACCTGATTCATCAATCCTTAACTCTGCATACCATCTTTCTTCCTGTATTTATGTGTTTTCCCGCCTATTTGATTGTCAGCCCCGCCCTTATAGATTTCACCTGTGGCTCGTTACCCTCCCCTTCCACCTTTATGGTTTGAAAGCCTTGTTTCTTCCTCTTGTAACTTGTCTTCCTCGTTCCGTTATGGACAGATTCTTCAGTAACTAATGCTGCGTTCAGGTGCTCTTCTGATGGTCCCAGTTTTGGAGTTGGGAAGTCGTTCTTCTGTCTCCCTAACCCTAAAGTCTGACAAACAGCACGGACACTACGAAGAAGAAGATGTGTTTAATGTCTCTGTTACGAGTTATATTTGAGCTTAAAGACGATGTGTAATAAGTGAATAAATAAAAGGTACCTTAACGTTAACTAAACATCTTTTGCCCTCCATGTTGATGATGAATATGACGTCGCTCCAGTTCTTTTGTTTGTCTGTTTTGATAGAATCAGTGTGTGGCTGTGGGGAGAGGGGTTATGTTCCTTCTGCCACCTTTCACAAACCCTAGGCCCACTTGTCTTTGGACCCTTTTGTGACATGTGCATTGTTTTGATCGGTCTTGAATGACTGCAGCCATCCTTTGAGAAACAAACTGGAACACTTTCTCATTCCTAAAAGCTCCTCCTCTTCGCCAGTGATCCCTAGGCCTAGTAAGGTCTGCACCTGCGAGGTGGTCCATCGGGCAGTACTATCAGCTGACATTAGTCAGAAAAAAACATCCTTGAAATAACTCTCTCGAAATCTCTGGGTTATTAAACGTGGCGTATTTCACAAAATGTAATGGTTCCTCATTCCTTTTCTAAAAATGACACGCCCCACTGCGTAGCCTAAGCCTCGTCTGTGAGACCGCCCCCCCAAACCCAATCATTTGATCAGAATCCAGCCAATAACGGTTCAGCTTCCTTCCACTTCAAACCCACGGACACACAGATGGAACGATCGTGCAGTGCTGCGTCTTGGACACTTGACCCTGACCAGCTCATGCCCCTGCCGCCATCTCTCCAATTTATCAGTTCTTTCATGTTTCAGGGCCACTTTGATGTGAAGCAACAAGTGCAGCGGAGCGTTTGAAGAGGAGAGAGAGCGAGAGAGAGAGCGAGGCTTCACAGAGAGACGAAATTCTCCCTCATTATGTACAGAACTGATCATTAGGCTGAAAACTTTGATCAGAGGTCCATCAGCTGGCAGAGACCCCCCACCCAGCCCACACCCCCTGCTGTGCCGGCCAGCAGCAGACTGCACAACTAATACACACACATGCACGCACACACAAACGCTAATTGGCACACAGCAGCTTTCCCTGTCAGATATCTGGAACAAATTGTGAGAAGTGAAGTCCAGCTCTGACCGTCCCCTCTTGGAGGACTTTGTTCTCCTCCCCTCTGGTCCGAGGTGCAGACTGCAGGGCTAAGACCAACAGATACACCTTTTCATATGTTGGTGGTGCAATGAGGGCGCTCTTTAATCCTTGACTGCACTTTATTTACATTGCCTTTCATACAGTGTCATTTTTAACGACCAGTTACATTTTTCTTTTTTCATCAGGTTCTGTTTCACTGTCCTATGTCTTTTATTTGTTGTGTTTTTACCCACTGCTTAAAGAAAATTTCCCCTTCAGTGTCCTAACTTCACACACACACACACGCACGCACGCACGCACGCACGCACGCACGCACGCACACACACACGCACGCACGCACGCACGCACGCACGCACACACACACACTGCTGCGTAGAAATAACAACAGACATATTCAGCCACTTATTTTCAGTTATTTAAAGCTGTACTCTGAACTAAATAACTGAATGATCCTCTGTGCGATGATGACTCACTCAGTAAATGTGCTGAACGAGAGAATGTGCCGATATGTCCGACTGCTAAAGAAAGAAAAGAATGAAATACTCGTCTTCTGCCCTGAAGAGGAAAAGTTAAAGGTCGGTGCTTATTTTAACTCCATTAAACTAAAAACTCTACAAATCACGTCAGAAATCTTGGTGTTGTTGCCAGGATCCGACCTGTATTATAATGACCTCATGAAGACAGTTACAAAATCTTCCTTTGTGACCATCTAACAAGCAGACTAAAACTCCTGCGAGGAGTAAAATGTTTTTGTATATTGAGTCTTCCTCTTGAAGAGAAAGGTCTACCTCCTGTCTGTAATGTTGTCAGACACTTAACCGCAATTTCCACATCGTTGGTACGTGCGTATGTGTAAATGTGTCTCTGACTGTCTACAATGAGGGAGAAACTCCCCCACATACTCCCGGGGGGTACGGTATAACTGTGAAGAATAAACGATGTAGGGCTTCACAGGAGTCGCCTTAATTATACATGAATACAGTCGACATGCTGTCAGCAGAATACTGAAACAATAACTGCATATTTATGGCCCTTAGTATAGAATCATAATATCCACATATAAAAGATGACAGAGAGAGACAGAAGTCTGCTGGTATGATGTCACCGACCCCCTCCCCATTAGTGCACAGATTGAGCTGCAATGCAACTGATGCCTTTGTTATTTTTAAACAGCGGAGCCTGATTGTTGGTTGGAGCTGAATTTAAACCCCCTGCAGTAACATGTAAAGTGTTCATCAGCAGGTGGCTCATTAAAATGCACACTGCTCTCCTCGTTAGGACCACTTATCTGAGCCCACAGACTCGCCCTCTCCTGAGGGAAACGCCTCTCAGGCTGGTCCGCCTCTTATCGATTCCTCCTCATCATTACAGACTCAGTCTGGGGTCACCCTCGGCCCAAATGTCACAGCTATTACTGGACTGTTAGTATCACGGGAGACGATGCAAAAAAAGGAAGGGAGTCACAAGGAGTCCGTACTGATCAAGGCTGAAATCAGAATACGTGCGATGTGTTGGAGGAGTTTTTAGAAGTGAGCTCAGATCCTACTGGTGGCGGTTTGTGCAGCGTTCCGTATCTGCCACGGTTTAGCAAAAAATGAGGATATATATGATCCAGATCGGGGAGGCTCCGACTTGATCGTGAGCAGTATAATAATCATCAGGGGTTTTTGACTGCAGGTACTTTTTCATAGTTTTAGGAACTGTTGGAACCCTCCTCCTTTTTATTAATATCGCACCGCTGGAACTATGAACTATTTAGAACCCCGTTAAGAGGAACTTGTTTTTAGCTCCTGCTTCAGAGTAGGTACCATGAACGTGTGGATGCAGACAGAAAAAAAGTCCCCATGGTGTGTAGATCTCAGGGAACTCTCCACGGGATAGTTCCTCTTCAAAAAATCCCCAGAAGTGTTTGTTCTGAAAACACCTATTGACACCAAACGCTTGAGGGATTATTGGGACTAATCATCAGTTGGGACAAGCCTGAAGTGGAGGAATGCAGTGGAGGAAATCTGGCCTAAAAAGTGTCTGTATGTGTAGCCAGCCTTGGCTACGACCGACTTCATGACTTGAATTTACAGTGAGTGCACCTAGCCGTGTGTAGAGCAGTGAGGGTCACCAGGTAACACACCTTCATTCTGTAACGTCTCCCGTCAAACTATAGAAATAAGATAACATAAGTCACAGCAGCAGAGAGCGAGAGACAACAAAAGAAACACACAATGCGCGATTAAATATCAAAACAGTTGAGGAGCCAAAAACAGCTGCAGTTATAAGTAATGTAGTCCGTAAAACATTATCAGTGCACATACAGTTGAACAATTTATTGCACAAGGTAGAATCCATATATTATTGCACCGAGCATCAGGTAGTAGTTTATGGTAAACATCGTAACATGTTCTCCTGAGAGACTGCAGCAGGAAGAAGGACCTGCAGAATCTCTCCTTCACACACCGCGGGGGACGAAGCCTGTCGCTGAAGGAGCTGCCCGCTGCTGTTACAGTACCATGCAGGGGGTGGGACACCTTCTCCATCGGGGATGATAGCTTTACTGTCGTCCTCCTGTGTCCCACCACCTCCACATTCCAGGACAGAGCTGGCCTTCTGATGCTGCTGCTCCAGCAGACCAATCCGTATAGGACATACGACGTTCTTAAGAATACTAGGCTTAAGGTGCACAGGATGTAACTTTAAGTTGGTCATAAGTTTCAGCTCTACGTCTGATGTAACATTACACCCAGAAAGATCAGGGTCAGACTCTCCTGTTTATTCTTCTCTTATTCTCTTCCTAACTTGTTTCTTCTTGTTTTAGATCACAGCTCACCTGTCAGTCTCAGTTTGGTGTGTAACATCCTCTATGTGACTTCCTTCTTCGTCCTAAGTTTCCAAATCAGTGCAGCTTTTAGTTTCTTAACGATTACCTGTTGTTTCAGGTTTCCGTCCAGCAGCATCAGAGGTGTACTGTGGAGCACAGAGGCTTCTGTCATCATTTCCTGCAGTTTTGATTTAATTACATGGTGAACATTACCTGTGAGAGCACACGTAATGACAGGACAGGATATTATTCCATTAGAGTCGGTATGGGAAACATCAGCAGAGAGCCGCTCCTCTCTCAGGCGTCTGAACATAACGTCCTGTTTGTGTTGGACAAAAACACTCTACTGTTAGAGCAGTGGTCGTAGAAGTGCGTTCTCCTTTCAGCGCCGTCTCACAAGCTCAAGTGTCCTGTAATCGTCTTTAGTCCAGCTGCTGGGAGCCGGTACTCACCTGCCTGAGGTCTGATTTCAAAAACAGCTTTTTTTCTCTTTAGCTGCCAAAAAATCTAAGATTTACATTTCTAGATTTACATTTGAACAAAGTTTATAAAACTCTGAGAGGGAAAGTCACTAAGATGATCCATGGCCTGTTTGTCAATGAGCTCTCTATAGCAGCGACTCTCGACCTCGGGTCCCATTTTAAAATTTAAGTAACATATTTTTGACTTGGGGACGGTTTTAACAATACAGCGTCTGTACCAGTGATATCATGTGTCTTAAAAGGCTGGCTGCGTGCTGGCTGCGTGCGTGCTGCGTGCTGCGTGCGTGCTGCGTGCGTGCTGCGTGCGTGCTGCGTGCGTGCTGCGTGCGTGCTGCCTGCTGGCTGCGTGCTGGCTGCGTGCTGGCTGCCTGCTGGCTGCGTGCGTGCTGCGTGCGTGCTGCGTGCGTGCTGCCTGCTGGCTGCGTGCGTGCTGCGTGCGTGCTGCCTGCTGGCTGCGTACTGTGCTGGCTGCGTGCTGGCTGCGTGCTGGCTGCGTGCTGGCTGCGTGCTGGCTGCGTGCTGGCTGCGTACTGTGCTGGCTGCGTGCTGGCTGCGTGCTGGCTGCGTGCTGGCTGCGTGCGTGCTGCATGCTGGCTGCGTGCTGGCTGCGTACTGTGCTGGCTGCGTGCTGGCTGCGTGCTGGCTGCGTGCTGGCTGCGTGCTGGCTGCGTGCTGGCTGCGTGTTGGCTGCGTGCTGGCTGCGTGCTGCACGCCCGTCACCCCACATACTGCCTGCTGAGGGCCGAGCGGTGACTCCCAATTTCTACAAAGTCTCTTTGTGCTGCAACTCAATGCTTGTCAATGCTACCGCTTCAACATCCCGCCCCGCGATCCGTTGCCACTCGCTCTGCTCCGTTTCAAATAGGCTCCGCTGATGGAACGCAGCGCGCATGGACTATGTGAAATATGCGGGTTACAACACAACTTAAACAGAGGCTGTATCCACGAAGTTATAGGCGCCACTGTGTTCGAGCACTTTGTCACACGTCTTTCCTCTCTGTCTCTCTCTCTCTCTCTCTCTCTCTCTCTCTCTCTCTCTCTCTCTCTCTCTCTCTCTCTCTCTCTCTCCATTGGTTTCCTGCTCTGTCCTCTCCTCTTAACAGAAAACGCCTAAAAAGATCTTCTTATAAACGCTGGTGTGCTGTGTTTCTTTTAGAGATAAATTTATGTGTAAACGACAACTTTTTTGTTAGGATTGGTAATGAAGAGAAAATCTTCATGCAGAGAGAGTTCTCAGCTGGCAGGAAGGAGAAGCAGATGTGATCTAATTAACACCCGACACGTCCTGGTTTATGAAAACTAATGAAGTGAAAAAGCTCCAGACTCAATCAAGGCGGGGAATCAAGATTAAACTCCGACTCCAGTCCACAGCTCGCAGATTTCTCTGAATTAAACCGCTGAAGAAGTTTGTCATGAAGAGACTCGCTGAAAATCTGACCATGATTCAGTTTGAATAATGTATGGAGGGCTTCCTGCATCAAGTCTCAGATAACATGCATGGATGATGATGATGATGGCGGCGGTGGCTCAACGCATACACGTAGACCTTTATGTTTGCTCTGCAGGACACTGTACACAGCAGGCAGAGAGGAACTTCTAGTGTTGTTTAAAATCCATTTCTCAGGTGACTGAGTTCATTGTTCTGATTTGTTTCTTTAGCATTATGCCTGTGCGGACATTATGAGCTACTCTGCTGTGGCTTCATCATACCGCCATGATGTGTCGCTCTGCTCTCCTGACCCCCTGATATCGTTCAGCTTCTCCATCTGCAGCGGCACAAATCACTGGCTCAGCTTTCAGACAACAGAGCTGCAGCTGTCATGTTAATTATGGACTGTTAATCTTAGCTGTCACAAACACTTAATGAATAATTCAAGAAGAACAGTAGGAAAAGTTCAGATCAACAGATGAGTCCAGAAAGTTCACACACGTTTCCACCAGCGATGCTGTTGCGTAAGTGGACATATTCACAGTATTAACATTAGAGTGGAAAAGAGTATTACATGCACAATGAGCCCACTGATTGTGTGCGCCTCCCCGCTATAGCTCAGCAGTCTGTAGGGACTTGAGCATCGTTGCATCAAGTCCCGGTGCGGATCAACGTGTGGAAGTTGGTCTAGTTGATGGAGAGGTCCAGGAACTGCAGAGGCGCCCTTGAGCAAGGCCCTGACATCTCTCCATTAATGCATGGCTGCCTGCTGCCTGTGCATGTGTGTGTGAGTAGCATCTCTCTCAACAACTAACAGAGTGTAAAAACACAAAATGAAAAAGGCCATGGTTTAGGGATTTTGGGGTGACGCCTGGGGTGGTCAGTAAGACTTCAGGGAGGCCCAAGACCACCACATGGAAACATCCCTGTCGGACTGTCTGTCACAGGAGTGCAGAACATTTGAATCATGACCAGACAAACAGACAACAGAGCAAAAACCAGGAAGGACGAAGAGAGCTAAAAGAAAGAGGCTTTAACGTACATTAAGTCCAAGGTTTTTTTGAGCTTGGTTTTTCCTCAGCTAAGACCTGGCTACCAACTTGATGATTTAAGTTCAGATTTATCCAAACAATCCTCATGTGTGAGGCGTCAATACGATTTACTTTACTGCTCCCGATCGAGTTGGAGTCTCCCCGATCTGGAATCGTGCTGCCTCCAACAGAATACCTGCAATAAGCAACGAGAGGGAGCAGCCCGTGCAGCGTCACCAACCGGATCATGCGTCACTTTTACAGATCACAAACATGGCAGCAAACGCAAACACACCTGAGCCCTGAGCCAAGTGGAATATTGAAGAAGAAGAAGAGCAGCTTGTGTAACAACAACACAAGTGTCTTTATACCGTCTCATGAAGACAAACCAACACAGCCAGCCGACCACATCCATCGTCCTCCATGTTTGTTTGTCCACGTTTGATCACGCAAGTTTCTTTCTGGTTTAATTGTCTCTTGTGTGCGTTCAGAGGATTATAATGTTAGAAATCTGTTGAAACTGTTCTCATGTCTGTGGCCTCCTATGTTTTTAAAACTGCTGTGTAGCCAGCCTGAATTACGTAGAGCTAATGTGTCCGTCTGCACAGCCGTACAGCCTAGCTCTCTCAGGCCGCTCTCTCCTTTAAAGGGGCCGAGCTGACCGACATCTCCTGTCGATAATATTTACCATTGACAAAGTACCTACTGTACAACCACACTTCAAAACACCAAACTATCCCTTCGATATATAAGCCTGTCTCTGTGTAAATACAGAATTGGCCCTTTAATGGTCACGTTCAGCAGAGCAGTAGATCTTAATGGCGTGCTGTCTGACTGCGGGCTGAAGCAGGACCCTATTGCCTCTTATCTGTGCTCCTGATTCTATGGCTGTTTCATGAGCTGATAACGCTGATTCGACAGTTTCACAGAGTTGGAAGGTTTGATTCAGGAGATGTTAGGAACAGATTAGCATGAAGCTTTGTGTGGAGGCTCCGGTGAAGACGTTGACATTTGACCTCTGCTGCAGGAGAAATGTGATTTTTTCCCCCCTGACTGATAGAGCATCGTCACCTCCACTGAATACCTTTCTTCCGCTCAGATAGCTTCTTCTTATCTGCTGATTAGAAAGCCACAGACTGAACCCTCCTGCAGAAATGTCACGTCCCCGACCTTTCCCACGTCTAAAGCGCACGAGATTCCCCCGTCAGCCGTGACATTCAGGTGGAGGAAACTATTAAGAGCTGCAGCTTCTTCTCCAGCTCATACATTCACCTGTTTCTGTTTAAACTGAACACGTGGAGCCGTCGGCCTGTCGGCACCTCTTCATTATTCCCATACATCTTTCTGTGGTTAAAGTGGAGGTTCCTGGTTCGAATCCCCGTCTGACAGGCCTCTCTGTGTGGAGTCTGCATGTTCTCCCCGTGCATGCATGTGGTCCAAAGACATGCTCGTTAGGTTAACTGGTGACTCTAAATTGCCTGTAGGTGTGAATGTGAGTGTGGCTGGTTGTCAGCCCTGTGATTGACTGGCGAACAGTCCAGTGTGTACCCTGCCTCTTTCAATCCATCTATTATCTTTACCCGTTTACCCCGTGCGGAGTAGCGTGGGCTGAAGCTTCAGCCCCATGTGACCCCCAACAGTAGCCGTAAAGATGAAGGATGGATCGCTCTGTAATTGTCAGTCGACATGTTTCTTTGACTTCTCACAACGTCTTTGTCGTCTTCCCCGCCCTCTGATTGTCAACAAATGCATGTCATCTAAGAGGGGGAGGAGTTAACAGTTACACTCAGAGACCTTAATGGGCGCCAAAGATCACCAAATTGAATTTCTATAAACTGTTGCTTTAAATAGACAGATGCCAAACTGGGAGGTCGTGTGTGTTTATGAGAATGATGCATTATCAAGTATGAAATCAGTGCAGCTCGAGTTGTCTGAGGCATCGCTCCGTTCAGCTGGGTCGTGAAAAAGTGGTTGAATGAGCTAAAATCAAACTTCCTGCTGGGACTCTTCGTCTTCATATTCAAAAGGAGTTGGGATGAGGATGTATTTGCTGAACTTGAGGAGAGAATAAGTGTCCCTGTGCGTTCAGTGGCTCCACATTTAATTCATGTTTCGCCCTTGATGTGAATTATGGCGTCCTTAATTATAGACCTTTGAATCGCTGCTGCTTGGTTTGTCAGCGTTGTAAAGCCGGAGCAGAAATCACCATTAAGAGACATAAACAGCAACACTGACAGAAAGGTGTGATTTTAATGTGGCATTGAGCGTAAAGAGGGAATTATGGGTAATTAAGCTTTCAGATTGATACTCTGTAATGGCAGCAGCTGCTGTCATCACGCCGCCACATAGGGGGGCGAGTTGGACAGAAATAGAGAGCACGAGGATTAAAGTTGGACCGGAGGATAAACCATGAGTCGCCAGGAGAGCGAGGAGAGCCGGCGGTGTGACGTCACCTCGCCAGCTTCAGATCCTCGTCAGACTCCTCGAGGTGATTCTCTTCCTGGATCTCTTCCGTCCACTGGAACCAAAATCAAAACGACTACATTTAACCTGAATACATAAAAGAAAGAGGCTCAGCTGTCAGCGAGGGGAAGACGGTTATATTCATGGAGGTGATTTTCAATTAAAATACACAGAAGTCAAAAAATATTATTTTAATTTTTTTAAATTTTCATTTTAAGAGTGAACAATTATTATTTAAAAGTTTAGGAAAAGAAAAATATAAAGAGACTCCATCATGATGACTTCATGCACTGTGAGGGGGAGCGAGGCCGACAGCAGGATAGGATACGCCCCTGATTGAGTCTGGACCCTGGTGGTGGTGGTGATTCCCCCCTGATGGAGTCTGGACCCTGGTGGTGGTGGTGATTCCCCCCTGATTGAGTCTGGACCCTGGTGGTGGTGGTGATTCCCCCCTGATTGAGTCTGGACCCTGGTGGTGGTGGTGATTCCCCCCTGATTGAGTCTGGACCCTGGTGGTGGTGGTGATTCCCCCCTGATTGAGTCTGGACCCTGGTGGTGGTGGTGATTCCCCCCTGATGGAGTCTGGACCCTGGTGGTGGAAGACTGCAGGATGTGTTTGAATAAAACACTTCATCCTGTTTTCAGGTTTAATTACAGTCCTTCAGACTTTTCCTGGTATTACTGTTCTGTGAAAAGGAAACGCTTTAAGTGTCTGAGAGGTGAATCAAGCAGGACGGACTCAGCTGCTAATGTACTTATAAATTAAAGAGTCCATTAAGTCCACTCCTTGTTCTTCCTTTCAGTTTCTCAGAATTTTCTCTGCGTTTGCTGTCAGGAAAAACTTTTCATTTTGTTTTAGAGGCGCTTTGAAATTCCGCAAAGGATTTAAAATATGTTGACTGTGAAAGCTGCGACGTCAGACTGCAGTCACACTTGAACAAATCATAAAACTTTGGTCCGAATAACAAGCTGTGGCCAGTGGCCCAAAAACTCCAAGAACATCTAGTCCATTTATCCAATGAAGTCGATCTATTCTCCTGATCCCCATTTTAAATCTCTCAGTGTTACAATGCTGGAAGTCCAAACTAAACATGGGCAAAGTTTCAGATCTTCTTGGCGACAGAGATCGTTGTATTCTCTGACGTGTTGCAGTGCTTGTCGACCTTGTGAATAAAATCCCACAGCTGTTATGATCCGATTCAGACTGAGGAATAGAAATAGGTGCCAGCTCTCTCTGAGCAGCAGAGCCTGAAAGGTCAGCTATCCTTCAGGAGCACAGATCTGACAGCTAAAGAAGGCAAAGAAAAATCTCCTGTATGCCCAAAAAATCCTGTGAGACAAAATGTGCAGGAGGTTGACCTGTCTCCACTTTCATTCACTATCATTACTCGTCGTTGTGTGTGGGCTTTCTCACATTTTCAACATCTGTTAGGATTGTAAAAATCTTAAGTATGTTCCAGGCTTGAGTGAGAAAAGGCTCTCATTGCGTGCCCAGAGTATACTGCGACACGGATGGCGTGCAGAAGGTCGCCCTCCTCATGCAGCTCAGACAGGCTCTCTCTTCACCGACTGCAGGTGGAAACAGCTCTCAGCTTCGACCTTTTGCACTCTCGCTAAAGTGAAAAGTATGGCAGCAGGAGTACTCTGTGTAACAAAGCTCTCAAGTGCAGGCCAGGTGAAACCTTGAGATTTTCACAAACACAAATTCACACACAGGTGAAGAAGTGTGTGTGCGTGACAGCTTCACTGCTCCTTCACGCAGCTTGTCCTCAGTTCGGCACGCCGACGCAAACACTTCTTTCAGTTCTGCTCAAGGGTGCAATTTCCGCCAAAGACTTAAAATCTCATTTTTCTTGGTCTCACTTGAAGGTCTGCACGTACTGTACGTCACTCCTCCTTACAATAGTCTCTGAACAGTTTGTTCTGACTGAAGTCCAGGTGATGAAACCGTCCGAGCGTCCACATCATTCACTTCTGTGGAAGTTTTGTCAGATATTATGCCAGTGTTTGAGGTTAAAACCAAAGATTATAAGTATTAATGGACGTCATCAGCCAACTGAGTTATCAAAAAACATGCACACACACACACACACACACGCACGCACGCACGCACACACGCACGCATGCACGCACACGCGCGCGCGCACGCACGCACGCACGCACGCACACACGCACGCATGCACGCAAATAACACTAGGTGGACACGGGGCCTTAGAGAGCCATGAATAAGAAGCTCTCCTGTAAGCGGTAGTGTTCACTGAAGAGGCATCATGGGTGAGTTAAAGAGTGGAAACAGGACGGTATAGGACGAGTATACGAGAGGGAATCGATTTTACTAACATTAAGTTGCAATAAATGATCACTGTTTGCATAATGTTGCTTTAATCAGTGTAAGACCTTCTAGCTGTTCGGTGAAGTCTTTGAATTAAACATGACTGAAGGAGGAAAATGTTAATGCTGTTGATTTAATTCACTTCCATTAACACACTGAGATATTATCAGTTTGATTGATTGCATGTTTGTAGCTGCTGGAGGGAGAATTCCCCGTCTCTGACAGTAAAGGTGAAAAGAGATTACCCTCTGCCTCCATAACTAGCGCCTCCTTACTCCTTACAGTTAAAATGTACAGCCACACTCAGGTTCCTCGGGGTGTAATCTATTTAAAACACAAACAAGTGAACCACTGCAGGCGCTCTGAGAGCTGCTGCTGCTTTTTATTGGTTATGAAAATAATTCAGGGAGTTTACATTTGAGGCTCGTTTTTCAGAAGTGTATTACTCTGAGAGAGAAACCACAAAGGAAACAGTTTGAAAAATGATGCACGGCAACCGAAGAGAAAAACAAAGTACGGGTTGTAATGACTGCATTAAACTCGGGAGTGAAGGAGTGACATTTTTACACTCTTTTACACAAATTTCCAGACTTGGTACGCACCGGGACTTGAAGCAGCAACCCTCCGGTTACCAACCCAAGTCCCTTCACTGAACTACTGCCGCCCCCCTTTGAGGCTAAGCTGGCAAGGGCTCACACACACACGCACACACACGCACACACACTAGAACTGACTAAATTTACATGACTGGCAGTTAGAAGCTAATCAACCTTCACCCTGCGAACATTTCCAAACACTGAGCAGATGGTGTGAATGGTGGGCGATAGAAAGGATTTAACGGGGTCTTTGCTGGGTGATGATGCTGTGAAGACAAACAGTTGGTTGCCTATCAGTCTCACATAATGCACAGATTTCAGATAGGCCTATCCATGTGTTCAACCGCCTGTGCCTCCTGCAGCTGAAAACCTCATCAGTGAACAGTTTGGATGTGTAACACAACCCAGGGAATGGACTCTGAGGGTGCATTAAAGAGCTCATTATTTCATGTCGTTTGGTATGCCAGAAAAGGATTTCAGTATGTGTGTAAGTCATTATGTGTTTTAATTAATGCGGCCCTGCAGCAGAGGATACATCATACGCGTGCTGAAAGGCTTATTACATCTCCAATTCAACAATATTTTCAACAAAATTCATATTTGCAACACTAAGTGCACCAATTTTACAATAGGTTAAGTTTAATGAGTGTTCTTTTCTGCTAAAAACAACCGTGTTATTGCATTCTTTAAATGGCATCCCATGGCCAAAAGAGTTATATGATCCTTAGCGCATTCTGGGTCTACTCCGGGGTCTCCTCCCCGTTGAGTTTGCACAAAAAACTTCTAAAGGCAGGCGTCCTTGTCAGCAGGCCAAACCACCTGAACTGGCTCCTGTTGATGCCAAAGGAGAAGCAGCTCTACCCAGAGCTCCCTCCTGACGTCCAAGCTCCTCAGCAGATCTCTATGGCGTAGACCAGACACCTTCAGAGGAAACTCATTTTGGTCGCTTGTGTCTGAGATCTTATACTTTCGGTCACTACCAAAAGCTCATGACCACAGGTGAGGGTTGGAACGAAGAATGACGGTAAATTGAAAGCTCTGCTTTTCGGTTCAGCTCCCTCTTCACCATGAAGGTCCAAAGCCTGCATTATTGCTGACGGTGAGCCATACCGTCTGTCAATCTCACGGTCCATCTTACCCTCACTCATGAACAGGATCCGGGATACTTGAACTACTTCACTTGAGGCAGGGATTAACTCGCCATCCGAACTGAGAAATACATCGTTTTCCTGCAGAGAACCATGGCCTCGGACTTGGAGGTGCCGACTCTCATCGCAACCGCTTCGACATTGCTTGCAAACCGCACCCAATGCCTGCTGGAGGTCCCAGCATGAAGGAGCCAACAGAACAACATCACCTGCAAAAAGCAGAGATTCAATTCTGAGGTCTTAAAACAGGAAACCCTCAAATCCCGACTGCGCCTTGACATCCTGTCCATGAAAATGACAAACTGAATCGGAGACGAGGGACTGCCCTGGTCTGCACAACAACGCAGAGTCAACAGAAAAGTCATGTCAAGTTTTTTTTGTATAAAAGCGCCTCAGCTGACCAAAGTGCTTCACAGAGAAGGTGAGCTGTGACAAGCGACCTTCAGTGTGTTTTTAAGATACAGAAACGTCTTGTTAGCAGACACCAATAAGATCTCATTTGGACTTGAAATACAAGAATGACCTTTAAAAAAAGACAGTCTCAATTCCTTCGACTCTTGTGAATCTGAGTTGAGAAAAGTTTCTCTCCCCCATGACGAGGCGTGTTGCAGACTTTCAGAGCCCTTTGGCATTCAGTAGGTGAGCGCTGGGGGAGTTTCAGAGGGCGGCTTCGTCCCCTGGAGAGTTTGAGATGGAGGAGACAGACTTTCAACGGAGCATAGGGAGCACGGTGAGATGAAAAGAGCAGCTCTGCATTTAGCTCCATCCCCGCTGTCACTCTGCTCCTGAAGAGGACGGTCAAGTTAAAAAAGAGAGCGGGATTGGATCTGACCTGTGTCCTCGCCGTCGCTTTGATTCATCAAATTAACAGGCGAAGACCTCCTCGGACTTTTCCTCTCCTGATGTATAAACACATCTCCTGACTGCATGACTGACCAACTTTCCTACCTGCGCACACACAGAGCTGTGTATGGAGAGCAGTGCGGTCCAATAAAGCAGCGTGCAGCTCGATGTGATGCTGTTAATCCCTCAGTGAGAGGCTGTCCTCTCTGATTATCTGCTGATTACACACATACAGGGTAAATACAGCCCTACTGGCTTTCTATCTGTGCAGCCCTGTTGTTTCTAATTACTTTACATTTACTTGACTAATTATAATTACTCTTGTTTTCCTGCTTATTAATTGGAGAAACATCACGGCAGGCTGGAGGTGTTTCTCTGGAGGTCGTGTTTCCAGCCTTCGATGTGTCAAGGAATAAACGGCTTGGATTTCTGTCTGACAAAATCCAACAGAGGAAGTTCACTTTTGTTCTTTAAGCAGGGAGAGGTCAATAGTGTGAACACAAGATGGGACCACTTTCTTTGAGAAGTTGAGTCAGTTTTATCCAGAAAAAAAGCTGATTGTGAAACCAGAAGTCAAAGCTGACAGATTGTTGCTTCCCAAAGTCCTGAACCTTGAGGTTATCTTGGGACTGAAATAATGGGATTCAAGTTTGGACGGCGAGTGTCCGATGCTGTGTGATGCAGTGCGTTATCTAACGCTCGTGTGGTGTCAGGACACGATGAAAGCCAATAAAATCAGGACGAAGCTGAACATTTTCACCCCGACAACATCTTTTAACATTCTCTATGAATCAACAGACGGACAACTAAATCACAGCAGTCACAGATATTAGCCTTACTCATGTTGCTCTCATTTTGTCTGCTCTCTTCATCTACAAATCTGCCTTCTATCAATGATTAAACCTCCACAGCTTAAATCTCGCTGACAAGAAGCGCATCGAACCTCATTAAGGAGGAGGACGGCTGTCAGGAGTGGGACTGATCTTTTTATATCAAACAAGGTTTGAGAAGTCAGAGCTCAAAAAAATGTGAAATGTGATTAAAAAGAGCAAAGTAATGTTTTAGAAGAGCAAGAAAAAGAGCTGACCAGACTTTTTAAAACCAATGTACACATATCAAGCAGATATCTTCAAACTAAAGCGTCTGGTCCTCAAACAAGTCACGTCAAGGAAGATTTGATTCAAGATTCACAAAATGATTTCTCTTTTAAATTGAGCTTTAAGCAAGTTTCTACTTTAAAGGTAGAATGTGTGACTTTGATCCAGTAGGTGTCGCCCTTGAGCTCCAGCATGAAACCAAAACAAACTGCTGTTAGGCCACACCTCCTCCATACTGAAGCCTCCTCTCTCCTCCAGAGACACACCTCCAACCCCCCTCCACTCGCGTTTACTCAAAGGAGTTTAGCACATGCGGTGGACACATTGTCCTCGTCTCGAGCTGCATTGTTGTGTTAGCATGCTAATGCTAGCGCTCTTTAGTTAGCTCGTAGCTTCACATTGCATGTAAACTGACACAGAATGAGCGTGATCTAAAAACTCTTACGTGACGTTAAAATAATCAGTGAGTATGTTCTTCTTCTTCTCTCTAGTTCTTGACTAAAACAGCTTTTATACACAAGGGGAGGAGCCGGCCGTCCCGTCCATGTAAACACGGCTCTGACAACAACACAGCCAGCGGGACTCGAGCTTCTCACTCATTGTAGACAGTCATGACTCAGAGAGACATTTACACAGGAGAGACTTGAGTTCTGATATATTTATGTGTAACATGTCGTACATTCTGACTTTAACAGCATCTGCCGTCTCTGGAACAAGTCAGCAGTCCGTCACATGCAGCTGCAGGTTGAAGATTTTTAAGGAATGTTTTGGCTCTAAGAGGTAGAAGTCTCTTTCTTTGGCTGAGGAAGCAGCAGTTTGTTTCTTTCTTGGATTGGCAGGACAGCAGACAGCTGTGATTAAAGCTCTGCAGATTCGGCTGTTTCTTCAAAAACTAGATTACATTCAGACTTTGCTAGTTAAGACAGCAGCAGAGTTCAGATTGACAGAAGAACAGGAAGTTTACTGTGCGAGAGTAAAGAAACAGTTTGGCAGTAAAGCAAACTCACTCGGTCCTCTTCATGAGCCAATTTAAAAAATCTGCTGCTCGCTGACAAACCAGCCACAGAAACGTCTCCTCCTTAAACTCAGACTGACTTCAAACTCTTTACAGCTTGTGTACCAAAGAGAACATGTGCAACGATTTGTTCACCTTCATTAAAGGTCCAATCAGTGAGATGTGTAGTGAGTGAAATGATAAAGTGAGCTTACTCTATGATCAGACATTAAGGAAACATGCTATTTTGAAGTGCTGGCTTCTCTGACAACAATGCAGCAGCCAGTATGTCCTCCTTCTAACTTTAGATTCTGGTCCTGAATGGTCTGGATTTGTTTGGACCAGAGAAGGTAGGCGGTTTTAAGGCACCCCCACACGGCCGTTTTGGACGCCCCTCGGTTTGCCAGATATGAGAGCAGTTATCAGGTCAAACCAACAGGTGTTGCAGCGATGGAAGCGGGCAAGAGAACTGGTTCAGATAGAAGTGATTGTACCCGACCTAAAAAGCCTCTGCATGTTTCTAATAAGCTCCACGAGCAGAAACGTGCTCAAACTAGGATCAATATTGGAGATGCTTTTGAAAAATGGAGAGAGGTTAGAACGCAGAAAGGTTTACAGACCGATGCAGAGCTGGATAAACACTGAAGCTTCAGAGTCCACCACATGGTGACCTGCGTGGGCACAGAATGAACAACAAATCATCCTCAGAAAGACAAAGAAACATGGTGTTTGCATGTTTTCTCTTTATTCCCCTATGATCTTGTAGTTCTCCTGTGATCTTGTAGTTCTCCTGAGATCTTGTAGTTCTCCTGTGATCTTGTAGTTCTCATGATGTGTGTACAGCTGCTCATGGCTGCGCTCACACTCCAGAAACGGACCCAGTGGGGCAGAGTG
The DNA here is from genome assembly GCA_020745685.1 of Tautogolabrus adspersus. Lineage (NCBI taxonomy): Eukaryota > Metazoa > Chordata > Actinopteri > Labriformes > Labridae > Tautogolabrus > Tautogolabrus adspersus. The sequence continues at coordinate 32,664,868 of CM036539.1, read as the reverse complement.
CGCGCCGTAGGACGGAGTAAAACTGTGGAGCTGACTCAACACACGGTGCACAGACTATGTCGAAATTTGCAGTTAGAATAACAAGTTTAGTCGGTAAGGAGGCTGAAACAACTACTTTTAGAGGACACACTTTACTGTTGAGAATTATGTTGCAGACGTTACAGTCTGTTTCACTGCTGCAGGCCGAAGGAAACTACTGAAGTCATTTCAAACATGTTTGTACCTGTTAGTTAATATGACCCTCACTTAAATGGCTTCCTTCTTTCTAAACACCAGAACATCCTTGCAGAAGTTTTCAACATATTGTGTTAGTCATGACTTTCAAATAACTCCACGGTTTCTTCTGTACAGACTCGATGATTCCCACTTGGCATGTCTGACTCTTAAATGTTCAGCTACCAGGAAAAAGTCAGATAATGAAAAGCTGACTGTCTATATCTGATATTCAGAGGGTGTAAACAACCAGTCATTCAAATGTTTTAAATGCAGTTCAACAGAGCAGCGAAACACTCGGTTTACCTCTCATCACAACGGGAAACGTCATCAATATTCTCTCCATTTTCTTCTGTAGATTCTGAGTGGAAACAAATACCAGAGCGCGCTCCGTGTAGACAAATTAAAATTGAGAAGATAAAATGTAAAGTGAGATAAAGCTGCAGAGGTCAGGTTTGTTTTCAAACTGGGAATCAGCAGCAGCTCTGATTATATCAAACTGAATAGAAAGAAATCAAAACCACGACCTTTCAGAAGTGATGAGACTGCAACTGCAAACAACATCATCTGTCTGAATGTCTGTCGAGTGTTCAGCTCAAAGCTGGGAAGAAAACATGTTTTCTACAAAACACTTTTTTTGTGCTATCTTTAAAGATACTCTTCTTCTCCTCATGTTCACCTTCCATGTTGTCTGTGACACCTATAGAGAAGCTTCATGATTTGCAGCTAAAAAAACCTCCTTATTTATCTGATGCTGGCGTCAGCAAGAAAACACAATATGTAAATGTTACTGGACGAAGCCTGAATGACGTCTCCCATCTGATCCTGCAGGGGGCGCTGTATTCCCATCGATGGCGGTCTCCATGCTGGAAATGCTGTCTCAGCCTAACTTTCAGTCAACCTAACGACAGGCTGAGAGCTGGAGCTGAGGCGGGTTTTAAGCCTCCTGACAAACCGTTACACCGCGCCCACCTGTCAATCAGGTCAGCTACACGCCTTATTGTGAATAACTCTTATCCTTCATCAAATCAAAACTGATGAGTCATCAAAACATTCACCCCCCGTACAGTGTGTGCTGATCGAGACATGAGATAATCAGACCTGTTTGTTTTTTTGAACCAGGCTGTAAACATGTTAATGTCTGCTGTAAAAACAGGCTTTTTAGAATGGGTGTGTATGTGACTTCCTGTGCTTCTGCAGCCAGCCTCTAGTGGACACTCCAGGAACTGCAGGACTTTACACTTCAGCATTGGCTTTATCTGTCAACAGGTTAAAACCTTCATTTAAGCCTTTGCCTGAAGTTGTTCATTTCAGCTGCTGTCTCTTTAAGGCCCCCCTCCCCATGTGCCCACCTTCTTCTGATTGGCCAGCTCTCTGGAAGTCTTCCAGCAGAACGCTGCAGGGCTGCCAGGGGAGGGCTGCTCTCCAGTGCTGGGAGAAGAGAGTCTGTGTGAGAGGTTTCAGCGGCTCACGTCGAGGCTTGAAGCCGTCTGGTGAAATTCTTGGTTTCATATCATGAAACTCTGGCTTGATTTACAGAACAAGACGTTTAGCGCCCTCTGCAGACTCATCCTGGGATTACTCCAGCATTCATTTACCTCATGATCTGAAACTTTGCCCACGTTTCATTTGGGCATCCAGCATTGTACCACTATAGGTGATTAGCAGAATGCCTGCCAAGTAAGTAATCCTTAACTTTAACCCCCTTGTAAGTCCACAAAGAAATGTAATTCCCTGACGTGATTTATAGCCTTACAAGAAGGGAGACATTTAACAGAAAGGATTCCATTATTTATCATGCTGAGAAAGGTTGACATTGTTTCAAGGATTACTCATCAAACCAATTTTCTTTGGACTGATTAATCCGTTATTCAATTAAGCATTGTTTCTCCATGAAGCATAATTAGTTGTTGGAAAGTGTTGCAGCTTCCTGTCTTACAATTTACATTTTTATAAGTCGAGGGAACAATTACCACGCCAATTTAAAGTTAACAGTGAGTGCACTGCAGGTGGAGGGACACGTATGTGGTGGCCGAGGTAGTGCTTAAACTAAGTTAAAGGTAAAAGCGCAGAGATAATATGGATTTATTCAAGCTGAATAAAAATTGAGTTCAGTCACATCACAACACTTATTGAATTGAAACAACCTGTGAAAAGAATCTATAATGACATGTTACAGTACGTGCCGTACAAGCGGCAATTCCGGTGTTGAAAAATGAAGCCAAGAAGTGCAAAGTCCTGCAGTTCCTCGAGTGTCCACTAGAGGCTGGCTGCAGAATCACCATAAATCGCATACACATCAATTCAGCATAAATAAACATGTTTACAGCCTGGTTCAAAAAACGATATTGGTCTGATTATTTATTGTCCTAATGGGCACACACTGTACAGGGGGGGATTTGTTTTGTAACGCATCCGTTATGATTATATGAACGATACGTGTTATCCATAGTTAGGCGCGTAGCGGACCTGATTGACAGGTGGGCGCGGTGTAACGGTTTATCAAGAGGCTTAAAACCCGCCTCAGCTCCAGCTCTCAGCCTGTCGTTAAGTTGACTGAAAGTTAGGCTGAGACAGATTTACAGCACGGAGGCTGCCACTGATGAGCCTCCGGAGCCCCCTGCAGGAACAGATGGGTGACGTCACTCAGGCTTCGAACATTGATATTTACAGTTTATGGTGCTGGGTCGTTTGTTTCTCTCTCCTCCTCTCCTGTTGCTCTGCAGGTTGGTGCTCTCCCTTTTGCAGCTGGTGATTGAGCTCACCTGATATCAACTAGCAATCAAAGGTCCTCAGCATAAAAAGCAGGAGAGCGGCGAGAGCAGCTGCCAGTGGTTCATGCATTAATTGTGTGGAAGCGAGAGCTGAGCTTACGTCTTGAAGAGAAGAAGTGTGTTGCCTGACAAGGCGCCACGGTTTCTCTTGTTGATTAGAATTTAATGTTGGTGTTCAAATGTAGTCACAGTTTGGCTTCTCTTTAGTTGTTTTTTTAATAGAAGCTTGTTTTCAGTTCGATTTTGTCTCCACTTTAAGTTGTTCATAAATAATTTGTAAGCATTTCTAAATTCTCCGTAATTTTTCTTACGTCCCGGTTTTACATTTTTATTGTCACTCCCCTCATCCCCCAGCCATCTCGGGGAACGTTTAAAGAGCAACCTTCATACCTGACATCTTCTAATTATGTTTGTGCACTAAATTACCTGCAAGTTGTTATGAAATGTCATGTTACTGTTTAGCTCCAGGGTGACGGCCGTGTTGTGATGTGTTTTTCTGTGTGTACTCTTGCTGATATGAGGGTTTAAGTGTGCCCTCTCTAAATATTGGCACTGGCAGTTTACCTGAGTATGATAATGAAATGAAAAGGAGGAGATAACAGACGTGTTTGCAGGAGGTCAGAATGAGGAGCTGACTGGCTGCAGGTACACAAACACACCTGCTGCTTTACTGCTGTGTTTACTAGAACGGTTGGCTCTGAACTAAGACTGCAGCTACAGGGAGGACACCTTTGGAGATGTTAAATATGATATCTACTATTATTTATGTAGTTACTTTCCTGCTAAATTAAATTTAAAGTATTTTTTGTTTCAGATAAGCTCTCTATTTCTTCTTTAACTTTCCCTTTTTCACGTTTTTCGAATAAACAATATGCACTATTATCTAACTCCTGTAGCATGCAGCGCGAAGAACTCTGTGTATGCAGCTCAGTAATGCCGTTGATTAAATGCAAATTTCTACATACTATGTGCAAGATGCATTCCATCAGCGCCACAGTTTTGCCAAGACGGACGGCGTGCCCTTCCCCACTGGGTCCATTCCTGGAGTGTGAGCGCAGCCATAAGCAGCTGTACACACATCACAGCAGAACGACAAGATCACAGGAGAACGACAAGATCATGCAGGAATAAAGAGAAACGTGCAAAAACATGTTGCTTTGTCTTTCTGAGGATGATTTGTTGTTCATGCCTGTTTCGACGTCATGTTGATATAGTGATGAAAAATATGTATGAAAATATATATGACCTGGCGCTGTGTGTTGACGCGTGCTTGCAGCGGGCTCCGTCGAAATTAGACTCATATCGTATTTGAAACTGAGCAGAGCATAGTGGCGCTGCTGGCACGCTCCAGAGACGGGCCACGGCGCTCACTGTGGAAACAGGAGCATTGACTAGAATGTCAGCAAAGGGACCATGGCGCGCATCTCACTCTCTGTGACAGACGTGACGGTTTGTTAACATCAGAGTGGTGGGTCAGTGTGTGTAAACAACAGCAACAAGAGGTGGGCGCAAGGCAAATTTACATACTGGATGTATGCTGCCAACCCGAACACAAATTGTGCGAGTAAATAAAGAAAATTCCATGGATTAATAGTTTTGTTGCTTTCTTTTGGAGTGGCGGGAGGATGCGTTGGGGTGGCAGGCTGCCATCACAAACGAAAAGTAGAGGAAACGCTGGAAAATAGTTTTAACTGACATGGACGCTTTTTTTTGCTCTTAAACTGCAGATCTTATGGAAAGTTGCAAACAATTAAGTTTTCTGGAAACTAACGAATACCGACCAGAAATGGTGGGGGCAGTGTCGAGCAGTGTAGCCTGACAGACCAGCAAGACACAACGAAGAAGAAAAACATTCTGCGAGTTGGTTATGAACTCAAACATATATTTGATGTTAGCTCGCCTTGGCATAGGGACAGAAAACTACAACAGAACAGCTGGGGGGAGATCAGACGGGAACTGAAGTGGAGGTACGTGCGAGACCGCGCCCTCTAGTGGATGCATTGTTTAACGTATATCCCAACATAAAGGACGTGTTGGAGAATGTGACAGTTATATCGTTTTAAATGTTTGAGTCTGTTATCAAACGTAAAGGGAGCATCACTTAGACTTAAATCAGTCCTGACTCTCAGATCGATTTGTTCTTGAGGCTGAACTGTGAAAAGTAAACGGATTTAAAGTTCTGAAAGGAGGCAGGGGAAGTGACTGTGCTGAGGGTCTTGACTCTGTGACTCAGATAAAAAATATTCATTTATTTTTTCACATTTCATTTCATCTGATTAGCATATTCCCCTCAGTGCCAGCACTCTCTGAGTCCTGTGGTATGGGTTATTCTATTTGTGACTGCCCTGAAGCAGAAACTCTCAGCCAGTTGAAAATAATTGGTCGGCCACAGACCGACTTAAACCCTTAACACCAGAGGATTCAAACAGATCAACCCCCCACCCAACCACCATCCTTCACACACACAAGGGATTTTACACCAGCAGGGCCAAACTGTGCTCCTTTTCAAGTTCAGAAACGCTCTGAAAGAGAAACTTTGATCAGTGGACAGGGCATGGGGGAGAGAGAAAAAGAGATTGTTTGAAAATGAAACCAATGCAAGAGTATCTCATGGCCTGCAGGGGGCGTCTCCAGATGTTGCAAAAAGAAGTCTGATTGAATTTAAAGGTTACATGTACTTTTACGACAAATAAACTTCCTTAAATCCTCGAATAATGTCCATCATGTTTGGTTTTCACAGCTAGAACTCTAAAGTGAGCACAAATTAATTACAGAAATCTGAACTTCTATAAAATCTGATGTTTTAGACGCACTTTTAATACCTATTTCTTTATCTAAAAAGGTGATTTCTTCCATATACTGACATGACCAATATAACCGTATAAAATGATGAAACATGCACCGCCGTGACCGCAAGTGCAGCAACCTGAATGGTTTGTTTTTTGTTTTGACCAGAGTAGTAGGTGGTTCCCCAACACGACTGACGTATACTCCCTCTCCTATCGTGAAGAATATATTAACGAGAGAAAAATCTACAGAATATGGCTGCAGACCTCCAGCTGATAGGGAATATGCCTTAAGACTCAGAGGCTAGTTATCTTGTGCTTGTTGTGTGTGTGGGAGAGAGATAGTGTTTCTTGTGGTGTTTGTATTTGAGCCTTGCATGTGAGAAAAATCAAATACACATAAATCTGACATCAAGAATGGGAAGGTATTTAGAAAAAAAAAAAAAAAAAAGAATCAAAAAAGGACAGTACTTTGAGTTTTCTGTTGTATCTTTCATCACAAGAAGTTCTCTGATTTACACAAGTCCCTGTGAGATTTTCAAAGGAAACTTTATTGACAATTATCAATGCTCCGCCCTGATTAAACCCGTTCAGTGTGAGCGCTAAGGTTAAGTTTGACAATCAGACTGCACAGTGGGAGCACATAATTCATGAGCTTTGGTTGTGTGTCATTTCACTCATACAGTGTCAGATGAAACTCCACCACAACATTTTTACTTATATGTAAATGTATGCACAGCTTTAATGACTAGAAAGGGGACCAGTGATTAAAGATCACTTCTCGGGCGGCGTGGTAACCAGTATGAACATGCAACAAAGGGAACCCCTCCTCTTCACATGATCAGTTCCAAAAAAAAGATGGTGACATCCAACTCCACTTTTTAAGTATCATTTTGACATTTTAAATTATTTTAATGTGGCTATGTCCGTTTTTTACAAACAGGCAATGTGAGGACCTCAGATTCAAGGTTAATTAAAGTTTTTGGTTTTATATTCACGTTAGACTAAGTGAAATAAGAGCGGCATCTAGTTCTGATTATGCGGGACCTAGGACAGGACAGCACATCCATTTGTCAGTCCCCACATTGATAGAAAGACAAGAACGTGTGTGTCAACACCTTTCCTGTTTCACTGTTAAAACAAGTGGCATTTTAAGGTTAGAATAAAAAAAGCGAAGTTCAGATTCAATTGAATGTGTATATATGACAGCTAGAACTCCAGCATATCTGGTCTTAAATTTAAAAAATATGGACATAAAAGCATCTCTCATGAATCTGTGCGGGGGCAGGGAATGCAGCAACACTTTATATAAACCTTTTAATCTCACTGCCTGGCTTTTGAGCATGAAAGTGAGATGTCGCTCCTGCAGTCTGTGAGTGCTTTTATTTTATCAAAGTGCAAAACACATTTTCTAACTGCTCCTGTATTTTCACGTGTTCAGGTCTACCAAAGGTAAAACATTTGAGCCCACACATGCAACATTCAAATGCTTAGATTTAACCAAATTCAGCTCCTCGTTCTGAAGATTTTCTCTGGCTTTGCGTGCGTGTGTGTGTGCAGGATTTGTCGTAACTTTGAAGCCAGTTCACGACGTCCTTTCTCCAAGCATCCATCAGCTTCCTGTTGGGTTGCCAGGCCTGAGGCTGCTGCACTATGCCAGTGGCTGCCTCTCCCCATCTAGGCTTGCCAGGTTGGAGCCCAGCCAGGGCTGCCAGTCTGGTGGACAATTTCATGCATCTTCTTTCCAGGGGCTGTTTGCATTTCATCAAATAACGGCAATTCAACATGACACACTGTGATTCTCCAGGGCGTCATCGGTCCATTTGTCAGTTTGCAGAAGGGAAACGACTTTAGACTTCTGGCTTACGCCATTCATTCAAAAATCTGCCCATAAAGCAAACAATATGACAGGATGTGCAGTGACACACAACGTTCTGTATTTGGCTAATCACATACAGTCATTACAGCTAATCCTGATGAAATATTAATGTTCCAGTTAGAGTCATTATGTAAATATCACAACAAGAAGAGAAGTCTATCAATCAATGTAAGCAGCCCTTATTAGAGAAATATGAACACATTTACACATTTACAAATTATTCTAGTTTATGGACTGTTTGTGTTTCTTATTGAATTTAAAATGCATTAAACATAAGGGTGCTTTTTAAAATCCAGAAACAAATGTTACATCACTCTTTTAAAGCCACCAGACTCCGAAGCTGATGATCCACTGCTGCCTGAAATGATTAGTCTCGGTTTGTGATTGGCTTTGATGTTAAAAACAATACTGTAGCATACCAAAGCTAACGATTTAAACACAGTCAGGCAATAATATCATCATCTCTTACATTTTTCATAATTGCCTGTGACCATTACCGAGTGTTTTGTGCTGGTAGCGCCCATTTTCAATACAAAATCAATGCAGTTCAGCATTTTCAGTTCTCAGCGTCCTACACAAAGAAACGCCCTCGCCTTCTGTCCTTGTCCTCTCGGCCCTCTCAGGTGGAAAAAGTACGACTTTTGAAACACCGCTGCATTAATCAATATCGCTTCCTCCTCATTGACCAATCACAATCTAAAAGGGGCGGGACTTCTGCTATCAAGTTGACTATGGCGTTCGAGGGAATAATTTCCAGGTCTGGAGCTGTTGCTGATGCCAGGACACGATTCATTTACATTCTATTTATGTTTCTTGGTGATATTTCCTTTAGAATTCTGCACTTTTTCATTTCAGTCAGACAATAGTTTCAGTCGGAACATAGTTTGTGTTTGGCATCTAGACTCCCACCTAATCACTCCTCACAGTTTTAATTTACATGCAGAAATTTGAGGACTGATGGGAGGATATCTTAAACACCCCAGTTGGAGCCTACAGGTGGATGCTGGGGTGGTGCAGTACTGAGAGAGAGAATGAGGCATGTCAAGTGTGAAGTCAGTGCTGCTCGAGTTTAGTGCCTGAACTAGCTCGCAGGAGTCGCCTCATTTGTGAACGTGAATATTTAGGATGTTTTTGGGCTATGCATTACCTTTTATATGTCTCATGGGGGTTGTTTTAATATAAGCCATTACAAGTTTCTACCATACCCCCATGCATGCTTTTACATTTTCTTCATCTGCCCGGTATTTTTGCATTCCTGTAACTACAAACTCACTGATCAATGGAACAGTAGACCAGCAACTCCCTAGTTAGATTGTGAAATTAGGTCAAATTACTTTGCACTATATGTGACCGTGCAATTCAAGCAGAATAGTCAGAATAAACCGTATCAAGGGACTGACTCTGTTTTTATTGCAGTGAAGGGAAATCCCTGACAGAGCCCAGCATCCTTTGCTGTAATATCTCGTCTTCTTTATTGTGTTTGGTTAGAGGAGTTCATTTGCTCTTGATTTTTTTACAGACAGGCGTGTGTTCACTCCAAACACACGACTGATAGCAGCATTTTCCAATGACAGGTGTTAACTTACCTTCTCCTTTCCTTATCTGTGTTTGTTAATTAACCGGGCGAGGGACGCTCAGCAAAGCCACCTGATAAATAAAGAACAATAATCGGATATGCAGAGGGAGTGCCTGAATCATCTGAGCTAACTGAAGGAGCTCTTTAAATTGCTTTGCTTATCACCTTCTGTTGACTCTCGTCGTGCCTGTGCTGTGTTTATATTCCAGTCCATCTGCTGTAATTACTGAAACTGTCGTACAGGAAGTTATCATCTCTGGGTATTCACACCTCACAGGAAATTAATTACGGCTGAGTGAAGCCCATTTAACTTTAATGTGGTTACTTTTGGAGTTCCCCAGCATTCAGCAAGTTGAATTTATCCTAAATGTTCTCATTTGATTTAAATTTCTCCAATTTCTTTTTTCTTTTTTTTGTTATTTGGTTGTGGTTGTGATTTTCCTCATGATGAAACAAGTTCACCATTCGCAGGATATTTTCATTGGACTCTTCCAACATGGTCATGTTTATTGGTGTAACCAGCACTAATGTCCAATATGCTGCCTCTAACTAACTTAATCCCGGACGAGCCCCCATTTTGTCACCACCCGGCTTTTAAGGCTGACAAGCTTCGTAGTATAGGCCCCCGGATAAGAGAGTTTAGGAGAAGCTGTTTTTGTTGTTAAAACTTGAACTGATGTTTAACTCCTTTCTATCCTGATGACATCTGCCACACGTAGCTGCATAACCTTGAAATACTTAATGGGAACACTTAAACAAAGAGACAAAAACACTTCTCATTAGACTATAATGAATATTATCGGGGTTCTGTGGTTGAACAACAGCTCTGGATATTGAATTTTAATCAAGCTGACAGACACAGATGCTCCTCCACCTCCACATCGTCCTCCTCGACCCTCTACCTCCAGGGACGATTTAACCAAAAATACACTTCCTCTTTGTCCATCCTCTGAGCACAGCAGCACCTAGTTTGAATCCAGGTCTCGTACCTCGAGGAGAGAGAAAGTATCCAAAATCTTTTCTTGGCCTCCAGGGAGAGAAAGCCATTCCAGGATGGAGATTAAATGCTTGCAGACTCAACTTGTAATAGAGCTCAAATCACCTCAGCTGGGTGACTATTTTTCAAATTCACAGCCACTGAAAGATATTTTTTACCCGGGAGGATATTATACAAGAATTGACTGAATTTTCGATTTATTTTCCCTAAGCACTGAAAAAGAAACCCTCTTGTTAATGTTAATTTCTTCTCCTGTCATTCCTCCAACTGCAGGTCTTATTGAAAATCTTTTTTATTGTTCTGCTAAACCGGCCCTGAAATCTGTTTTTGTACATAACATGATAAACATAATGCTGCTGTAGTTATGGAAGAATATTAATATTAAGATCATGTTTAAAGTCTAAACATCAGATACAGAATTCCACCTCTAGAAAAGACACATTACTATTTATCAAACAGTGGACATTTTGCTCAGACAGTGATTTAGGTCAATTCAGATTACACGATGGGGAAACAGCAAGAGTAAAACATCAAGATAAATTAAAACCTGCATCTTAGTGTAGAAGTTCTTCATACTCAGGTCTGATTTCTGCTTCTTGCATCAGTGCCTGCATGTTAAAACAACATGATATCTACTTTAAAACCCAGAATATAAATTGCACCGCTATATCAGGTGCAGTTTTTGGAGGTCTCCCAGAGAGAAAAAAGGTTAAAACTTTGTTCCTGTGTGATGATTTCCACTGCGTTCAGCAAAGTCCCCTGCTAGCTACAGTCCGGTAGATGAGCTCCCAGCCTGTGAGTCTCTGCCCACCTCCTCTTCTCACATGTTGTCTTTAAAGGAGCAATATGTAACTCTGACACCTAGTGTTTAAAATGGGTACTGCAGTCCAGATTCAAAACATTAGGCCGGGGGGAGACAACTACAACTCTGTTTCAATAACTACATTTTAATTTAACTTCAAGTCGGGGTGAAACTATCCCTGTATACTTTCACACAGCATAAGAAGAATGTGTATGCTTCAGTTATAAGTAACGAGTGCAGCTCCCAGAGAGCTGTGTGTGTACTGACAGCTCTGTTTGTTGCTCCTGTTCAGCAGCATTAGCTCTGCCGTGTACGTTTTTAAACAATATTATTCACATTGAACTTTTCCCCGTTACAGGGCAGACTTTAAATTGAAAATCCAATAAGCGTCTGTGTGCTTCTCTTCAGGGCATCGATGTCGCCCTCAGGTCCGGCTGCAGTAATGGACCGACTCCCAACGCCAATAAAAGAAAGAAGAGAAAGAACTGTTGACCCCTCCTGATAAAATCAGCTCATTTCTGTAGCAAACTCCTGAAACAAAAGTTTGAAATCCACTAACTCATCGCCTCCACTCTGCTGCAGTAACAATGCGATACACGGGGAGGCCGAAGTTGATGATTATACTTCCTAGAATAGTTTTATTATGTTTCTGTTCATGTCAGATTATAAGGACCTGTGAAACCAAACTGTTCTGAAAACCTTCTGAGGTTCAAATCCTGTGAAGGAGATCCCTCTGGTCACTCGCTGAGTGGGTGGGGGGGAATCGTCTCAGTGCATGCTCAGGTGTGTGTGTGACTGATTGGCCCTGATTCGGCCCAGGTGTGTTAAACTTGTATATTCCCTTGAGTTGCAGCGCTCCATGCTGACTCTGTTGGTCATTCAGTGGTCATGTTTTGTGTCCACCTCAGCATACTGAACATTTCAGTATGCATACTAACTTCCTAGTTTTATGCAGTATGGATCGGATGCATGCTTTCAGGAAATGAATTGTATTTTACCCACAATGCTGTGCAAAATTAACCGTAAAACGTCACTTCACGTGCGCCTCCAAATCAAAACAAACGAGCATGGATTAATTTAATCAATTTTTAATTTAGAATTAGAGTCCCTTCTAAAATCTCTCCTTTTAATGAACAACAAACATGTAACAAATGTGTGCATGATTATTAAACCTTTCCCCCTCTATTTAAATAATGATTTACAGATTTATATCTGCGTCTTTATTGATTTATTTTATTTTACTATATTGCTTTCTTTCCTGTATGTACTGTATGTTATTTTATTATTTAATCTGTCTTTACTTGATTGACATTGTGATATTGTTTTTGTTCACTGACTGTATATGTGCATTACTCTTCTTGAATAAAGATAAACAAAAAAAACAAAAAAAACAAAAAAAACGAGGATGGAGGCGGCCGGTTCAGGTAACGCAAATGACGCCACTTCCATCCTGAATGAATCAAATGGAGTAGGAACAAATATCTGCCTACTGTGCTGTCTACTGAACAGTAGGTACTAACAGTATACAGCACAGATAGTAGGTACTTACTACTGACAGATTGAGTAGGCACTTTGCAATTCGGATGCACCACGTGTCTCACCATCACAGATAGAGAGATTCTCTCTTTGTTCCCTGTGTCTTTAGAAGTGTGTGATTCTGCATAAGCACCACTTGACTGCTTTACTATTTCCAGCAGCTCTACAACAGGACCTCCGCAGTGCTCAGGAAGTGAACTGGCACCTTTCCAGCTACCAATTTCCAGACATAGTCCGCACCGTGGACTTGGGTTGGAAACCGGCGACCCTCCGATTCCCAACCCAAGTCCTTACGGACTGAGCTACTGCCATATAAGCTCTGAAGTCGCTGACCACAGAGTCTGACCCCTAATTCACACACAGTCTATGCGCGCAGTGGTCCGTCAGCGCCACGGTTTTGCTCCATCGGACGGCGAGCCCAGCCCCACAGGATCTGTTTCTGGAACGTGAGCGCAGCGGAGCACACCCATGAGCACCTGTACACACATCACAGGAGAACTACGAGATCACACGGGGAATGAAGAGTGAATTGGTGTGCGAGTTTGGGGTTACTGTCCGGCCAGACACAGGATCACCTGCTGGTCTCGACTTATTGGAATGGTTTCTGTTGAACAGCCCACCCTAGCTTTATCTCTGTGTTACAGAATCACGCACGTACACACAAACAGTATACAACCATTCTGCAGTTTATTCAATAAACGGAACTTCTGACTCCATCTAAATGGAGTAGAACCTAAAGCCTCCCTGAAGTCTCCCCTCCAGCTCCTCATGCAGACACTCCACCTGTCATTCAAACAAACAGAAACCATCCTCCCCACCTCATCTCAGCGTCTGAAACTTAATCAAGGACATCTCAGCTGTGAAGTGATGAAAATTAAAACCCTGATAAGCACTGTGTTGATTGTACACAAGTGTGGTCTGTTTCTCCAGGAGGTCCTCGAAATCTTCATCCTGGAAAGAGTTTCCTGAGCAGCCTACTGAACACCCATTTAGCTAATTACTCCAATTAATTCTCCGTTTGTTGTGCTTAGGTTTGGATGTTTATTCATGAGGCTGCAGACGGCCTGAGGGAGGAAAGACAAGCAAACAGCCTGTTTGTTGTGCTCCACATTTTAATCGGTACGCTAACACTCGGCTGTGTTGACATGAGCTTCAGAGCGTCTGTTTTTACAGAAGGTTACGATTTATAGCAGAATTTACGCCTAATTAAAAACTGTGTGAGTATCTCTTCCTCCTTCTCTGCTGAGTCAGGATTTAGAGTCATATCACTCTGACAGTTTGAGAGGTCCCTGCAGGCGGTCTGAGCCAGAGGACGCGGAGGGGCTCAGACAGACAGCTGAGTTCCCCGAGGGGCTCGAGTCACTAAGAGCAAACATGTCACACAACCTCAACTCCACCTGCTGTGAAAAGGTCACCCCCTGCCCGCAAGCAGAGCAGACTCCATTAGATACACTCAACATTGACATCTCTGCTGATGTTGTCAATGTGACTCATAACATGTCAGGACTGACACCGAGGTCATCAACTCGTCCAATGTTTCCTGACGGAATTTTGAACTTTGAGCAAGATTTGGGAGGTTAAAAGTAGTTCGGGGAGCGCCGGATACTCCAGTGGTAATGCTGCGAGCCTCATGTACAGAGGCTGTAGTCCTCATGGCAGCAGCCGTGGGTTTCGAATCCGACCTCGACCCTTTGTTGCATGTCACCCCCTACTCTCTCCTCCCAACACTTCCTGTCTCAGGCAGGCTGTGAGAGAACAGGTGTTGTCAATAAAGGTGGAAAAGATAAAGGTGTTGCGGTTCAGTCAGTATCAGCCCACACATAGAAGCACCCACAGCAACACGAGGAGAGCTGTGAAGACCATGGAGAAAAGATCAAAGTGCTGTCAGATTTAAACATCTGAGAGAAAATGTTCCTACAATAACTTTGGTGAAGGATCAAAGAGCGAGAGAGCAGCGTCTGCAGAGTCTGCCCCATCATCGTACCGAGACTCCAAACTTTTCAGATTCAAAACGACAGTTTACAACAACTTGAACACCGACGCCAAAGCTGTGAGGATTGTCTGAAGTTTCTCTGTCAACCCTGCAAAACTATAATATTTATCAAGATCCAACGCACTCAAGTTTTGTCTGACGGTCTTGTCTTCCAAAGAACGTGCACACGTTATTATCTGCAGAGCAAAGAGGTTTTAAGAGAAGATTCCTGATTTGAGGCACTGAGTCTGAGGTTTCAGATTCTGAATGTGTTCTCCTCATACGTGAAGCACATTTTTCACAAATCCAGTAAATTCATGCAGGCTGAAAATTCAACCATAACGAGAATGTGGAGCAAAAGCCCGTCAGCATAATGATTGTCATGACCTCTGCAGGCAGATGTGACAAAGTGTAAGTTCACACTTTACAAATCTTAATGATCATGCAGTTATTACAGCGTCTGTTAAATCTCAATCACATCTGTTTATTTTGGGTTCATCGTGCTGCAGTCAGTCAGACTTCAGCCAACTTTAGTGTGACTTGTCAAACCTCCGACAGTGAGATGAGGTAGCTAGTGAATCGTAGGCTGCGAGGCGAGTCACCACACAGCGTCATTAGTGTGCATCAACCTGATCTAGTTGAGAATGCCATGGCGAGCTCCTGTCAGAGTGGCATACGTGCATACAAAGAAAAAGGGAAAAAAGGCGGAATAGTGGACGGTCATGGCGAGGGAAAAGAGGCCAAATTGGGATGGCAGTGTTGCGCCACCGCCTGCGTGGTCGCGTTGATTAGTGCGTAATTCCATGCTGCACTTCTATTGGTTGGTTAGCTGACGTGGATCGTAGAAGCGTTTATAATGTGAGATGATCGTCCTAAATTTCGATCACTGTCAGGTGTTTCTCGTAGGTCATCTTTGGTCACAACACGGTGAGAGCGGTCATCTCAACGTATGCTAACAATAACGTGACTTACCTCAATTTAATTGAACGCCTCAAGACTTGGGGCGCTGCGCTTTGTTGGTTTGACTCCTATCTTTTAGACAGAACCTCTGCGGTCACCATAGGTAACCTCTCATCACCTCTCATATTACCTGTGGTGTACCGCAAGGTTCGTCTTTAGATCCACTTTTATTTTCTATTTCTATGCTTCCACTTAAATGATCCAACAATATAACCTTTCTTTTCATGGCTATGCCGACGACACACAGATATACCTTCCTCTGAGACCTGGTGACCAAAAAAGTCTAGCTGCTGTTTTGAACTGCCTCAAGGATATTAAATGTCGGATGGCCCAAAGTTTTTTACAATTAAATGAGTCAAAGTCAGAAATCACACTCGTCAACTATCCACACCCAAACATCAGACCTCACCTTCGAACATCGTACCAAGACGGTCGTCCTGTCCCGTTTCATCCACAAATGATCCATTTCAAAAACACTAAGTTCTTCTGTTAAGCCTGAAAAAATAATGACAAGTTCAAGTTTGTCAGAACACTCAGCTAATGTGCTCAAGTAGACTGCAGATATTTTCTTGTGAAAGAGCTCTTTATTCATTTGATAGGAATCATGTTACACAATGATCATTAAGGACCAATTTTAACACCAACAGAAGAATATTGCAGGGGATTTTACCAAAAAGTTTTTGGGTGCTACCAACACGTTTAGCTGTGTTGCTCATTTAGCGAATACACAATCATTACAAGTTATACCTCGTTGTAAAGGTGACTAATCAGGCTTTCCAATGATATACAATACAACACCAATTAGTATAATTAAGGGGCGAAACAATTGACCGAAATAACGTTTCGAGACACTGGCGTACATTTTGGAGAGTTTAGAGTTAGTAAAATAGGAGTGATGGACAACCTTCATTTGTATCAGATTAAATCTGGAACAAGACGTGCTAATAAAACATTACACAAATCATTGTCATCTAAAACTTTACCAAGTTCGTCCTCCAAATCTTTTTGAATATTGTCCAGAGAAGTTTCTCTGAGCTGGGATATTAGAGTGTCGATTTTAGAGATGAGGCCTTTCTGATGTTTAAACTTAATTAATCCAACAGGAACTTTATTGAAAGATTATTGCTGCACCTTCATGACTTAGTTTCTATTCTCATTATTATTCCCTGAAAGGTTTAATCTCATGAATGCTGTTAGAAAAGGATTCAGTATTTGAGACACGTGCAGAGGGAAGTTCTGCTCAGACTACCTTGACTGTCTCATTCCTTTTGACTTCTTAATGAGGCACAAAAACTGAGAAGTTTAAATATATAAATAATAAAACTTAAGAATCTGTTGCCTGAATGTGTTCAGAGTGGAGGCTGAAGGTTTTGATTAGAGATCAGACGCTGACTTCAGAGGTCGATCCTGCTTAAGGCTGACTCAGCAGATTACAGCTTTACTAAATATTCACAGTCTGACACGCTGGGCCTTCATGGAATCATTATGTGCTTTTAATAATCAAACAGACAGTGTAGACCACCTGTGATACAGATAAATACCATTCAGTTTCTTTGGTTGAAATTGTCTTTAGGTCCTGACAGAAATTAATAACTCATGTGCTCTGAAAAAGGAACGAAGAAAATCCGTCATCTGTAGCAGTTGTAAGCCTGTAAAAACTTCGACCAATGTCTGCCACGAGGTACCAATCTGATGAACCAATCACAGCCTCCCTGTCTCCCTGCTCGCTCTCTACTGCTTGCGTGCACGAGCCCACACTCAAAGCACGTCACCGATGACAGAGTTTATACTGTGAGTTTACTTACCGCTGAATGAGACATGAGACGACGTAGTTTCTACACAATGCAAGGGATGAGCTGAGGTCCGCTTCTGGAGCAACGGCGCTCGTGCATGTAAGTGAGGGGCGTGGCTTTAGAGGGAGCACAGAGGGG
Organism: Tautogolabrus adspersus; assembly: GCA_020745685.1. NCBI lineage: Eukaryota > Metazoa > Chordata > Actinopteri > Labriformes > Labridae > Tautogolabrus > Tautogolabrus adspersus. The sequence continues at coordinate 32,647,442 of CM036539.1, read as the reverse complement.
AGGGGGTGGGTGCAGACGGAGCACTGAGGGAATGCTACTTTCAAAATCATGCTAGTTTTCGAAAACATTACCAACCCTGCCTTTAATATTTCACTGTCAGAGTGAGCTGATGTGAGAACGCAGCAGGATATAATCAGGAGAATTCACCTCGAGCGAGTGGGAGGGGGTGGTGACGTTTATTCCCTGTGATCGCTGCACGACCATAGACTGTCTGCACGCCACCTCTACGATCTCCGTGCTCTAATGAACCTGCTGCATTCTGTTTCCTGTTCTCCAGTATGTTCTTCTCCACTCTTTAGTTCAGATTGTGATTCTGTTGAACTACACGTAGCATTGATAGAAAGACAGATATTCTCATTATAGCGTCGTATAGAGGACTCTGCTGCTTCGTCCGCTACTTTCACGTTGTTGTCTTACCTCAGGAGACCCCCCTCCTGTCTGACAGGGATAGTATCCCGCTGTGAGGTTCATGTGTGAACAACCAGGTCAGGAGAATATTTGGAGCAGTCCTCCTGAGAATCTCTAGATATTTTCATGGATGCATATGTGAAAACAGCTTTAGTGTCTCTTCATCTTCACATTTCTGTTTTGAAAGTTTTTCTGCTTTGACAAGAAGACAAATATGAAGCTATGTGGAGTTTTAGGCTTTAAATTTTGATCAAGGAGCGAAATCATCCACCGTATCAGTGCGAGAGATGAAATATTAAATACACAAAACATGATTAAAGTTTCAGGGAGAACAAACAAGTACAACAAGTATGTGATTATGGGAGGTGTGTGAGTCATGCCAGCACTCTGGTCCGTACTAAAACATCTCAACTGTTGTGTGATAAACTGAGATGTAATATTGTGACGTTCGTGGTCCCCATTTAAGGAAGTCGTGCTGACTTTAATAAGCAATCTTCAGGAGAATTTAAAGGTCACATATCCTCCTCCTCTTCAGTGTAAATAAGTCTCAGAGCTCCTCAAAACATGTGTGTGAAGTGTCTTGTTCTAAATCCACTCTGATCCTGTATTTGATCATGCCTATAAACCCCTCTATTTCAGCCCTGCTCAGAACAGGCTGTTTCTGTGTCTGTAGCTTTAAATGTAAATGAGCTGTGTCTGACCACGCCCCTCTCTGGAAGGGCTTGGGTGGCTCGGGCTTTCTCGCTCCATGTCCTATTGTTTACGGTGAGAAGGCAGACTCAGAGGGCAGAACAAACACCTAGCTGTGGGAGTGTCACCCACCTGGGGGAGGGGTTACTGCCCTTTGTGATGTCATGAAGGGAAAATCTCCAAACAGCCTGTTTGAGCACACATTTCAGTTCATGTTCTTACTACAAACAAACAGCACAAGAATCTGAAATAAAGCAGGCAGAGACCACAGACTGTAAATATTAATGGACGAAGCCTGACTGACGTCACCCATCTGTTCCTGCAGGAGGCGCTCCGGAGGCTCATCGGTAGCAGCCGCCATGCTGGAAATGCTGTCTCAGCCTAACTTTCAGTCAACCTAACGACAGGCTGAGAGCTGGAGCTGAGGCGGGTTTTAAGCCTCCTGACAAACCGTTACACCGCGCCCACCTAACTATGGATAACACGTATCGTTTTTCAAAATCGAGACAGAGACGTTTTTTAAAAATTCACCCCCCCGTACAGTGAAGACAATAACTAATCAGACCTATTTAGTTTTTTGAACCAGGCTGTAAACATGTTTACACCATGTTTTGCACCTGACTTCACCAGTTTACATAACCTTTAATAAATCTGTATGTTATGCGTTAGAACCTCCTGTTATCACCACAGAAATAATGCGAGAAGCACATTTGAATTTAGAACTCACTGAGGACTAAAGTGTTGAAGGAACAGACGGACCTGCTATAAACATCTCCCGCTGCTCCAACTCTGCTGGGGTAAAAATGAAACTCTTAATGAATGACTCACATCGTGCACAAACAACATGCACACACAGGTAATCACTGTCAGTCTGCACAGGAAATAAACACTACCTGTCCAGACTGCATCAGACCTCCATCATCCTCACAGCACAGAAACTCATTCACACCCTCTCTTATGCCATCACTGAGGCCAAACACAAACACGATGTTAACGTGCTGCGTGCACTGACACCTCTGCAGGGCTGCAGCGATGTCTTTCCGCCCTTTTTTCCTCCTCCACTATCATGGTACAACTAGGAGGACACGTCAAAGAGGCATTCTCTCTCTCTCCACAACTCCACCACTTTCTCCTCCTTTTCTACGGTTGAGAAGAACTCTGCGTTTACGGCCAGTTTTAAGTCGTTATGTGTGAGGCCCTTATTACAGGTAAAACATGGGACCCATGTAGGCAGATAGAGGAGTTTGGTGAAATAATGATTTATGAAATCTTCTTATTAAAGAGTCGTGTCTGATTTGACTGCAGAGGTTTTGTGCCTGTGTTTCTCCGTCTGCATCGCCCTGCTGCACCTACACCTGTTACATATACTGATGTCGTGAACACTGATTGAGAACATATCAAAATGCAGAATGAGCCACCTTCAGGTCACGAGCATATTAACCCTCCTCTGTATCAGCCAATGAGATCACAGGAAACCTAAAAACCATTTCCAGGCTGTCAGAGGAGATTACAGCGAGATGTCTGCAGTTTCATCTTGTCTATCAGTGCATCGCTACCTCCTCTCTTATCTCACATGGTTGACCCTGTTACATCTCTGATCATTTACACAGGATGTCTCTCCTCCAGCAGAGAGTGATTGACAGGTACAATTTAGGCGGCTGTGTTCACACGCCACAGTCGGCCAATTAGCTCCTTAATCGTGAGTCACTGGGATTTATTTGTGATTCACCCCCGCTTCAGTTCCTGTGATTCAAAGGAAAATCAGTTTCCTTTTGTTGTCTCCTCGGGCTGATGTGCGTGGAGGTGTGAGCGTATCGTGGCTAATCACTCTGCATGAGACGCCGCTCACTGTCAGCTCAGTGATTACACGTTCAGCACGGTTGTTTTTACAGCGCCTCGAATCTGAAACATAGCAGGAACATCTCTGCGTCCAGCTGAGATGAAACAGATGCTCGCTAATCACCCTCAGAGCTCTGAGTGTTTGTGCAATGCTTTCCACAGCTGCAGGTTTATAATAAAGATTAGAGGAGGTGTTATAACGATTACACAGAGAGGCAGGACAATTAAAAACATACTGAGATATTTTTTAGGAGCTGCAGGTCAAAGATGTGTTTAAAATAAATGCAGAAAAAGTGCTAAACAGGTGCATAAAGTCAATGTTCAGTCGTGTATCTTCACTGACGACCATATGCAGTTAAGCTTACTTTAACGTGTAATGTCCAATAATCAGGAGAATTTCATGCAAACATAGCACAGCTCATCGACAACACTTTTAACGCATCACCTTCTACTCACAACAATTAAAGTCTAAGGACTTAATCTGCACCAGGTTTCTCCTCTCAGGCTCCTCATGCAAAAACACATACAGAAAACGAACATGTAAGGCCAGGATTAAAGGAGAAATATGTAACTCTGACACCTAGTGTTTAAAATGAGTACTGCAGTCTAAATTCAAAACATTGCAGAGAGCTGCCTCCCCCCCCCCCCCTCCTCTCTAGAGTGGATGCTCACGCAGGTCACCATGTGGTGGACACTGAAGCTTCAGTGTTTATCCAGCTCTGCATCGGTCTGTAAACCTTTCTGCGTTCTAACCTCTCTCCATTTTTCAAAAGCATCTCCAATATTGATCCTAGTTTGAGCACGTTTCTGCTCGTGGAGCTTATTAGAAACATGCAGAGGCTTTTTAGGTCGGGTACAATCACTTCTATCTGAACCAGTTCTCTTGCCCGCTTCCATCGCTGCAACACCTGTTGGTTTGACCTGATAACTGCTCTCATATCTGGCACACCGAGGGATTGTCTACGCTGGTATAGAGGGTAAAACATCAGTGAACAGCGGTTTCCAGCTGACCCATAGGCACCGTAGGAAGTGCGACAGGCTGAAAAAAGTCAAAGCAGAAATAACATCTAACAACAATCTGACTTTTGCATCCGTGTCGAGCAGATTGTTCACTCGAGTGCAGATCGTTGCTCTTACATGCAGATATCTGTTTATAGCCTGCTTTCACAGACTGTTGTTCCTGCACACACCAGAGCCTGTTGATTCGTGATTGGATTATAAAGCTCGTACTACAAAAGTTCCCCCGCTCCCTGGCCTACAGATTGTTCATTTTTATGGAGGATCAGTGAAGAGAGATTCGTTGAGGGGAGTCGTGAAAATTGCTGTGAGCAGCGTGTCATCACCTGGATCTGTTGGACAGGTCTGATTCTTCCCAGGAGGCGCTCTCACATCACAGCCTGACCATCAGAGCGATAACAGCCTCACGCTGAGTGTCGCCCTGTCACTCCAGGAGTCGCAGCCTTTCATCGCCACGTTTTAAACAGATACCTGACGGGCGTACATGAATCCTCGGTGGGGCTTGATAAGCAGACTTTGATGTAGCTCTAAAGGATCAGAAGTCTCAAAGATTATTCACCTCACTTTGATTGGCTGAGAGCTCAAAGTTTAACCCGACCGCTCGCTGGGCACCCCAAGGTGCGGAGGATTGGCTCGATTGCAGTCAGGGAGGGACGATTAAAAAAGCCATGGCAAACATGTGGACGAGGTCTTTTATATCAGCAGCATAAAATGCAAATCCATTTATTTTATATAAGTTCTGTGTGGGTGTCTGTGGTGTTTCAAGGAGCTCAAGGTCAAAGGTCATGTATGCTTTACATGCAAACATATAGTGTGTTTGTGTGTGTAGGTGGTGGATCAGGGGATTTATCCTGCTCGTACAGATGGATTATACTCTATCCAGGTTTAGTGTACTGTCGCTGGCTTTAATAGGAAACAGATCGAGTGAGTTTGTGAGGCAGCTGCCATGCTTATTAACGTCTGTGTGTTTGTTTTTAGTTAAACGTGTGCACAGCAGGATTCACTCCAGAGGTTTGAGTTTTGGAACTTTTACAAAAATTAAGCAGCAGCAGCATTATCCAAGATGAGCAGCTGTTTAAGGAGTCCCCCCCCCCTCCCCCCCATTACATTTAAAAACTGGATTTTCATCCCTGATACAGATAGAACAATAACATTTACATAACTCTCTGTGGTTATGTTTCCCACTGGCACAGATAGAAAGGTTTATAGAATCCCTGCTGGTGACTCTGCGGAGGACGAGACTGTCTTCCGCTCCACGATGCAGAGACCGAGGCTGGCAGCTTCAGAAAAGCAGCAGGAGCGAGACGAGGAGGAGGAGGAGGAAGAGGGGGGGGTCCACAGAGGCTCTCCTGCTGTAAAATGGTTTGGCCGTCAGCTAAAAGAACATTTTCTGTCAGCAAATCACACTTCGGCCTCTCATGGGAAACGGATGATATCCCTCTGACTCAAAAATGAGATTTGGAGATTGTTGTTGGTGAGAGTGAGGTGAGAACCGAGGAAGAGGATGAAAAAACATCCAAACTGAGATGAGTCATCTCCACACCATGTGCAGGGTGAACATCCAGCATCTTTCTCTTCGTTAATTTCGATGTTCTGGACACACAGTCGCACATCTGCACATACAGCTGTACGCAGCCGCTGTCCTACATTACCATGAAGACACACACACACACACTCATGCCCCTTTTTCCACAGTCCAATATGAAAGCTGGATCTGTCGCCTTGAGCTTTATGAAGATCTGGATGCGCTGGTAGCCTACTGGTTGGTGCAGGCGCCCCATATACAGAGGATGTAGTCTTCCAAGCGGATAGCCCGGGTTCGAGTCTGACCTTTGACTCCTTTACCGCATGTCATTCCCCCCTCTCTCTCTCCCAATTTCTGTCCACTATCCTGTCTCCAAATAAAAGCATAAAAAAGTACATTGCGCTCATTGCAAGTCCCTTGTGATCTTAATCATGAATCCCCCTCTTTCCAATACGCCCTCAGGAACATTCTTCACCACAGACTTCAGAGCAGGTTAAGGTGGTCCAAGGCTCAGTTGTTTTCTGCGTCATCAAGATAAATACGTGCACACTTTGCACCTGACCAAAGCTCCTCTATCAATCACACACCAGGGCGCTAACGGGGGTGCAAGTTAATAGGCCATTTAAACAACTTAACACCCATGATCACAATGCTGCATTAAAACAGTGACTACTGTGTCTGGTGTAAAAACAGGAAAGACACCTGAGCTGCACGCCAAGATGCTCTGTGCCTAGCGTACGATGGGATCCTTTATGTTTAGATGCCAAAATCAAATCCTCCTCCAGCAGACAAGCCCTTAAGCTCTGCTTTGCAACCGACTGCCAAGAATATATAGAAGCTATTTTCTGCACTGATGAAACTGTTTCCACCAAAGAAGAGGAAAGCTCTGCAGGCCGATCGAATGCGAGGTTTCTCCTTTAAATAAAAACCAGCAGGGATCTTGTTTGACCCTCCGCTGGCCGGTTCACTCTTCTGAGAATTACAGTCAAAGCTACATCCTCGTGTTTGTGCATGTAAAGTCTTTTTCTGTTGACATTTGTTACGCCTGCTGTTAACCTTCAGTGAGAGTTCTGCACAGAGAGATAGAGAGGCTCAGCTCAGGGACGACTGCATCCTCAAACCAACAACTCTTACACCTTTTTCAGACACATTTTCATAAAGTTCATTGCAGGTTTTGTCTCTTTTTCTTCAGTCCGTCTGCTCATCTTCTGTTTCAACGTCCCCTCAGTGAAAGTCTGACCCACAATGCACCACTCTGCCTTCGCCAGATAAGTCTGAAGGGCGAGAGTCAGGGGAAGAATACTGATGAGGTTCTTAGAGCCGGACCAGATTATTCTTTTTCCTATCAGTGTGATATGTCGCCATATCTGAAAATTTGGCATCAAGTGAATCAGTGAGATTCAAATATGCACACAGAGATCCACAGAGAACAGAGAGAACTGCAATCGTCTCCGTCTGGCTATTTATCCAAAAACTATCTGCAGGAATTCATCCATTATCTCTACCGCTTTTCCCGTTCCGGATCGTGGGGGGGCTGGAGCCGATCCCAGCTGTCATTGGGCGAGAGGCGGGGTTACACCCTGGACTGTTTGCCGATCAATCACAGGGCTGACGTATAGAGGCAGACAACCAGCCACACTCACATTCACACCTACGGACAATTTAGAGTCACCAGTGAACCTAACCAGCATGTCTTTGGACTGTGGGAGGAAGCTGGAGTACCCGGAGAGAACCCATGCATGCACGGGGAGAACATGCAAACTCCACACAGAGGGTCCTGTCAGACGGGGATTCAAACCAGCAGGTTGTGTCACAGTGCACTCTGCCTCTGCCAGCCAGCCACACTCAGCTGCAGGTTTCTGGACTTTTCAGGCTTCTGGCCTCATTGCTGAAACGAGCTCTGTGTTTATTCTGTCTCCCTCTGCGCCAGAAGAAACTTTAAGACGAGACTTTTACTGTGTTGTCTGAGTTCAAGTGTGCTGCTTCTGGTTCAAAACACAACCCGATACAGTTTGGAGCTAACTCTTTGAAAGTTAAAACATACAGCTGCACCTTGTCCTTTGGGACTTGTGGTTGAATGTTTGTGGAGACTTGTCCCTGTCCTCACCCAGTTCCAGGTCCTTGAACGGACACAAAGTTGGACGTCTCAGACTGGGAAGTGAAGCTACATCTGACGGATGTTGTGCTATCAGCACAGATTCAGGGCTGTGTCGGCTTCCCCCCCCTTGAGCTCTCTGTACGGATATACCGCGTAGCTAGCAGCGAGAAATAGGAGTTTTTGGATGAACGTGAGGAAACGGATCACAGTATCACAAGAGGACCCCTGCTGGTTTAAAAGGAGGCCCTGAAATCTTCTCTGAATCTTCCAGCTCAGATTTACAGTTCAAACTGTGACCCAGTTTTATTTAAAGCATCAAACATGCGGAGGAACTTCTGGGAACATGTCTCCACTTTGCTTGTGTGTATTCAAGATTTTGCAGCAGTCTGTCTTCTGTTGTTTCTGTCTTCATTTAAACTTTCCTCCTCTCATTTCATCCTCTTATCCCTCCCGTCATTCACCAGCATCTCTTGGATTTTATATCAGTTAAATTCTATCTCCCTCCGTGTCTCTTTGAGATTTCTAGACGCTGAGCTGCATTATTAGAATCTCATTTATATAAACCATTCAGAAAATAACCTTCACCACTTTATAAAGTGTGCCGAACAATGAAATCACATTAACCTCTGACGGAGGTTTGTAAGTCCCAGGTCGGAGCTGTGGAGACGGCCTTTGTTTAAAAGGCGACACGTCTCTCTTTATCTCCTCCTCAGGGCGATGTTCAGATAAAAAGAGCCACACTGCCTTTTCTTTTTAGAGAACACTTACATCATGGGTGTCAAACTCGCACTGATGAAAGCCGGCAGCACAACCCGAGACATGTTGCATAAAGTGCATTCAACAACGCTCAGTCATAGATCAAACATAAAGACTCTGTATGACACTGACTCATATAGGTCACCATCTTTATTCATACATCACACTCAAACAGAATACTGAATACAAATTCAGGTGACGAAACGTATGTAAGATGTAATGCCTCTTTGACGTGTCCTCCTAGTTGTACCATGATAGTGGAGGAAGACATCAGAGGTGTTTGTGTTTGGCCTCAGTGATGGCATAAGAGAGGGTGTGAATGAGTTTCTGTGCTGTGAGGATGATGGAGGTCTGATGCAGTCTGGACAGGTAGTGTTTATTTCCTGTGCAGACTGACAGTGATTACCTGTGTGTGCATGTTGTTTGTGCACGATGTGAGTCATTCATTAAGAGTTTCATTTTTACCCCAGCAGAGTTGGAGCAGCGGGAGATGTTTATAGCAGGTCCGTCTGTTCCTTCAACACTTTAGTCCTCAGTGAGTTCTAAATTCAAATGTGCTTCTCGCATTATTTCTGTGGTGATTACAGGAGGTTCTAACGCATAACATACAGATTTATTAAAGGTTATGTAAACTGGTGAAGTCAGGTGCAAAACATGGTGTGAACATGTTTACAGCCTGGTTCAAAAAATTCTGATTAGTTATTGTCTTCACTGGCACACTGTACAGGAGAGTGAGGATAACACGATACATGTTATCCATAGTTAGGTGGGCGCGGTGTAACGGTTTGTCAGGGGGCTTAAAACCCGCCTCAGCTCCAGCTCTCAGCCTGTCGTTAGGTTGACTGAAAGTTAGGCTGAGACAGCATTTCCAGCATGGCGGCTGCTGCCGATGAGCCTCCTGAAGATGGCTCATTGAAGTCAGCACGACTTCCTTCACTGGGGACCACGAACGTCACAATATTACATCTCTCAACAGTTAAGATGTTTTAGTACGGACCAGAGTGCTGGAATGACGTAAGAACAGAAAACATACCTGCAGAGCAGCAGTGTGTCCGAGCAGAAGGTTAGTGTTTTTGGACGCCCCTCGGTTTGCCAGATATGAGAGCAGTTATCAGGTCAAACCAACAGGTGTTGCAGCGATGGAAGCGGGCAAGAGAACTGGTTCAGATAGAAATGATTGTACCCGACCTAAAAAGCCTCTGCATGTTTCTAATAAGCTCCACGAGCAGAAACGTGCTCAAACTAGGATCAATATTGGAGATGCTTTTGAAAAATGGAGAGAGGTTAGAACGCAGAAAGGTTTACAGACCGATGCAGAGCTGGATAAACACTGAAGCTTCAGTGTCCACCACATGGTGACCTGCGTGAGCATCCACTCTAGAGAGGAGGGGGGGGGGAGACAGCTCTCTGTAATGTTAAGAATTTGGACTGCAGTACCCATTTTAAACACTAGGTGTCAGCGCTACATATTGCTCCTTTAAACCTGGTTTAAGAAAGTTCATAACATCTTGTTCTCCAATAAGACAATAGTATGTACACTTAATTTCAGGCGGTTTGGTTTCACTTCAGGCTGAGCGTTATCAGAGGAGATCATCCGAGCAGCATGTTTTATTTTGCCTTCATGAGCAGGGAATGATTGTAATGTAGTTAAAGTGTGTTTGAGTACAAAGCGAAGGCTTGCTTCCTGCCGGCTCGGCCCCGCTGGGTTTCCTCCCACTCTTTAATAACGCTCACAGCCTTCAGTGTCTGAACATGAGTTTGTTTAGTCTCTGCTGTAATCACAAACACAGACGCTCATTGTGCCGAAGGTTTCATCCATTTTGTCTCTGGGTGTTACTGTTTGGACCGAATCCTCAAACAAAACATTTTATTAAAGTCAAAACCAGTTTATTTATTTTGGACATCATGAGTCTAAATTGCACAACCACTAACATTGCCAATGAATAAAATAATAACGTCTGCATTGTTTTGAAACGTGGAATTAAAACATATAAAGTAAAAAATGTTGACAAGCTCACTCTTGAATTTAGTGGCATTTATAACGAGGGGCGCTGTCATAGACTGTAAGTATTAATAAAGCCTGAGTGACGTCACCCGTCTGTTCCTGCAGGGGGCGCTGGAGTCACATCAATGGCGGTCTCCATGCTGGAAATGCTGTCTCAGTCTAACTTTCAGTCAACCTAACGACAGGCTGAGAGCTGGAGCTGAGGCGGGTTTTAAGACTCCTGACAAACCGTTACACCGCGCCCACCTGTCAATCAGGTCAGCTACACGCCTAACTAAGGAAAACACGTATTGTTCATAGATCAAAACTGAGCCGTTTAAAAAATATGAACCCCCCTACAGTGCGTGTCCATGAGGACAATAACTAATCAGACCTATAACGTTTTTTGGGACCAGGCTGTAAACATCTTAATTTATGCTGTAAAAACGGCTTTTTCGCCAGTCCTGTGTTTGTGACTTCCTGTGTTCCTGGTTCAGCCTCAAGCTGAACAGACTGCAGGATTTAGCACTCACACATTCGCTTCATTTTTCAAGACCGGAGGTTGTAGCTTGGTGTTGATGGACGAGGGAGCATGGAGCAGTAACGGAGCGGACACACAATGCACACGTATCTGGTGGACGTTCTGGGTAACACTTCAGCCCTCATAGTGTCAAGTCCGCCTGAAGGCGGGGCTTAAATCAGAGGTAGCTCTCTCAGCTCTGTGTGAGTGGTTCTGACTTGAACAGAGCAGCAGGAAAGTGTGAGGATAAATTCCAGGTAAGATAAAACAGAGGAGCTCTCTATCTGATCAGCGGTCAGTGTGAAGTCGTGTTCCAGGACGTGCACGGTGTTCCTGTGGTTAAAGAGAATCACAAACATTTAAACATGACAGCCTGATGGATGAGGAGCTGCAGGGAGGCAAACACTCAGGAAATAGTGTTTGCAAAGACGGATTCTTCAAATAACTTCTCTCCTCCAGGCCGTCGAAACATTGAATCCACTGTGGACGCTCCATTTTGTTAATATCGGACTTTTCCACTCAGAACACAATCGTCTGGTTTCAAAACATTGAGGCTGTGCGATTGTTTCAGTCATGAGTTTTTGTTTTTAAGGATCATTAGAGTCGATGTAACTGGACAGATCGTCTCAAAGGAGATCTATTCTGCTGATCTTTAAATATATACATACAGTAACATGTTAAGATGTTGGATGTCCAAACTAAACCACTGCAGAGTTAGTTGGCGTTATCCCCGGACGTGGTTTCCTGCTGCTCTGAACGAGATGTTTTGCAAGACTTGGCCAGAACCTGACGTCAGGATCTGCTGAAGCATCACCATCAATCCCCACATACTGCGTGCATGCCGTGTGTGAGCATCTGTCAGTCCGGAGTCCTCTGCAGGATGCCGGAGCACGAGGCTTCAATTTACCACAGAGCAGATCGAGCGGGACAGGAAGTCAGACACTGAAACATTATTAAAACATCCCGTTTATTTTCAGAATAAAACTCTCCTTTTTGACAGTTCAGAACAATCAGCGTATGTTCGGTTTTATACAACATACATCGTATTATCTGGCGCTGTCGTGCATGTTTCTGTGATTACTGCAGGAACTCCTTGGCGTCGGGACGTGCTGTCCGGCGGTGCTGCTTCGCATAATATGTGACCTTCAAAGATACAATATGTAGATTCCACCACCAGGGGGCTCTCAATCAATACTACCAGAACAAAAGATGACGTCAAGGCCAGCGGGGAATCATGGGAGTTCTCTCTGCTGCCCCCCCATATTTGAGGTAATGGAAGTACTCAACAAAGATATACCGTATATAACGGGTTTAGTCAATATTTAAATCATTTATATATTTGAATGTAAACTCTGTCATAACATTCGACATATTGCACCTTTAAAACACGACTGTTGAGCTCATAACAGAAACTTTATGTCACATGTCCTGTAGCTCATCATTCAACGGTTACACAATCGTTTTCTAACTCTGCAGCAGGAGGAGGAGTTATGAGGAAACAGTCTGTCAGCTGGGAGCTTGTGTGAACACATCGGATCCCACTCAGTATTCATGGTGAAAAAGCAATTTGTCATGTTTGAAAAATCAATAACAGCAACCAAACGCTTTCTCTTTGTGAGAAAGTTATTATGTTAGATAAAAACTTTTCATAAAAGCTGAGTTTTCTGCCTCCAGCTTTATCTGCGAGCTGCATGTAGCTATAGAAACAAGACGGAGCCCTCATCAGCTCTGGTACATGTGCTGCTGTGTGTAAATGAAGATTAACTGTAGAATGTGTCACATGCACATAAATCATCCGATGTATCAGCTTCATTCTGTCGGCTCCTAAACGCTGAAGACTGATGTATACGTCCTATGGAAGAAAACCAACGTATGTACCCAGGTACAGAGGCTATGGTCCTCGTCGCAGCAGATCACACGTTACCCCCCCCCCCTCTCTCTCCTCCCAACACTTCCTCTCTCTCTTCAGCTGTCCTCTCCAATGTTGGCAAAAATGGCCCAAAATAAGAACTTATCACTTATCATTAACTTACTAAAAGATGGCAGAGGCTGCTGTAAGGAGTCCATCAGTATTAACTAATCCATGCATGCACATGTATACGTGGCTGATGAAGCAGCAGGAGCAACTTGGGGTTAAGTGTCTTGCCCAAGGACACATCGGACATGTGGCTGCAGGAGCTGGGGATCGAACCCCCTACCTTCTGGTTGAGAGACGACCCACTGTACTAATGAATCCACAGCCACCAAGAAGAAGACACATGACATTTACCCCCAATTTTCACATACTCCTTCGCAGTCCGCATCCGTCATCGCCTTGCACTACGCCGCCGTTTGCTGCCACTCAAGTCAATCATTGTGTGTGGGGCGGGGCACACTGTGGCACTGACGGACCGCGATGTGCACGTAATATGTGGGAATTGGGGGTTAGAAACACTGGGAGAAGCCACTGCAGCCGGGTGTGCCGCCCTCCGTTTAGGGCCTGACTTATGGATACACTCCATAAAGTTAAAGCTGAACACGTTACGAACATGTTACACTTTGTCACAGTGAAACTCAGAGCTCAGTGTTCCCTCCTGCAGAGAGGACTGTCTAAGTAGGCCATCTTTAAGTTCTAT
>CM036539.1:32621490-32628990 GCA_020745685.1 Tautogolabrus adspersus | reverse complement strand
TTATGTTGTTTATATTGCTCATTAGGTTTGATATGTTGTACACATGATGTGTTCTGCTCAAAGGTCAGTTCTTGTTGATAAGCTGCTCAGATCCAACTCATGCAGGGACATGACTTTTACATGGTGAAGCTAAAACATGACAGGTGACTGACAGGAAGACAAACATGCCATCCTGATCCTGCAGGCGACTTGTGAATGAATAAATAAATACACAACATATATAAACGGATTGCGTCTGCAGATAAATCCATCCATTATCTATAACACTTTTCACGTTCGGGTCGTGGGGGGGGCTGGAGCCATCCCAGCTGTCGTTGGGCGAGAGGCAGGTTACACCCTGGACTGTTCTCCAGCCAATCACAGAGCTGAAATATAGAGACAGACAACCAGCCACACTCACATTCACACCTACGGACAATTTAGAGTCACCAGTTAACCTAACCAGCATGTCTTTGGACTGTGGGAGGAAGCTGGAGTACCTGGAGAGAACCCACGCATGCACGGGGAGAACATGCAAACTCCACACAGAGAGGCTCCTGTCAGACGGGGATTCAAACCAGGAACCTCCTCGCTGTGAGGCGACAGAGCTAACCACGGTGCAGCCCCCGTCTGCAGATACACAACATATATAAATGGATCAGATCTGCAGAACAAGCAAACAGACGTCAGAGAGGTGAAATAAATGTTGACCTCTTGCTGATGTTTGAGACAAACAACCATCACACGTAGACGGACAGCGCTGCAGACATTCATGTGGAGTATGAAGCCGCAGGGAGCTGAGACACAAACACAGGTCTGACTCAGTTTGTTTGTTTGAAGGAGAAAGAGAGAGAGAGAGAGAGAGAGAGAGAGAGAGAGAGAGAGAGGAGGAGAGACTTACAGGAAGTGACAGGAAACCAGACGCACATTCATCTGTGATTATAAACAGGCGGGCGGGGCCGGCCCTGAGGAGACCACCAGCGTGTGAGGAGAAGGAGGAAGAGCCTGCAGCCTCCAGAATAAAGGTTAAAGATTAATCTGCAGTGCTTTATGAGTCTAAAAGAATATGATAAAGATTTGAATGTCTGTATCCGCAGGCACAGAACGGAGCTTATTGCTTCTCCCAGGAGGAAAACGACACAGAGGATTCTCCTGGGAGCTGTTTGCAGTCGTTTTAAAAAGCCTGAAGCACGAATAAAAAGAAATAGTGAGTCTGTTGGAGATAATGAAGTGTCATTAAATAAGACTTATCCTGGAGGGAAGAGGACTGTGTTTGTTATAAATGTCTCTGTTGTGTTCACGATGAGTTTCTGTTTGCATCTATTCGATTGTTCTTTTAATCCCCGCGCAGACATCTAACCGTGTCACGTCTTCATAATCTCACAGCTGTTAACAGACGCAGTTACATGAAGGACATGTAAGTAAATCATCTTCATCACAGTGAGGCTGACCCCGAGTCTGGATTGGACGCGGATAAGCTAAAGGGATATGTGTCACTCATGTTGTGAGGGACTCTCCATCACTGCCTGAAGTCTTTGTGATGCAGCATGTTTCACTCCATCTCGTCAAATACGTAAGACTCTGAAGGTTCCCCTCTGGTGTCATTTGTAGACGTCGTCCTCTAGCGTATTGTTGGTGAGCAGCTGATGCAGAAGTCTGCTGAGCCGAGGGCCGTTACAGGAAGCAGCGGATGAGTCAAACAAACACATGAGTTCAGGAGATGCAGGGATTTGATACCCACGTGAAGCCGACACCAACTAAAGGCTGCAACTCTGCACACCGCACACTAAAGCCGCTTTCACATCTGCACTGAAATATCTAGATACTTTCAGGAGGACTGCTCCGGAGATTCTCCTGACCTGGCTGTTTACACATGCTCCTCACAGCAGGAAACTTCCCTGTCAGGGGGTGGGTGTAGACGGAGCACTGAGGAAATGCTACTTTCTAAATCATGCTAGTTTTTAAAAAATGCCAACCCTTCATGTATAATGAAATTTAATTTTAAATGCTAATTACAAAGGATGACTTGGACTTCAGACTAAATGAATGTGACCTTCAGTGAAGAGCAAGTTACTTTAAAAAAGTAATTAGTTACAGTTACTAGTTACTTCTCCCAAAAGTAACTAAAGTAGTTACTGAGTAACAATAATTAACAGTAATGAACAGAAACAGTGTACACAAAGTGAGACGGATCAGGCGCGCGTGGTAACGGAAACGGATTGTAGACACTAGACAGATCCTGGAAAATGACAAACTAACTATCACGTTCGTGTTTAGCTTTATTGTGGAGAGCTGGGAGAGAATCAGTAGGAGTTCATACAGGGAGCAAAGAAAGCCCAAATAAGCAACTACACTTTAGAAGCGGACTTGGCAACACTGCTCGCCATTCCTGTTTCTCGTTGACTCACTTGTGTCGTTCTGTGTCTGACTATGCATGCTTTCGAATTTGTGTAAACAACACCAGCCCAACCTCTGATTGGCTCACCATGAAATGTTTCCCTACCTCAGCCAATCGTCATCATTTATGCGATTGTCTCGTGTCCGCACTCACCAAAGAGGAAGAACAGTAAGAAATATCTTTGCTGCTCGGCTTAGAGATCTAGTTGGTCTGTGAAAGTAACGCGCAATATGTTTTGGCAGTAACGGTAACGGCATTATAGTGATGGGAAGAGAAATCAATTAGATTACTCGTTACTAAAAAAACTAACGCCGTTAGTAACGCCGTTATTTATAACGCCGTTATTACCATCACTGGTGACCTTTAGTGCTTCACACCGTGCAACTAAAACCTTTGGTGTCACACTTAGCGTCCCCTGTGGACAAAGTCTGACCTCGTATCTCTTCTGATCTTGTCCTTTACCTGTAAGTCGTGTTTACTGAGGAAAAATCTCCTTCTACCCAGTTTGAACCGTCAGATGTCTATGTTTGTTTTCCCCTGAGACGGGAAAGCTCTGTATTTCTTGTCTGAAAAGGTATTTTCGACAACTGAAGCTACAGACCTATTACAGATCAGTGGGCGGGACCTCACTGCCAGAATCTAAAAGCAACGTCTGCCATCTTGCTAGGAAGCTATGCTAACAGGCTCTGTGGAGAAAGTTGAGATAAACCGACAAAATAGCGAAAAAAGTATGTTTCAACTTCAAACTGATGGATGAAGGGGATTTTGAAGGTCTTGTGCTCGAATCGGATGTTCGTGGCTATCTCTACGAGCCGCAATATAGCGGCGAGCAGTTGAGGCTGATGGAGAAACACGAGGCGGCTGCTGCGGTGCTGTGCATTCTGGGAGTTGTTGTCTTTCATCCACATGAGCCAAAAAGACACTTTCTGCCTTTTCTCGTTCAAGAAGGCACCAACTTCAAAATGTATTTCACATTTCTACGACATATATGACCCAATGTCAATACAGAGTCATGTTTCAACAGGTGAAGTATCCCTTTAAGAGGGAATTCACAATTTACCTGATTCTGATCAAGTTGCTTCACTTCTTCCTGCTGGACTTAAGAAATATTTCAGGTTAAAGAAACATCAGCATTGGATTAATCTTTGAAATCAAACGTTCTCTCTCAGTCTATGGATCGTACCAGCTGCTCAGAACGAGTCAGCCCGAGCTGATGGAGTTCTTCATCACATGATTTGATCCCAACAATCATCACCTGTTTTTATAGTTTGATTTGGATGGAGAGCGAAACAACATCAGACACACGAAAGAAACTTTACTCACTTTTATTTAACATCACCAGAGAAAAGTCAAATCCTTTTTCTTACAGCAACAACTGTTCACGGGTCATTTGTGCCGACAGAAAGTGGAGTAAATGTTGATTCTGACTTCAGTGTTTGAATGTCGGTTTTACAAAGTCCTTCATGAGGATTCTCGCTGCTGTTTGTTAACAGCTGAGCCAAAGTGTTGTAGAAAAATCTCTCTTCTTAACCAGAACAGTGAAAGTCTGACATTATCTCTGACATGAAACTGATGAAACTCAATGGTTGCTCTATTCAGTTTGATTGACAGGTGAGATGATCAGAGGAGCAGAGTTTTTACCACCATTGTTAGGACAGGTCTCAAAGAATGGGTAGAGTCTCTCAGTGAAGGAGCAGCCAGTGAAGGAGTAGATCAGAGCTGCAGCATCAACGTCATAAAAGGAGACCACACCCTCCTCATAATCCACAAACACCCCCACCTTCTCAGGACCAGACTTCAGAGAGAGACGGACTGCTGGACCAGCAAAAGCTTTGTACTCGTTTTCATTCCTCAACCTTATCATCCAGAAACCTTTCTGAGGAGACAGAGAGATTCCTCCCTTCCTTTCGATCGACTCTCTGGTCACTCCTAAATTCCAGTCAGTCTTCCCTTTAACCTGAACCTCGTAGTAAAATCTGCCTGAAGAGAAACTCTGCTTTGATAAGACAATAGCATACTTAGTAAATCTCTCTGGAGTGTCTGGGAGATTCTTCTTTACATCACCACAATAAACTTGTTTTCCATCATCAGACAGGATGAGTTTAGGATATGCTGTATCAGGATCGAGTGTCACGTCCACCTCATACTGCTGGACCCTCTTCAGCTCCTCCTTACAGAGCAGCTTCTTCATCTGTTCTCTGATCGTCTCCTCCAGCTGGCTCACAGCTCTCACCACAGTCCCCTCATATGAAGGTGGATGGACTCTGACTTCAGTCCAGTCCTTGGTGGGTGGAGCAGCGTTCAGAGATGTGAAGTTTTGGAGGAGGTGGAGGTGGTCTTCAGAGCTTGAGAGCTGCTTCACTTCAGTGTTTCTCTTCTCCAGCTCAGAGATTTCCTGTTCCAGCTCTTTGATGAAGCCTTCAGCCTGTTTCTCCGTCTTCCTCTGCTCCTCTTTGATCGTGTCGATGAGCTCGGCCTGGCTTCTCTCAACAGATTCTTTCAGAGCGGTGAAGACCTGAACACCTTCTGTGATCTCTCTGTCTGCATTCTCATCACTGAGCTCCACTGAGTGTTTGATCTCCTGAATCTTCTGTCGTCTCTTCTGGATCATCTGCTGAATTTCAGCCTCTGTCTTCCCCAGCTCTGCCTTCTTTCCTTCATATTCTTCTTTCAGAGGAACAACATCATGTGTCTTGTGGTCTAAAACAGTGCAGAGCATGCAGACACACATCTGGTCGTTCTTACAGAACAGCTCCAGCAGTTTGTCATGTTTCTCACACATCCTTGCTTCCAGGTTCTCCACGGGGTCGATCAGCTGATGTCTCTTCAGACCTGACATTGTCAGATGAGGCTCCAGGTGAGTCTCACAGTAAGAAGCCAGACACACCAGGCAGGACTTCTGGGCCTTCAGTTTGGTTCCAGTGCAGACGTCACAGGGAACTTCTCCTGGTTTGGACACGTGTTGCTCTGAGCTTCTGCTGCTGGCTTTCTGTTGAGCTGACTGTCTGAAATGAGCAGCCATCTCAGAGATGAACGTGTTGACTTGTAGTTCTGGTCTTGTGTTGAAAACCTTTTTACAGTTGGGACACTGACACGAGTCAGTACTATCCCAGTGTTCAGTGATGCAGGCTTTACAGAAGTTGTGTCCACATGGAGTGCTGACTGGATCAGTGAACACATCCAGACAGATGGAGCACAGGAACTGATCTTCAGTCAGCAGACAGCTGGCAGCAGACATGTCTCCACTCTGTGGATAAAAAGTGTCTACAGTTATCATTAATCATTTCTTAAATTTAGGCAGATTATGACAAGGAAGGGAAGTTATCCTAAATTCAGTTTTTGCTTCATACAGGTCACACTACAAGTGTGTCAAGAGGTTACCATTTAAACTGTCTGCGATCTTCATGTATAATCTGATCTCCCAGCATGACCCTAAACCTGTTTAAGGTCGTGACTTAACGACAGCCAGCTACTTGTTTCTACTGTTGAGTCTAATCAGAGAGTTTTGACGAACAAGCTGCGACTCTTCTTTTCAACCTGAAGAAAGATCGTTCAAATGAGACAGCTGTCATGTTTGTTAACAGAGACTCTGGACTGCAGCGGGTTTCATGAACTTCACTGATCTGCATCATGGGATTCAAAGCTCTGACATGTCAAAGACAACACCTGACAGGTGCAACCACAGGCTTCATGGTCACATGTCCCATTTTGGTTTCCTGTCTGCACTTCCTTCTGTTTGCAATCTCCCTTTTGTTGTTTTTACACTTGCAGAAATCTCCTAAAATTCTCCTGATATTTGCCAGAGGAGCTGCATGTGAAAGCAAACAGTCGAATTTTCCGCTCACACTTCCCCCGGAGTTTCTCCTGCCTAGTATTTTTTCCACAGCAAGTCAGAGTGAGCTGATGTGAGAACGCAGCCGGATATTCACCGGAGAATTCAGCTCAAGTCAATGGGAGGGGGAGTGACGTTTATATGCTGTGACTGCTGCACGGTGCATAGAGTGTCTGCACATAATTAAACGGCCTCATTATGTTTTCTGTTGGTCAGTTTGTTGTTCTTCGCTCTTTTGTTTGTGTTGTCATTCCGTTTGACTACACATCGCATTGATAGAAAGACAAATATTCTCATTATAGGGTCGTATAGCGGACTCTGTTGCTTCGTCCGCTACTTCCACTTTGTTTTTTTACGTCACGTCTTACCTCAGGAGACCCCCCGCCCCCCCCTCCCCTCTGACAGGGATAGTCTCCAGCTGTGAGGTGCATATGTGAACGGCTAGGTCGGGAGAATTTCGGCGGCTAGGTCGGGAGAATCTCTCCCCCCCTCTCTCCCTTTCCCGTCTCTCTCTCTCTCTCCCCTCTCTCTCTCTCTCTCTCTCTCTGATTGATTGTTTCCTAATGATTTCAAGCTGTGACATATTGAAGTAATATTGAAGACTTTTAGAAGACAACATGTTGATAGTTAACGCATAAAAAAACAATCTTAAAGTTGTTTTTTTTCCATAATCCCAGTAACTGAGGCAGACAGAGAAAGACAGGCGGGTAAGAGTTAATACACACAGAGTCAGGAATCCTGTGGTCATGTTCACAGGTTGGCTTTTGAAAACCTTTTAAATAATTCCAGACAGGACAAGTCTGCAAGTTAGCTTAAGCTAAAGCTAGCTGTGACTGAATCTTAACTAGCTGGGGTGTTGTCCCTTTACTTTCTGTTTAACTTGTTTCTGTGGCTCAGGCTACACTAACATGACACATATCTGAGTGTACAGTAAAACAGATGTAAGAACCAGCACTCACCAGGGTTTCTGTTTAGTTGAATTTGTCTTTACAGAGAGACGGAGAGACTCTTCTTGACTGCAGCTCGGCTGTGGCTCAGAAATACTTTCACTTTCATTTAAGAAGTGGTGCGTTGAAGCCTCTCCTCTTTCATAGCTTCTCCTCCTCTCAGTGAGCTCTGTAAGGGAAGGCTAAAGCTGCAGTTGCCCCCTTTGTTAGATTTTTGTTGCATGAAAAGTGTTATCCTAATAAAGTCTGATTCAGCAGAAGGCTGCAGTTTGTCATGAATTAAGGACGCCCTGCTGTTCTGAGACCAAGACTGATTTCAAGAACTGCAACACTATCGTTAGGTC
>CM036539.1:32595911-32621290 GCA_020745685.1 Tautogolabrus adspersus | reverse complement strand
AAATGAGTCAAACAAGTCGCACTGCAGGATGTGAGAGAGTCACAATATCATGCTGAATAAAATAGGGATGGGCATTTACAGTAATCTAAATACTCTGGTACTCTTGTAACCACATCAACGAGTACGCAGGTATTACCTGTTGTATGTTTTGTGTCGTGTCTCGCTCATCAGTGCTGTGTGTCTGTAGGACGGCAGTCTGCAAATCTCAGATCTGAATGAAGAGATCAGTGATGGTAACGTTCGACTCGGTGGTGCGAGCTGACCACGAGTCTGTAGACATATGACCTCTTTTCCTCTCGTTGCTGTTGTTCTCCATGACGGTGACTTCCACTCCGACTCCAGAAACGCCATCAGCTCGTGGAAGCTTTCTCCTTCCACAAAACCTAAAAGAAGAATCTCTCCAGTCACCATTTTGGTTATTAGCAGGTTCACTAACAAAGACCACACCAAGAAAGATAGTGACTTAGAATAGGTTACTGTAATGTGCATGGCGGAGATCGAAATGATGAGTGAGGTTGGATGTTTGGAATATTGAGTGTGGATGGAGAGATGATGTTAGAAGTCCTAACCTTCCATCTACTAGAAGGGTCTTACTTTATTTCAAAATAAAAGCACACAGCAAGCAATGTTCTCTCAGCTTAAGACTTAAACATTCAAAATAAAAGTCTAAGAAGAAATCAAATAAAAAAGCAATTTCAGGACAGCCGTGTTCATATTTTCACTGTTGATGCTCTGAAGCTGCACAGCAGGAACACGAGGGAGAGCTGGAGGTGTGATGATTGTGAGGAGACAATAAATCACAGAACAGCTTTTAATCCCGCCTCTGTTGAGTCGTTTCATGAAGCTCATCCTGCAGGAATCAGACAGAGCAGTAAAGCCAGAGCTTCAAATGTTTCACGTGAGATTTCTTTTAAAACCTAAAAACTGGATTCTCGTTGGAAATGTTTAAACCTTCATGAAGGCATGAATCAGTCTGTTCTGGTCGATCTGTGTCAGCTCTGTGGTTATTACATCCTTTCTCAGCCCGGTCACTGACTCCTCTTTGGATCTTTGATTCAGATCAACAGCGCCTCCAACAGGCGAGGCTCTCTCATTACAACAACAAAAACATCTGTGTCAAGATTTGTTCATTCAGAGTTTAGAGTTGATGTTTTATTTTGTAGTTCTTGTCTCCAGTGTTTCTTGTCTTCTCTTCCTCCCTCTGTCTGTTCTCCCTGATGTCTTCACCTGTGTCTGGTCTATATTAAACCTTTATGCTGACTCATTATCCCACAGAGAGAGAGCGAGAGAGAGAGAGAGAGAGAGAAAGTATCTCAACATTAACAAAACATCTTTCGCCGTCATGTGGATGACGAATATGACGTCAAGTCGACAAGTCGGCTCCTAATTCTTTCCAGAGTTTCGGAGTTGTTCCGACTTCAGCAGACGTTCATGTGCATTTTCAAACTCAGAAACTCATTTTTACGATGAACGCAGGATGTGAGTCTGACACTAATGGAGAGATGTCAGAGTGAGGGGGGTCTGCAAACAGCGAGCGCTCCAGAGCTGGTGGGGGTTTGGTGCCTTGCTCAAGGGCTCCTCTGCAGTGCTCAGGCAGTGAACTAGCACCTCTCCAGCTACCAGACTAATTTCCAGACTTGCTCCACACCGGGACTTAAACCGGCGACCCTCCAGTTCCCAACCGTAGGCCCGCCAGACTGAGCTACTGCCGCCCTATTTATCGGCTTGACGTCATATTCGACATCAACATGGGGGGTAAAGATGTTTTCTTAATGTTAAGATGCTTCTTAGTCTTTTTAAATCTCCTTCGACACGTTTTCATGTCAAACACGACTCAGAGGAAACTTCTTGTTGATGTCGTTTTTAATTCCTGATTCTTTTGTACATCACAGCTTCTTTTTTTAACAACAATAATCTCTATAAAAATCATTTAGTGGACTTAAATCTCAGTGATCATCTGTGAGTGCATTAACAGAGAGGACAGACTTCTAGAAACAGTCAGCACAGGAACCTTTCTCCAGCTGCTCCTACAAACAGAGGAGAGAACGTGTGCAGAGAAAAGATCCTTCTGTCCGTCACGGCTGAAGGAGAAACGACAGATGACAGGGAGGACGGGATGGAGCAGCACGGGGGGTGTTTCTTGTCTCCTCCGCAGCATCCGATGGGGAACTCGTGATGAAAACAAACTCCGTCCAGCAGGGAATGATTGAAAAGTCAACACACGTCTTTGCCTCAAACCAGACTCTCCAGAAAAAAAATACTCCAAACATCCGTTAAGTCCCCGGAGCCGCCACGACGCTCTGCCTCCAGACTCAAGAAATCCTCTGAATAATGTCCTCAGGCACAGTCGTAGCCACACGCACACACACACACACACACACACACACACACACACACACACACACACACACACACACACGCACGCACGCACGCACACACACGCACGCACGCACACGCACACACACACACAAGCACACACACAAGCACACACACACACACGGCGGCTGTCAGTCGTCCGGCTCAGTCACACACTGCTCCACGATTTCCCTCAGGTTTGGGTTCTCCATGGCGGCCGCCACTCGCTCCTTATCGTTGATCTGCTTGTTAACTGGAGACACAAACCTCACTGAGTCACTGCACAACAAACACACAAACGCTGCACTGTGATTGGTTGATGTCTCTGTAAATAATATCATGCTGTAAAAAAAAATTGATTGAACACTCTCATGGTGGAGAGGAAAACAGAACAGCAGCTTTATTGTTGCATTTCTTAAGTTTCGGTCATAGACTGTAAATATGAATCTTTGGCGCCTGAGTGACGTCACCTGTCTCTTCCTGCAGGGGGCGCTGGAGTCCCATCGATGGCAGTCTCCATGCTGGAAATGCTGTCTCAGCCTAACTTTCAGTCAACCTAACGACAGGCTGAGAGCTGGAGCTGAGGCGGGTTTTAAGCCTCCTGACAAACCGTTACACCGCGCCCACCTGTCAATCATGTCAGCTACACGCCTTATTGTGAATAACTCTTATCCTTCATCAAATCAAGAAAAAAAAATCTGTAAACATGTTAATGTCTGCTGTAAAAACAGGCTTTTTAGAATGGGTGTGTATGTGACTTCCTGTGCTTCTGCAGCCAGCCTCTAGTGGACACTTGAGGTACTGCAGGATTTTACACTTCAGCATCAGCTTCATTTTTCAACACTGGAGGTTGCTGCTTGGTTTTTAGTGCAACTTTCTACAGAGTTTTGGGATGTTATTTTTTAAGATAAAGTCAGCATGCAGACTAAAAGACATTTTTTTCCTTTCTACTGTAGCAGAGAGAATCACTCCCATGATTCCCCGCCAGCCTCGACGTCATCTTTTGTTATTGTTTTGATTGAGAGCCCCCTGGTGGTGGGATTTACAAACTGTGCGTTTAACCACATTAACCCTTGAACACCGATAATGTTTCCACTGTGCAGAACAACAAAGTCCAAAGCTCAGAGGGAGGGTTTTAAATCTGAGCGATCAAATACAAATAAAAGAACACACTTACTGTCTTCCTCAGTCGAATGAGTTCCTTCTGAGATGTAAATTTCCAGCTGAGAAGAGAAAAAGAGCTGATGTCAACAGGAAGTGTCACACTGTATGCACTGAGGTGGAGTGAAAGAGGTTCAGTAAGGAACAAAGTAAACAGTGTTTAAAGTTAGCTCGGAGTCAGAAGAGCAGAAATCAAGGATTCAAACAAGGCAGCTTGGATTTAAATCAGTGACGAGAGAAATGAGACGAGCAGCTCGGAGACATTCAGAGAAAATACTGTAAATAAAACGCTGCTCCAAAGACCGGAGAAACAAAAACACAAGAAATACGAATCAATAAAAACTTGAAGTGCACTCTTTCTCCTTTCCTGATTTTTATAGGAGGATTTGTTTTTCATCCTGCGACCTGCACGTCTCCTCCGTCAGTCCTGCAGAGTGAAGCTGCTTCATGTTTACATGGCCTCTTAATGAGAGGCTGCTCGTCCTGTTTGTAAAGCTGCTGCAGAGACTAAGCGTGCTGCTCTCCACCCTCCTCCGCTTGTTTGATGGTCATACAAGAGCCCCTCTCTCCACAAGCATGCACCTCTCAAAGTGGGTGAAGACGAGTAAACGGCTAATTGGCTGTTGTTTTTCTGTTTCCAGAGAGCAGCGTCTCTTTGTTTCTGAGCATCGATTGTTCTCTTTAGATCGAACAGCTGTTTCCTCTCCGAGCTGAAGCAGTCCACTCTCTTCACCTCCTCCTCCTCCTCCTCCTGTTGATTCATTTTGCGAGCCATTGCCATTTAGGATGACATCATAAAGTGGTCCACTTCCTTGTTTGAGCACGGTTGGGTTCACATCTCCTGCTGACCGTACTCGAGGACACATGAATCATGCCCCAGACCACCTCTTAGAGCGGACTCGGGCACGGCACTTGAGTCCGGTACGTTTGTGTTCACACTGATCCAGTGAACCTGACTTTAGGGTCAAGTGTTCTCTGATCCGAGCCCGGGTCCCTGATGTGAAACCACCCTCAGATCATCAAAGCTTTCGCTACTTTGATACCGTGTCATGTTATGAAACGATATCATCTCCTTCATTTGAACAATCAACGACAGATAAAAGGGACCACGTCTATCGGCTAAAATATGTTGGCAACGTAAGCGTACAGAAACGTTGCCAACGATCTGAGATGGCGGTGAGAAAAATGACTGACAAGGGTTCCTTAAATATAAATCCACAGCGATGACACTCACCTTGTGTTTGAAAGGCAGACATCTCTGCAGCTTGACTTGTAAACACAGACCTGCAGTAAAAACAAAAACCCTCATAAGACACCGAGAAACACAGAAACAGTGGATGAACATTCAGCATGCAGAGAAAACAGATCAGAGAAGAGCGAGTCAGACTTTCCGGGTGTCTGATGGGAAATTAAGAGGAGCAAACAGTTCTGAGAAGTTTCTTTTACTTTAGTTATTTGAAGCTATAAAACTGTAGAAGATGCACTGATTGACAGCTCTGTTGACGAATGGCGCTGTGTGCACAGGAGTATCAGAGTAGAGCAGAAACGGCGAGAGGAAACGTAACGAAGAGTCAGAGAACTTGAACAGACGCAAGAATCTGTTCTGCTGTGGACTGAACCCACCCGAGGGACCTTTGACCTTTTATAGTTAAGGGAAAGCGGCGTGACGTCAGTACGCTGATCCCTACTGCGCAGACTCTGATTGCAAATGTTTTAATATGTCAACGCTCGTCACGCCGATATTCTGGCTTCATACGGTTCAAAAGAAGGAGGCTAAACTAATGTAACGTTACCCGATTCCTCCAGGTACAAACAGAGTTTCTCTCTCACCCAGAGGGGCCGATCGTTGCCCCGCTACGTTGACTGGCAACCTCCGGGTTACGCCATTTAAAGAGCAATATGTAACTCTGACGCCTAGTGTTTAAAATGGGTACTGCAGTCCAAATTTAAACACTGTAGAGAGCTGTCTCCCCCTGCTTTAACTTCAGCCCTGTAAAGCCCCCCTAGGCTCTGCTGCTGCGTCTAACAATCTGTCTCCATCATTTGACATTTGACCCTTCAGATCACTGATTTCGTCGTCAGACTCTTTTGGAGCTTCTGGAAAAAGGGAGGCTAAATGTTTCAAAATGAACCCTAAGCCTCGTGTCGTTCCGCCTGCAGACGGGTTTCAAGCCTCTTTCTAACAATCACCCACTCAGAGAGGCTGCAGGTGCTTTATGTGAAAGTGTGGCAGAGCGCCAGCAGCCCCGTCACGGTCAGGAAATCATCGGCTGCACAAAGAGATGATGACGGTGTACAGAGGAGCTCAATAATCTGCGATCATGTCAGTGCTAAAAAAAGATCTGACGTCTCTGGGAATGTTTCGTTTGTTTTTTATGCTTCTGTTGTGAGAGGCGGAAGGTAAACAAAACTGTATTTATGTAGGAATCTTATTTCTTCTTAAAGTTATAACTTAAATGGATATTCTGCGGTTACTGTGGGGCGCGATCTCGGTGACAGAAAAGAAATCAACGTGGTCGTCAGTATGTGACACGTGTTTAAAACTCCAGACCTGCTCGCTCATTAAAAGTCCTCGTCATGGGCCGTGGGTTTTAAATAGCGAGAGAAAATGTCAGTAATTAAAGCGTGTTAGACTCGAGTGACAATCGAATAATGTGTGTGAGTCACGGCGCTGAGCGGAGACGACAAAGCAGCAGAAACTGGCTGCTGTTAATGGGCCGCTCGGGAGCTGGACACAAGAAAATCTATTGTACATTACACACTCCTGGACTTACTTTACTGTGTGTGTGTGTGTGTGTGTGTGTGTGTGTGTGTGTGTGTGTGAGAGCCAAAGCCAAGCCTCACATTGATCCTCCTGTAAATAAATGTTTTCTTCTTCTTCATGGTGTTCTGTAATTACAGCAGGAGTCGGACTCTGTGACCTACAAACTGAACTCTGATTCTCTCAAAGATTCGATCGATCAGCAGCAAACAGGAACGAGCTGAAAAATCTAACCTTGTTAAGGGAACACAAAAAATTGTGATTGGCATTTAAAAAATCCATGCAGCAACACCTCTGGTGTATAAAGATGAAGCTGATGTGGAAGTGTAGAATCCTGCAGTTCCTCGAGTGTCCACTAGAGGCTGGCTGCAGAAGCACAGGAAGTCACATACACACCCATTCTAAAAAGCCTGTTTTTACAGCAGACATTAACATGTTTACAGCCTGGTTCAAAAAACAAACAGGTCTGATTAGCTCATGTCTCGATCAGCACACACTGTACGGGGGGTGAATGTTTTGATGACTCATCAGTTTTGATTTGATGAAGGATAAGAGTTATTCACAATAAGGCGTGTAGCTGACCTGATTGACAGGTGGGCGTGGTGTAACGGTTTGTCAGGAGGCTTAAAACCCGCCTCAGCTCCAGCTCTCAGTCTGTCGTTAGGTTGACTGAAAGTTAGGCTGAGACAGCATTTCCAGCATGGAGACCGCCATCGATGGGACTCCAAAACAGGCTTTTTTTGAATGGGTGTGTATGTGACTTCCTGTGCTTCTGCAGCCAGCCTCTAGTGGACACTCGAGGAACTGCAGGACAGATTTTGCCTTCAGCATCAGCTTCATTTTTCAACACCGGAGGTTACTGCTTTTTTATGACTCAGCACTGATTCTCCCTGTTTTGATTGTTTAATTACAGATATTTGATATCGTTTAATGACTCTGCTCTCTGATGATATAAGCACATGTTAATATCTTACTTAAACTACACAAAAGTACAGCTATAACGTGGATGTCTGATGCAGAATCTACTGCTGTTTTGATTAGCTGAGAGACTCACCGATCAGCGTCGCCAGAGAGCAGTGAGGCACGGTGGGAGAAAACTTGATGATGATGAGGTACTCGTCCTCTCCGAGCTCCTGGACCTCCACACATTTCTCCGTCACCACGTCCAGCTCCTCCAGGGTGTTGGGCTTCTCTGGGTCCCGGATCGATCGGATCACATCTGATGGAGGAGAGAAAACGAGATGTGGCGCTGTTGACTAAAACTAGAATGGAGTCTAAGTAGTAACGAATCGGTGTTAAGAACCCCTGAAACCATTTAAGACACACTGATTTAAGTTTTGATCCAGCAATAATCCCATTATGTTCAGTTTACTCCTGAACAACTCCCCACCAGACTCACTCCCCACCTGGAGGGAACAATCCTCTGTTTTCTGGCAGAGAACCATGACCTCGGACTTGGAGGTGCTGACCCTCATCCCAGCTGCTTCGCACTCGGCTACACACCGCCCCAATGCCTGCTGGGAACTCCATACAGAAAACAACTGGTTATTTTATCCCAGTACTACGGTGACTAAAATGTGCATTTGACTCCATTCAAACCACCAAACTGTAAAAACACACTTTATTAATATATCCCACAACGCGGCTTAGACTTCAAACACAACAAACTACATTCAAAACAACTTGTTTTTAAGATCTGATCCAGGATGTTGCACAAAACTGTACAAGACGCAATAAATCCCATTCAGAAACTCAATCAATAATCATAATAAAGCTGATTATATAGCATTTATTAAAAACAGAAGTTGCAAAGGGTCTTTTAAACACACAAAAGCCCATCTTGAATAATAAAGGAATAAAACAAAGACATATTAAAACAGCTGAAAACATCGGCCAAATAAAACTATTAATAAAACATCATCAAATAAACAGAGGGCTGTGTTGAACCAAAAGTTGCCAGTTACTCCAAACAAAAACAAAACTTTAGAAAAGGTACGATTAATTCAAGCAGTACTCATCCGGGTATCCACACCAAACTCCATTTTACAAAATCACAATTTAACTTAAATGTCAATGTTGGCTTCCTGTAATAACCTGTTACTACATAAAAACTCTCTGAAGCTCTTTAATAATTACCTAGCAAAAATTCGGCGTATGAATTATTCACATATCCGCAATTTAACAGGTCAAATATGTAATATTCATGTAATATTCATCACCGTTTGGCGCCGATTGTTTATCATGTCAGTTATCAGTTATCGTCTAACGCCTGGATATTATTTTAGCGACTTTTTGAATGAGGTCTGGTTGATGAAGTTGCTTTCAAACACCCTCTGAGTCGATAACAGCGACAATGTTAAATCTCTCAGTAACATTAAAGTGTTTTAGACTTTCACATTATCAGTCAACAGGCCTGATCCACTCACCGTAAACCTCTAACGCTTTCTCCTCCATCTTTTTAGTCTTCAGGACATTCCTGGAGTCCACAAGTCCGGAAAACTGTAAAACCTTGGTGACAGTGAGGGACAAAACACTGGACACTATTTCCATTTTTTAGAAGACGCCATTGTTAAAAAGGAGAATCGACTGTAGTGACTTTGACAGGAAAACACACAGACACAGTTTGTGCACGCAGAGAGCAGCGCGCGGCTTTCGCAGATCTCTAACTACATGGAGGGAAAATGAGAGTCCAGTGTGAGTATTAAACTGTGTGAAGATCGGCGCTCTGTGGCAGCCTGTGCGTCTCACTTCCGCCTCTGTATTCAGCCAAAAGCAATCGATCCATAATCAAACTATGAACTTATTGGTGGAGTTAAATTGAGGATTATGGCCACACACAAGCAGCAACCTCTGGTGTTGAAAAATGAAGCCGATGAATGCGGAAGTGCAAAATCCTGCAGTTCGTCGAGTGTCCACTAGAGGCTGGCTCCAGAAACCCAAGAAGTCACATACACACCCATTCATACAAGCCTGTTTTTACAGCATAAATTAACATGTTTACAGCCTGGTTCAAGAAACCAAATGGGTCTGATTAGTTTCTCATCATGGGTAAAAACCGTACGGGGGTCAATGTTTACGGCTCCATCCTCATTTCATGAACGATACGTGTTATCCATAGTTAATAAGGCGTTCAGCTGACCTGATTGAAAGGTGGGCGCGGTGTAACGGTTTGTCAGGAGGCTTAAAACCCGCCTCAGCTCCAGCTCTCAGCCTGTCGTTAGTTTGACTGAAAGTTAGGCTGAGACAGCATTTCCAGCATGGAGGCCGCCATCGATGGGACTCCAGCGCCCCCTGCAGGAACAGACGGGTGACGTCACTCAGGCTCGTCCATTAATATTTACAGTCTATGGCCCACATGACAAATACATTATGGAAGGAGGAAGATTTTTTTACGTTATGCACTTGGAGAAAAAAGTCAAAATATCAAGGAAAAAGTAGATTTTTATGAAATTGTATTTCAGCTTAATTCTCGACATTTTAACTTTATTTACAAAGTGCATATTGTCAATGACTCTCATAATGTATTTCTAAAGCGTGGCGCTCATCCTCTTCCGTATGTTACACTGATTACTAGCGATAATTGATTTTATTTTGGAAATGCTGGATATCTCGGTATGTTTGTATTTGATTTCTTGTTCAATAAAGACAGAAAAATACAAAATATCATGACATCGCATTAAAGAATCAGTCATTATGTAAAAAAAAAAGTAAATACAAAGGTTGATAACTTAAATAATCGATTGATAATGGAAAAAAAATCATAAAACTTTATATATAAGGCAGGACTTGAAAAAGACACTTACAGAAAAACACTCAGGAGATATTTAGGAGGAATTTTTAAAATCCTGTTTACAAAGTTCTTACTTTCTGTTCGGTACTCGATTAAGTGGCCTTGTGTGCTGTCTTCCTATTGGTCAGCTTGGGTCAGCTGACAGAGGGAAACAGGGCATGTGACTACTTGATGTCAGCTGCTGTTGACATGACAGTTCCTGCCCTGCTGTCTTTGTACTCTTTATTTTGATGAGTCCATTTTCATACTTTGATTTAAAATGTCTCCTTAGCGAGCTGTGTATCCCTCCGCCGGTGTAAATAGTCCTCCGCCGGTGTAAATAGTCCCCAGTCTAACCAGTAAAGATGTTGGAGGCGGCTCCTCGGATGAAGAAGGACTCCATAGAGGTGTGTGTGATCCCGGAGAACCAGCACTGTGGACAGGTCGCGGACGTCCTCAAAGCCGAGCTGGCTCCTGGAGGCTCCCTGCTCGGGTGTCTGGAGGTCCAGGGCCGGCTGGTGGTGTGGGACCCGGCCGACAGAGAGGCCCCCCCGGCCGCAATGGACGGCTGCTACACGGAGTGAGTCCGATAACCTCCTCAGTCTGCCTCGTTTTTATTTGTTTAAAACAACATCCCAGAACAAATGGAGTCATTACAAAGTATCTGTCAGTGGATAAACTCCTGATTCTTGAAACTCGTACTGAAGTGCAGGCAGAGGCGAGTCTGGAGTCTGATGGGGCCCGAGGCAGAGATTCACAGGGGCCCCTCCAAATAGCATTACAATGCTACACCTACAAAACCATTTAGTGGAAGTCTCACCCATCTTTAGGGCTAGACAAGCATCATTCAGTCAACTATTATGAGTGAGTGCTGTCAGATGGGGCCCGCTTAGGGAGGTTTCCTACTGTCATTGCACAATGTGCACAGTTTGAGCCACCTCTGTGGTTTAAAGTTTGTCAGCCTACAGGCCTGGGGCCCCAAACAGCGCCCGCCTTGCCTTAACAAGCAGCGCCTCTGAGTGCAGGAAGTTTAATAACATTTTCGACACTTCTACGATATTATTCATGTTTTGAAAATGTATCCGTTATTTTAATGATTGATGATATCGATGCCGAAACGAACATCAGATCCTCACATTTTGAATTCACAGCTGCCATGTTATAATTGTAGAAATATGTTAATACGATATGATACCATACGATGTAATCGACACATTACAGCTAGATACGATGCTACGCTATGCGACACAAGATGACTCGATGCAATGTGATATTACACGATGTGATGATGCGATGCAATGTGGTACGATGCGATAAGAGAAGGGCTCCCTCTCGCTCTTTTCTCTTCCAGCTTTGTCTGGGAGGAGGAGGTCGTCCACGGGCGAAGTGTCAGCAGCTTCAGACTGCTGAGTGTCGGGGCTCAGTTTGATCTGAAGCTACTGGAGGTGGAAGCTGAACGACCGACTTCTGTCTCTCTGCTCTGTGTGTGTGAATGTCCTGCAGACCGCCTGCTGCAGACCGTCAGAGAGCACGACCACGGTGAGGACCAAGACCGCCATCATCAGGGTCAGACCCTTTAAATGTTCATTTTATTTATCGATCTTATAACACTGACTTTGTCTTCATGTTCAGGTGTGTGTGAGCTGCAGTCGGTGCAGATTCTGTCGTTTGCTGCGGGTCGTTGCTGCCTGTTGCTGAACTCTGATTGGCTGCTGCAGCTGCAGTGTCATCAGACGGAGGAGGAGGAGCTGCAGACGTTATCCTGCTGCAGAATCCAGACAGACAGAGACGGACACACGGCCGTCCATCACTGTGTCTGCAGAGAAACACTGTTCATCCTCAGCAGCACTGGAATCATATGTATCCTCACTGAGCGAGACTACAGCTGAAAGAAGTTTTAATACTTCCGCTAAGACTGAAAGTATTTATAGGAACTAAAGCTCAACCAGCCTGAAGTTACCCAGACAAAACTACACTGACAATAATTACATCAAAAGATCTAAACTGAATAGAACTGATATCAAACTAACGAAAAGCTAAAACTGACTACGAACGAAATACAGATGATTGTTTTTTTGAGGTAACATTTTTTGGTTGGCTTTTATTTTGAAAGGACAGTGAATAGAGCAGGAAATCAGGGAGAGAGAGAGAGAGTGGGGAATAACATGCAGGAAAGGAGCCAAAGGTTGGACTCGAATCCGGGCCGCCCACTTGGAGGACTATATTCTTCGTACATGGGGCGCGATCTAACCCCGCTAGGCCATCTGCACCCCAAAATACAGATAAATTCAGCTGGAATAATGGAGTTAAACCACAGCCGGTTTCACGTTATGATTTTAAGCTGATTTAGACACGATCTTTGAGTCGTACTATTTATTTCTAAAGTCGGGCTAAATCTCCGCCTGATCACACATCGTAAGTAGTGCAGTGTACACGGCACGATCAGCTTCTACGACTGCACACACTTTTACAGTGAGAGCAGAGCCAGGAGCCGATTCCCTGTTTTTGTTTTTTTGCGACTAAGGTCAGCGCATAGCTCTGCCCCATGGACGACCTCGGAGGTGCAGACCTCTGCTGACGGCCCCCATGTTTCCCCTCACGTTCTTCTGCTTTGTTTAATTTATTGACGGGCTACACTGTGCTGCACTGCTATGATGACACGCTAGTACTTAGGCTAACACTCCACTTACCAAGTAAGGGTTGGCTGTGGAAACACAAGCAAGATCAGGATTTACTACCAAACCGTACTGAACCAGACCAGACGGCTTTGGGGCTATAGAGGCCCAGTGACAGGTGGAGGGGCCTGGTGTGGGAGAGGCCTGACTGTGAGGAGCTGCTGGTACCTTCAGAGGAGATGATATATGATAGTTGCTTTTATCGCTCAGGTCAAGAGAAAGTCCCCAGACTGCCAACACAACATTTCAAATTGAACTACATCTAATGTAATCTAATTTCATGATCTCGTCTTCGGTAGCCCCTCACAGTCTTCCTCAGCGGGTGAAGGATAAAATCTGAATGAAACTGTGAAACCAGCTTTGAGTCTCTCCGTCTGTGTGAGCTCTGTGTCCGCTCTTCTTTAACTCCGTCCTCCAGCTGTGTGTAACATCTCCGATGGCCGCCTGCTGGCCACCGTTGACCTCCCGGCCTACCTGAGCTCTGGTGCTGCAGAGGACGACCTCATCTCCTCCTTCTCCTCCCTCTCCTCCTCTTCGTGCTTCTGCCTCCTCCAGGTATCAGCTGATCTCAGCACAGCTGTAGCCATCACCCAGACTCACACTGCCGTCGCCATCGACCTCAACCACTACTTCAGGTACAACGACAGGAACATTTGCAAGAAAATTGCTTTCTTTTCTCGTCTTTTTCTTCATTTTTAACGTCTTTATTCTATGCTATCATCCAAATAAGGTTGTTTCCTGTTCATTTCAGCCTAAAGAGCAACAATAAAATACACATGCCTGTCAAAATAAGGATGTTAGCAGTGTTTGGATGCATGAAATGAAAACAAAGCAAACGATTGAACATCTCACTCGGTATGAATGTGGATCTTTCTGCCCACTGAGCAATTGAACTCCTGATTTAAGAGACACTGTCTGTTTGCCTTTTTCTGCCAGATGTATCTCTTCTCTGAACTAGTTTAATTTTCTGAGAATGTTTTTGACTCAGCTCGAGGAGAAATAAACCGATCCGCTCCACGATCACGCATCAGATCAGAACATTTAACCGCCTCCCACGGAGACTCATCTGAGAGTTCATAATGCTCAGTAAACCCGAGGGAGAGGAAACAAACTTCAGTTCAATGTTTGTGTCTTCCAGGATGTATCCGGACCACCTACTGTGTGCTGCCCCCCTCTCTCGCCCTCCTCTCAGGCCCCAGCACCCCTGGGACCAGGACAGCCTGTCGAGCTCCGACTGCAGCCTCTCTGCCCTCGGATCAGACTTCAGTGCTGACCGGTAAACTGAAGACCAACACAGAGATATTTAACATATTGTGTTGATTGAGAGCCCCCTGGTGGCAGAATGTACTCACTGTGCGTTATACCCACAAACAATAATTGGCAGACAATTCACATTGACTAAAAGATAAAAATGAATTTGTGATTTGTTCTTTATATTCTGCTCTGACCTTAAATTTGACCTCTGACCTTTAATTTGACCTCACTTTCAGCTCCTGGGAGGCTCGTCTGGCCTTGATGTACAGCAGAGCCCAGCAGGTAGTAGCTTCCTCTCCCTCCTCCTCCCCTCTCCACCCTGTTGGGAGCTGCTGGTCCTCCTCCCTCCCCAACCTGGAGTCCCACCCGGCTCTGTCCTCGGCCTGTAGCAGAGCGCCTCCTGCTGGGATGATGGCCGATTTCTCCGTCAGCGAATCGTCCTCTCCGTGTCTGCTGACCGTGACCGAGTTCTCCGCCCAGCTGACCTTCGTGTCACCTGGAAACAGACAGACCACAGTGGCCTTATGGGATTTGGAGTCCGGGAGTGTGAGCTACCACCAGGTGGAGGGTGAGGCAGCTCTGATCGAGCGCTGTGGAGAGAGACAGCACAGACTTCTGTTGAAGAGTGAGTCGACCACTGACACACAGTTAACATCATCACGATCTCCAGCTGATGTTTACTGCTACTTTTTCTGACTGCTTTTTTCGCAAAAGTGCTGCAGCGGTCGTCACGTCTTTGTCCGTTCATATTGATTCTGCAAAAGCGTAATATTGGTGTGGTGGTCACTGGTCACTTTGAAGCACAGCACAGCGGGAGCTCCACATACACACACAGTCAGACATGCACACACACACAGCGCTGCGCTCCCTTGCTGGCTCAGATGATCCCGTCTCTCCTCTGTAACGCCTCTGTTACTACTTCTGAAGACTGTAAAAACGGAGGATCACTTTGTCCCCCCATTACACCTCCATGTCATTCAGGTTGAAGGTGAAACGTCACGGGGGCGTTAATTTACGGCTTGAAACGGCAGTCTGAACAGGGCGGAAGTGTCTCTTCAGCAGATCTGCAGAGTACTTTGTTGTTTAATTGAGGACTTACTGTCTGCCACCAGTGCACACGTCCTCACTGTGTCAAAAACACGTAAACGGTTTATTGGATCCCCCTAGGGAGGAACATTTACCATGTTGGCAGGGTGAAATAAAATGTCATGCTCAGCAAGTGATGTAACACATAAAAACAGAACTGACTCTTTCTGTCTGTCCGTCTGTCTGCAGAGGCCGGCGTGTTTCTCGTCTTGTTCTCGGTTTCTCAGCAGGATTTGCTCAGCAGGTTGATGTTGTTCGGCAGTGCAGCAACTGTCGACGCAGTGTGTCACCTGAACAGCTGGGGGCGCTGCTCCATCCCCATACACGCACTGCAGGTAGGACACGACATTCTCTGATGGTTAATGCATCCCCTCCATTTCCAGAGGAGAAAATTAGAAATGTATAAACACAAATATTTTGTGGTCAGGCTGGACTGAAGAACCGTCAGCTGGACACGGTGGATTTCTACCTGAAGAGTAAAGAAAACGTTCTGAACCCTGCAGCTGATCAGCCAGCAGCCTCCACACTGAGCCTGACCGACTGTAAGTACACAACTGATTACTAAAGACAGTTATAGTTACTTTAGATCAGAATTAGTTGTCATGGTAACAGGTTAGCTGCTCAGAGGCGTGTAATCATTTTGAAATGTTTAATTGTGTTTGTAGTCTTCTAGCTACACAGTCTTTAAATAACTGTAGTTTCATAGATGTTTTTGTGTATCAATGTATTCTATTTTGTACTTCTAGCTGTGTTTGAACTTTGTGTTGCTGATGTGTGAGTGCTTGTGTGTTGTTTCTGTGTGTGTGTGCAGGTGTGCAGCAGCTGTGTCCTGCGTTGGACCTCCTGTGTTCCGCCGTCAGAGATTCAAACAGCGAAGCTCAGAGCCGACAGTTCTCTGAACAGCTGCTCAATATCACATTGAGCTTCGTCAACACACAGATCCGCTCCGTCCTGTCCAACACACACGGTAAGGAAACACACACACAAACACGCACACACACAAACACGCACGCACGCACACACACACACACCTGATAACTGCTCTCATATCTGGCAAACCGAGGGGCGTCCAAAAACGGCCGTGTGGGGGTGCCTTAAAACCGCCTACCTTCTCTGGTCCAAACAAATCCAGACCATTCAGGACCAGAATCTAAAGTTAGAAGGAGGACATACTGGCTGCTGCAGAGTTTAAAATCCTCTTCCAAGTTTATGTGATTAATATGTTTTGGTGTCTCGAGCACTGGTGCACTTCTGCAAAGACTTCACCTTTAAACCCCTCAAACGACGTCCACCTTAAATCTGCTCTGTTGTGTCTGCAGACGAGGACGCAGGCGTGCAGAGCTGCGTGGACGTTCTGGATCGTTACGTCACTGAACTGAGGGGCTACATGAAGAGATTCCCCTGGCCTGCAGGGGGCGACACCTCCAGTACCAACTCCGCTGATCCGGCTCAGGAGGAGGCTCAAAGAGACGAGTGGGAGCTGCTGCCCACAGAGGTTCCATGTTTATTTTGTTTTCCCAAAGATTAATAGATGTCGGGCAATTTGTCAGGATTATTTCTCAAATGTTCAATCAAATCACGCATACTTCTCTGAAACTTAAAATCCTTCCTCATAAAGGAGATAGAAATTGGTGCATTCTAACATTTGTTTTATGTTGTCTTTGTGTGTGTTGCAGGAAGTGGTCCGTGAGTCCATCCTGACCAATCAGATCCCCAGAGCTCAGGCCGTGCTGCGGAGGCAGGGCCGTCCAGAGCAGCGTCTGTCGTCTCTGAGGATGGAGGGTCTACGTCAGGTGTTCTCCTGCCTGCAGCACCGAGACCTGCAGACCGCCAACACGCTGCTCACCAACATGGTCAGAGCACGTCACTCAAAGGAATCAGTCAAACGGATATTTTTAAACAGCATGTGTGTTGTTAACATGCTCGCCCCTGAATGTTGAAAGTCATCACATGTTACTGTTGACTTTGTGTTGAAGTGTTGAGTTATTCATGAACTTGTATTAAATTGATTGAAATGAAGATATCAGTCAATCAAACACGGCGACAGATAAGTAGATAAGAATCCGTTTAATGTCATATCAGGGTTTGTATAACTCAAATATCTAATGATCTTTTTGTGTTTTCAGGGTTTCAGTGTGAAGAAGCAGCTGCACAGTATCTGTCTCTACACCGACGACAAACACCTCCGAGAGTTTGTGGTGAGTCCGTCACTGTCATTCACCTTTTAGATATTTTTATCTTGGTTGCGGACAGTTTAAATGAAGAATGTGCGACATGATACACAAACATATATCAGAGATCCAGTCTCTCCTGTGTAAATGTGTCTCTGAGTCATGACTGTCTACAATGAGTGAGAAGCTCGAGTCCCGCTGGCTGTGTTGTTGTCAGAGCCGTGTTTACATGGACGGGACGGCCGGCTCCTCCCCTTGTGTATAAAAGCTGTTTTAGTCAAGGACTAGAGAGAAGAAGAAGAACATACTCACTGATTATTTGGATGTCACGTAAGAGTTTTTAGATCACGCTCATTCTGTGTTAATTTACATGCAACGTGAAGCTACGAGCTAACTAAAGAGCGCTAACATTAGCATGCTAACACAACGATGCAGCTCGAGCCAAGGACAATTTTGTCCGTCGCTTGCACTAAACTCCTTTGTGTGAACGCGAGGGGAGGACAGTTGGAGGTGTGTCGCTGGAGGAGAGTGAAGGCTTCAGTATGGAGGAGGTGTGGCCTAACAGAAGTTTGTTTTGGTTTCATGCTGGAGCTCAAGGGCGACATCTACTGGATCAAAAAGTCACACATTCTTCCTTTAAACCTTTTAGTTTAGTTTTATGTTTGTCAATCAAACAATCAATCTTTTTTTTTATATACACAGTATATCACCAAACAAATCAAAAAGTGATCTCAGGACACTTACTGAAAAGTGCAGGTCAAAGGCCAACATCATGAGAGGCAAACGTCCTTTAACAGGCAGAATCCTCAAGCATACAGTAACCAGACTCGTTGTGTCCACGAGGCAGAAAGAGAGAAATGGATAAAGACAGCCAGATGTGCACACAGCAGCAACAACGACACATAATACAGATTTATGCTACCGATGATAACAGTCGAGTTATGTCAAATATTCACACTCAAAATGATCGTTTTGTTTACAGCTACTATTCATTTCTCTACCAGATCAGTATGTGTTCTTGATGTACAAGTTTCTAAGGCCTCTGATTGGTTGATTTTGCAGGTGGAGGAGCTGTCAGGGCGGAGTTATTTCACAGAGGAGGAGACGCAGAGTGTGGAGTTCATAAGAGAGATGGAGAAGTTGGGATCACTGTCTGCAACCCGCTGCTCTGCAAAAACCAGCGGCAACAGGTGAAGACCAAATGATTCAGAACATGAATATGTGAGGTCGTGTTAATCCACGACTTCAGACAGAAGCGGTAACCTTTTCACAACAACGGTGTTCTGGGTGACTCTAAAAAACACAAACTTTAGAAAACAGCAGCGTCTCCGTCATCGTGTTACTCGGGAATATGCAGTCAACAGCCATGAGCGAGTAGGTGGACTACAACAACAATGGCAGACTCTTGTGTTCTGTTTGTAGTATTAAGTATTAACTTTCTCTAAATGTTCTCTCTTTGTAGTTTAGGGTCACAACCCCACCTCCTCATCCGTCCACTCACATGTTTGTGTGTAAGCCATTTTGAATGTTCACACCTCAGCGCTCACCGCCAACTACTGGCCTGGCATGTGTACTGCAGTGTTTTTAGTCGTTTTTGTGGATCTGTGTGGGAAATGGTAAATGGACTTGAACCTGTATATTTCTTTTCTAGTCTTCTGACGACTCAAAGCTCTTTCACACCGCAGGTCACACCGACACATTCTGAACGTTCGACTTTTTTGAAAATGAAACATTTCAGTGTTCAGTGGATTGTTTTTGTGTAAACGTGGCCTTATTTTGTGGAGCGCGTTGTTGCTTTGATCTGTTATTTTTCATGTTATTGTACGTGATGAAGTTATTGTGTTAGATCAAAGGTCACTTATTAGAACAAGGAAGTCACACATACGGACTGAAGATCTCCGGTTGGGAGTTCTCGCCTCATTTGGGACAAAGTTAAACTTGTGTCACTTCACTTTCCTCCTTCCGTCAACCACGCTCATATTTCCCTCCTCCATCTCTTCAGGGCGGTTCAGATGGTGCGTAGGGAGGCGGGTGGAGGTGAGGAGGTCCTGAAGGAGCTGGTGAGACAGAGGAGGTCTGAGGAGGAGGGGGGGCTCTGGCGGAACCTCAGACTGGACTGGGTGAGAAACTGGGACCAGAGCTGTCAGACCGCCGTCCTCCTGTCCAGACTGAAACACAAAGGTGAACACACGGCAGAGAAACGTTTCTGTTCGTTAAATACCACAACAAAGATCTCACAGAGTCCTTTCTCTTCTTCTTCTTCTTCTGCGTTTTTTTTCTTCATCAGAGTTGACTTCCTGTGACTCGGCCGTGTTGTGGCGTTACCTGACCGCCCTCCATGACCAGCAGCGGGTGGTCGACTGGATCCAGAACAGCAGCTCCTCTAGCGCCTCCCAGTGGCCGGAGTTAACCCCGGAGCTGATTAATAATAACACCGTGTGCAGCTCGTACATGAGGGAGAACATCCTGGACCTGTTGGCCAGGTACTGCTCCTGATTCCACCTGTATGACTCAGTGATTATCCCACAGGTAATTAGAGAAACAACGGCAAGAGCAGACCTCCAACAGGTGAGTCCGCGGGCATGTCTCTCTCTCTCTCTCTCTCTCTCTCTCTCTCTCTCTCTCTCTCTCTCTCTCTCTCTCTCTCTCTCTCTCTCTCTCTCTCTCTCTCTCTCTCTCTCTCTCTCTCTCTCTCTCTCTCTCTCTCTCTCTCTCTGAAACAAACAAGACTCTCTCAGTTGTTGCTATAACTTAGAGACGAACTGACTCGTGCAGCAACTCCCGTAATGTGAGAGGTATAGCTACTGTGTTTTTAAAGGAGTCTGGGGACTTCGATAAGAGAAGTTAAACACCTGGTATAGGTTAAAAAAAACACATCTAAGGCCCTGTGTTCACCTAGCGTGGACAGAGACGCCCGGTGTCTCTGTGTGTTCATGTCCGTGTCTGTTCCTCCAGGAGAGGTCTGTTCGTCCCGGAGGAGCTGTCTGATCTGGAGCTGCTGCTGTGGAGACTGGCTCAGGGAGGGGGGGTGATGTGTGCCTCTCCCCCCGTCCCTCAGTACCGCTCCCCCCTCGGCCTGGACCTGCACAGCCTCTTCATCACCTTCTGCCTGGAGCACAGCCTGCAGTACCTGCTCTACTCCTACCTGGAGCACTACAGGTGGGTGCTGGAAACACGTCACGTACTTTTAAAACTTATTTTCTTCTTTCTAGTTTTACAGAAACAAAGATAAGCTGTCTAGCTGCAGATGAATTCTTTGTCTGTCCTCCTCAGGTTGACGCCCAGAAACTGCCCCCTGTTGACCAATCAGAGCCTCTCTGGGAGTCATCCGTGGTTTGAGATGCTGGTGAAGATTCAGGAGATCACCAGAGATCTGTCAGGTAGTGAGCAACTGCAGCATAAGCTCATTATTCCTGAGATCAGGTCAAAGATGTAAACTTTGTGTGTTGTTCCAGATCCAGGTTTGGTGTTTCAGGCGTCTCTCACCAGTGCTCAGGTCCTGTTACCGGGCAGCCAGGCGTCTCTGAGCAGTCTGCTGTTAGAGGGACACAGTCTGCTCGCTCTGGCTGCCGTCATGTTCGCACCTGGAGGAATCGACCAGGTAAACATCACCTACAGTAATCCCAGCAGATATACCGGAAAAGAACACCCAATACTCTTAAGATGATACTTTGATCCATTAAGGATTATGTTGCAGACATTACAGCCCGTTTACTGCAGTAGATTAGTTCACTGCAGGATGAACAAATCTACTGGAGGTTTTACGTACCTGTTAGTCTGACTACAAAAAGTATTAAATACGAGCTATGTCCTATTCATTTGGTTTGAAACAATCCTCGATCCTCCTGTGTGCAGGTGGTTGTTCAGGGTGAAAGGTCAGGCAGATCAGAGAGGACTGTTGACCCTCAGCTCCTGAAGATGGCCCTGGCCCCTCATCCCAAACTCAGAGCCGCCCTGTTCCCCGCCGGGTCCCGAGGAAACAGCCCATCCTCTGACATCTCCGTCTACCACCTGCTGCAGGTACACCTGACAGACATGGTCCTCCTGACATTTTAAACACTGAGGAGCAAATGAGTGCTCTACAGCAAATATGCAGTCATGTTTAATTAACAGTTGTGCTTGTTACAGAAGAGTGTGTTTTAAAAACTAAAGTTGTCTTCCAGTCTCTCCATCCTCTGGACCCGTCCAGGCTGTTCGGCTGGCAGGCAGCAAACACGCTCAACTCCACAGGTGAGCTCGGAAAACAAAGTGGACTTCTCTTCAACCCCAACAAGGGATAGTGATGTTTTCAGACTGTGCTTATTTGTGCTTTACATTCACTTTATTTTTTCATAGAACCATATGGAGTTTTATCACATGAAAAAATTCTGTTGGACACTATTGCATGATTACAAAGAGCTCAGTGTTTGCATGTACGTGCATTAATCTTACCAGCACTCTTCTCCACAGAGACGTCCGAGCTGCCTCATTTCTCCAGCCCTCACCTCGTCAACAGGTACGCTCTGGTGGAGAACCTGGACTTCCTGTATTACCTCCGTCATGGCCGACCGTCCTTTGCGTACGCCACCTTCCTCGTGCAGCAGCTGAGTGGCTGCAGTGACGTCAAGCTTCTGTGAGTACGCAGAATTTAAATGCAACTGTTCAGCAGAGAAGAATAAAAATTGTTTTTGTAGTTAACACCTGTTCTGTGTGTGTGTGTGTGTGTGTCAGGCTGCAGCAGGTGTGGCTGCAGGTGTACCGGTTGGCCCTGCAGTGCTTCGATGTCCCGTCCGTGGCGTCGGCGTGCGTTTGTTTCTGTGAGCTGCTGGGAGTCTGCAGCCTCACACTGAGGGTCGACATCAGAGCCATGAACACCATCCTGCAGCACTGGAACCAACGCAACACACACTCTGCTACCACGCAGCAGCTACACACTCTGGGTACAACACACACTCTGCTGCTACACACTCTGGGTACAACACACACTCTGTAGCTACACACTCTGGGTACAACACACACTCTGCAGCTACACACTCTGGGTACAACACACACTCTGCTGCTACACACTCTGGGTACAACACACACTCTGCTGCTACACACTCTGGGTACAACACACACTCTGTAGCTACACACTCTGGGTACAACACACACTCTGCAGCTACACACTCTGGGTACAACACACACTCTGCAGCTACACACTCTGGGTACTGATTTGTTGTGTTTCTTTGTCTTAAGGTGTTAAGTTTGCGGAGGCGGAACCTGAAGCAGCAGAGGAGCTGATTGGCTACCTGGAGGCTGCAGTGACTCACATTCTGGAGCAGAAAGGCATCGTCAGGTAATCTCATCAACACATCTCTAATTTAGATCGTTCATTTCAAGAGACGGTCTGGCCAGCATCATGTTTGATCTTAAATATTTTTTATTACAGTTAAAGAATAGTTTTTTTTTTCTTGTTTACGCTTCAATCCAGCGATCCTTAGTTTCTAAAAAGCGTTCATACAGGACTCTTCAAAATGAGTTCATGGCCGTGTGTGTGCGTGTTTATTTATGTGTGCATGTTTGTGTCAGGTCATCCTACGAGGCGGCTCAGGAGTGGGCGTTACCCGTTCAGTTCTGTCAGCTCCACAGTCTGAAGCTCAGCTCGGTTTACCCCGCCCACTGCGCCTCTGATGGACAGTTCATCCACTTCCTGTTGTTTGTTCAGCTTCACAACTTCCCACCTGAACAGGTGAACACACACCTCTGCCATCTTTACTTTAAAACTCTGAGAGTTTACTATACACAAGATCCCACTCATGGATACACAGACACTCTGTCCAATTATGTACATTTAGCCTTTTTGATACGACCATATTTGGTTCTTCCTGCAGGTGAGGTCATTAGCAGCTGAGTTCGGCCCCGCCCTGCAGGCCCACCTGAGTCTGGCCTTCCAGGACCTGCAAGTTTACAGTCAGAGGATGAGCGGGGGCTCTGAGGAGCAGCAGGCAGGGTCTCTGGGCGCAGAGAGGGCATCTGGGAGCTCGGAGCACCCCAGGGAGCTGTTCCAGGTCCTCCTGCAGAGCCAGGAGGAGGAGGCACCCTGCAGGTACCTGCTGCAGGAGGCGCTGGTCCAACGCTGTCCGACACTTGCTGTACTGGCTGCATGTCAACAGGTAACCACGTTAAAACACAAAAAAAACACATACCAAAAAAAGCAGCCTGAAAAGGTTAACTCTCGTTTTTAATCTGTAAAGCCGTAAACACGATCCATGCGCTTCATATCGTTTTAAAAACCGTTTGATTGACAGGAGGCCGGGCTGCTGCAATGCATGTGCGTGTGGGTGCTGACATCAGTCGATGATGTCACAGCTGATGAAGCCACCACCCACCTGGACGAAGCCCCCCAGCACCATGAGTGGACCCTGCATGACCTGTCAATCATCTGGAGGACTCTGCTGGGGCGGGGCCACGTCAGGCCCCTCCTACAGGGCTTCCAGCTCTTCC
The DNA here is from genome assembly GCA_020745685.1 of Tautogolabrus adspersus. Classification (NCBI taxonomy): domain Eukaryota; kingdom Metazoa; phylum Chordata; class Actinopteri; order Labriformes; family Labridae; genus Tautogolabrus; species Tautogolabrus adspersus. The sequence continues at coordinate 32,597,596 of CM036539.1, read as the reverse complement.
AGAGGGTAAAAAATAAATGATAAAAAGCTATGTACAGCACTAACAATCCCTAATATTTCAGTTTACTTTACAGGAAGGAAGAAATCCAGTATTTTAATTAATATTTTATTTCACAAATTTTGGGTTTGAATAACTAAAAGATACGACACATTTTGGAGTTACTTTTTGAAGATTGCTTCTATGGTGGCTGGGAAGTGCAAAACAAAATTACGAAGTGTGAAACACTTTTACTAAGCTTGAGACAAACTCACATCCATCCGTCCATTTTCATCTGCTCTGAGGTCAAGTCTCGGTAGCAGCCGGGAAAGAAAGTCAATCCAGACATCCCTCTCCCTAGCAATGCTTTCCAGCTCCTCCTGGGGGGATTCCAAGGCGTTCCCAGACCAGACGGGATATATAATCCCTCTAATGAGCTCTGGGTCCACCCAGTTGGGCGTGCCAGGAAAACCTGGCGAGGACGTCCCGAACGTCTGAGCTCCTCACCCTATCTCTAAGGCTGAGCTTTCCCGCCGCTCGTAGAAGTGTTTCTCATCTTGTAAATTTGTTTTCTAAAATGTAGATTTGTCTCAAGCTTTGCGAAAAGGTTTAAAACTTTACCATTTTGCACTTCCCAGTCACCTTAGCGTCGGATGCAGAATCCCAACAGGCTGTACAATTACAATGTCTGCGACGACTTTGATCTGACTCCTCTTCCCTGCAGAGATGCGTTTCCATCTCGTTTAGTTGCTGTATCTTCAAGTCTTTCCAACCCCAAAATATGTAACACAACCAAACACAAATAAGCGGCAGACATGATGTCCTCCTTGTCTCCCTCAGGACTGTCCTCTGGTGTTGGTGCTGATGATGTTTGAGTTGTGTTGTGACTACAGAAACTTCTCTGAGGCCAAAGCCAAGCTGCTGGACTTCCAGAGGACCCTCATCGCTGTAAGTCCTGCCCCTCTGGCTCTGTGCAGAGATGCAATATCTACACTTCTAATCAGCCTGCAGGGACTTTAAAGCTGCAGTAGAAAGTTATTATTCAGTGATAACACAGTTTTACATTATTATCCTCGTCGTACTCAGCTCAGAAACGCCGGCCCAGCGCCCTCTGGTGGACTCCCCCTGCAGTGGGTGGAGAGCCAGGCCTCGGTGCTGCTCCTCACCATGCTGCAGCGCTGCTCCTCCCAGTACGACCTCCACCGGCTGCTGCAGCTCCTCGCAGACGTCGACAAACTCCTCAAATCCAACGGTGAGATCTGAGAGTCCATCACCTTGTGATCTGTCAGATTAGGCCTAATGTTCAGGTTTGATTAACACAGCTGTGTTCGTATCTGCTGTGTTTGTGTCCAGGTCCAGACTTCAGGAAGCTGAGTCAGCTGAGTCAGCTCCTTCAGGGTTCAGAGGTCAGCGTGTCTCCTCGGCTGCTGCAGTGCAGTTCTCCCTCCGTCCAGCAGGAGGAGTTCCAGACTGCAGTGGACGCTCTGCAGGCCAGGGGGCGCTACAGCCAGGCTCGACAGGTCGCCCTGCTAGCCGGACTGCCCGTCCACCGCCTTCTGCTCAGCCAGGTCTGAATTGAAAAAGATCAATGAATTTCCGCCCGATTGTGTTCCTTGTTGTTGACATTTCTGTCTCCGATGCAGCTCCTCCAGGAGGTGAGCTACCAGAAGTCCAAGCGTCAGTGGAGACGTTTGGACACTCGGGTCAGT
>CM036539.1:32588411-32590911 GCA_020745685.1 Tautogolabrus adspersus | reverse complement strand
CTCCCGTCATCTTGTAGTTCTCCTGTGATCTTGTAGTTCTCCTGAGATCTTGTAGTTCTCCTGTGATGTGTGTACAGCTGCTCATAGCTGCGCTCACGCTCCAGGAACGGTCCCAGCCGGGCAGGGCGTGCACCGTCAGATGGAACAAATACCGTGGCACTGACAGAACGCAGCGTGCATGGACTATGTGGAAATAAGCGGTAAGAGTTTGGTCTTTTTATAACCTCCGTTTGTTATTTTGAACGTTTCAGGCTGGACGGAGCTCCAAGTAACTCCACCGCCAACGTGAAGCGCCTGCTGACGCACTGTGACGACGTGTACAGCCGCTACCGACTGGCCTATCAGCAGAATCTGTTTGATGTCACCAAAACGCTGCTGCAGGACGCCAAGACGTCTAGCTACCTGAACGACAGGCTGGCCAGCTGATCAGCTGACTGACTGGTTTACTGACTAAGTGACTGACTGACCCGCTGTACGTTCTTTGGACGGACCGTTCTCGTCATGCGAATGAAAATAACGAAAACTGAAATGTACAAAAGTTGTTTATAAAAAATACTGAAGAAAAAGGTTGTCTGTCGTCACTTGTCTTTGGAGCAGATGAATTAAAATCAAGAAGAAAATAATTTTATTCTCACGAGTAACTTTAGAAAAATCGTTTTCTATGAATGAAGGACAAAACGTTACCATGGTGATCTCATGACCCTTTAAAAAAATGATGTTAAAGACACTTTCTGAACTCTTTGTAAATGTCTGCTCTCATGATGCTGATGATGCATTGTTATGTACGGTGCTCATTAAAGAACATGTAAATATGACAGATTATATCCACAGGCTCATTTCCATCTGTAGTCTCTCGGCAGGTTGGCGGTAACCACGAAAACAAAGTTACCTAAAATCTGGATGACAAGCCAAAACCAAAACAACAACATATACTGAACATGAGTTACCAGAAGGAACCAGTATAAAGTGACCACCAGCGTTCAAAGTGCTTGAAGTGCTGCTCAGGGAGGTCAAGTGTCGGAGTTTTAAAGTGTCACAGTGCTGGAGTTTATTTATGTCGCACATTTCAACAACAAGGCGATTCAAAGCGCTTCACACGACATCATGACAGAAGAAAGAAATGTTCAAATAGAACATTTAAAAACAAACAATTCACGATCCCAGAGAAGAACCATTCAGACCTTCCTCTGCATTTTTACTTCCTCCTTCTGATCCCAGATTTGAAGGACTCTCGTGAGATTTTCCCAGAATCCTGAAAACGTCTCGACAGGATGTCTGTGTTTACACAAAACCTCCAAGTGTTGGTGAACTACATCAACAGTTATCACAGTCAATGAACAAGTTCAGTCACAAATGTAAAACTTGTAACGTCATTGTAGAGGTGCTGCACGGCTCTATTGTGTGTGAATGCATAAACTATTGCACGGGGTTAGCAAACATAGAACTGTTCACGTACTGTAATAGGACAACATGTTTAATTCTGTTGTGAAGTAGCTGTAAGCATCATTAGAAGAGGAGCTTGGGATACCCCTACCCGTTTTTCATCACTTGAACATGTCTAGTTTATGAAACGGAGGGTTGTATAAAAACATTTTACTGTAAAATGACTTTTTTGGATGTTTTTTTGCATCTTACCAAAAAAACGAAAAGAGTGAAATTTAGAGCTTCTCCGAAAGGGGGGGGGGGGGGGGCAACAAACAACAGATTAAAACAAGACACAATATAAGTGTATTCTGTAACATATATATAATAAACCTGTTTTCTATCTTGCATATGATTTATATGATGACACTCATTATTAATATTGTCACTTAGTACGAGGATCCTCACAGGTGATTTGGGGTTTGGTCTTTATTCGTAACAGTACGCTGTGTTGCACTGGGCTAAATTACATATGCATCCTGATCAGCTGTTATCAATGAAACACTGGGATGAAAACAGAGGGAGGCCTGTCTGAACTAAATCTATGCTCCATTTGTAAACAGCCCAAAGACAACACAGTGTTTGTTCTGCCCTCTGAGTCTGCCTTCTCACCGTAAACAATAGGACATGGAGCGAGAAAGCCCGAGACACCCAAGCCCTTCCAGAGAGGGGCGTGGTCAGACACAGCTCATTTACATTTAAAGCTACAGACACAGAAACAGCCTGTTCTGAGCAGGGCTGAAATAGAGGGGTTTATAGGCATGATCAAATACAGGATCAGAGTGGATTTAGAACAAGACACTTCACACACATGTTTAGAGGAGCTCTGAGACTTATTCACACTGAAGAGGAGGAGGATATGTGACCTTTAAATATTTCTCATGTGTTCTATCATATATTCTGTTTTTTCATTTAGTGCTGCTTAAACTAAAAGTCCAGACATGTATGTCGTCAAGATGATTTTCAGTTTTTATTTTTCAGGTTTAGTTCATAAAGCTTGTGCAAGGAACTTCAGCGTTTGAGTCCGGAAAACAAAACAGTAACCACATGTAGACGTGTGTGTGTAGACAGGCTGACA
>CM036539.1:32433132-32588211 GCA_020745685.1 Tautogolabrus adspersus | reverse complement strand
CCTCCTCCTGTTGTCACTGTTGATTGTCCAGGTCCTCCTCCTCCTCCTGTTGTCACTGTTGATTGTCCAGGTCCTCCTCCTCCTGGTGGTCCTGTTGATTGTCCAGGTCCTCCTCCTACTGTTGTCACTGTTGGTTGTCCAGGTCCTCCTCCTCCTGTTGTCACTGTTGATTGTCCAGGTCCTCCTCCTCCTGTTGTCACTGTTGATTGTCCAGGTCCTCCTCCTAATGTTGTCACTGTTGATTGTCCAGGTCCTCCTCCTCCTGGTGGTCCTGTTGGTTGTCCAGGTCCTCCTCCTCCTGTTGTCACTGTTGATTGTCCAGGTCCTCCTCCTCCTGTTGTCACTGTTGGTTGTCCAGGTCCTCCTCCTCCTGTTGTCACTGTTGGTTGTCCAGGTCCTCCTCCTCCTGTTGTCACTGTTGATTGTCCAGGTCCTCCTCCTCCTGTTGTCACTGTTGATTGTCCAGGTCCTCCTCCTCCTGGTGGTCCTGTTGATTGTCCAGGTCCTCCTCCTCCTGGTGGTCCTGTTGATTGTCCAGGTCCTCCTCCTCCTGGTGGTCCTTGATTGTCCAGGTCCTCCTCCTGGTGGTCCTGTTGATTGTCCAGGTCCTCCTCCTAATGTTGTCACTGTTGATTGTCCAGGTCCTCCTCCTCCTGTGGTCACTGTTGGTTGTCCAGGTCCTCCTCCTAATGTTGTCACTGTTGTTGTCCAGGTCCTCCTCCTCCTGTTGTCACTGTTGATTGTCCAGGTCCTCCTCCTCCTGGTGGTCCTGTTGATTGTCCAGGTCCTCCTCCTGGTGGTCCTGTTGATTGTCCAGGTCCTCCTCCTCCTGGTGGTCCTGTTGATTGTCCAGGTCCTCCTCCTCCTGGTGGTCCTGTTGATTGTCCAGGTCCTCCTCCTGGTGGTCCTGTTGGTTGTCCTCCTGTGGTTCCTGGTGCTGCTGTTGTTACAGATTCTGGTGGTGTTTCTATTCCGGTACCAGGCTGTGGAATAGGTATTGATTATAGTTAGCTTTCAAACATTTATAGTACTTTCAGCAACTAACAGTTTGTATTCAATCAGTCTCATACCTCAGAATCACAGAACAGACTAATTTAGCTTGTTTCATGATAGAATCCATTTCTTTTAACATTCAAGTAAATGTTCATTCTACAAAGTTGCTGCTCTGTGATAACAATGGACACAAACAGAGCAGCAAGAGTGCAGGAAAATATTTGGGTTGCTTGGCAACGGTCTTGTTTCAGGGCGTTTTCCCATTAGGCCGAATGGACCGAATATGTTACGTATCAATAACAGGAAAGAAAGCGAGGTGAGGTTCTTAAGGGCGTTTTCACATTGGGCACGTTTGATTCGTATAGTGCCCGAGCATGATTGCCCACCCCTCCCATCTCCCCCGCTGGTCTGCGTTCACATTAGTAACATTGTTCCGCCCACAACTCACTTGTGTATGTACACAGTCCCATACAGCAGGTGGCAGTATGCACATAGTTAGTTTGCAAATCCCCCAAGAAGCAGAAAGAGGAAGAAGCAACCATGGCAACCACTCTCGGTCTTGGAGTCCATCCTGCTTCCTGTGGATTTTGCATTATTTCTGAGACGCCAACAACGACCCTCGCCCTATTTACACATCTACCGTGTACTCAGCTCTACTAATAATCTGTTGTTGACCAATTTGTTCGACTTGTTGTATAAAGCAATATCACAGTCGAGGTTGAAATGTTGTACTGGATACCAGCACTGCTATGGTTAGCCGCAGCGCTTGGCATGCAACCTCTTGCCTGCAGCCTAAACATAGCAGTGCTGATATTCAGGACAACATCCCTCCCTCCCTCTTTGTGTTGAGGTTCTTCAGCCTTTTGTACCTAAACATTGTCAAATGGATCCCAACTTTGAACTGTCCACTTACCATGTACTCAGTTCCGTTATAGACACACACATGTTTAGGTTCTGCAAAAAGAAAAGGCACGAGTTAGATCAATATTGACACTTTTTTCACCTTCTTTTAAAATGCAAATCTTGTCTGATGAGTATCTGGTTATGACGCCATTGATCTTCAAAAGCAAATGAGACCCTCAGCAAGAAGAAATACTGTAAATGAGTTATCTGTAGGAAGCTGCCGCAACAGCCTGTTTTTATTCTCCAGGCAAAGACTCGAGGTGAGAAATCGAATGTCCATGCTAATTTTTTCACAAAACAACTCTTACATATGAGGTCACTGTACAGTTCTACATTACATGTTACACCAGCAGACTCTGTTACTCTCCGTTGACAGATACACACTTATAATGTCACATACCACATTGGTAGGATTTGCAGCAGGTGCCATTGGAGTAAGTGAGTTGGAAGCCGAGTTGGCAGGTCATTGTGGGACACGTGGCGACATCGCATTCTGTTCAGGACGGGCGGAAAGGATGATTAGTCTGAGTTTGTGTTCTACATGAACCAAGTTATCATACAAATACAATCGATGTCTCTGACTGCTGAATGATTTAAAAAAAACATTCTTTAGTTGAAAACATGTACATGCATTGTAGAGACAGCAGAAAATGTTACGTATTAATAACAGGAAAGAAAGGGAGGTGCGGTTCTTCAGGGCGTTTTCACATCAGGCGCACAGTCCTGTACAGCAGGTGGCACATAGTCGGTTTGCAAATCCGCCAAGAAGCAGAAAGCAGAAGAAGCAACTATTGCAACTTCTCACGGACTGAGTCCATCCTGCTAACTGTGGATGTTTTTGTTATTTGGGAGACGCCAATAACGACCCTCTTCCTACTTCCACATCTACCATGCAGCTCAGACGATCAAACGGGCCCGTGCTGCGTGGATACGTCGGGTTTTGAAGCGATAGGAGCCGTTTAGAATGATGCTTCCTTGTTTGAGCAGGGTTGCGTTCACACCTCCCACGGATCGTACTCGAGGACACATGAATCGTGCCCGAGACCACCTCTTCAAGCGGACTCAGTGTGAAGTGTGTCCAGTTCAGTGCAGCCTCGATAACAGCTGAGCAAACAATGGATTCATCAAAACATGTGGCGAGGAGAGACGGAGGAGGATTCAATGTGATAGAAAGTTAAATATTCAAATCTGATTGAACAAAAACTACAACTGACCACATTCATATTGTGAGCAGCATTGGTCTGTCCTGGTGACCAGCTTCTGGCCGGGCTCGCTGCAGTTGGGGATCTCCATTGTTGGGCATGGAGCAGTTTCACACCGGACGCTCATGGTGTCCATGTCGCAGACACAGGTGTCGCAGCCACTTGTCCATTTCTCGCCGGGCTGGTTAACAGAAAACAAACACTTCAGAAACAATGCTTTGCTTTGCTAGCATACTTAATGACGTATGTTTGAGGCAGAGTTCTCACCATTTTTGGTTTCCCATCAGGTCCTGTGCAATCTGAAATTCAAACAGGAACAGTTGAATTACTGATATTCCATGAGCTAATCAAGGCAAGTTTCCTTAAAGGATCTCCTCTTACCGCATGTGGGCACACATGTTTTGTAGACTTGGTTGAATAAGGTGGTGTCTTCAGGACAGAAGCAACCCTCCCTCGTCTCATTGGAGAATGCAGCAGATCCTGAGACGTACATTTCGTTGTATCTGATGTCAGAAGTTAAATATGTGGTTATTGAAGTGGTGAGTAAACTTTTGTGAGGAACAGTCACAAAACAGCAGAAAGAGAGCCTAAAGGAAAAATGTGCGACTTTTTGATCCAGTAGGTGTCGCCCTAGAGCACCAGCATGAAACCAAAACAAACTGCTGTTTGGCCACACATCCTCCATACTGAAGCCTCCGCTCTCCTGCAGCGACACACCTCCAATCCCCCTTCCCCTCGCGTTCGCACGAAGGAGTTAAGCGCAAATGGTTGTGGCTCAGTTGGTAGAGTCGGTCTTCTCCCAACCGGAGTTCAATCCCCAGCTCCTGCAGCTACATGTCCGATGTGTCCTTAGGCAAGACACTTAACCCCAAGTTACTCCTGCTGCTTTGTCAGCGGCATTTGAATGTGTATGAATGGATGAGTTAATACTGATGGTCTCTTTACTCAGCAGCCTCTACCATCAGTGAGTGAATGTGTATGAATGGATGAGTTAATACTGATGGACTCTTTACTCAGCAGTCTCTACCATCAGTGTGTGAATGTGTATGAATGGATGAGTTAATACTGATGGTCTCTTTACTCAGCAGCCTCTACCATCAGTGTTTGAATGTGTATGAATGGATGAGTTAATACTGATGGACTCTTTACTCAGCAGCCTCTACCATCAGTGTGTGAATGTGTATGAATGGATGAGTTAATACTGATGGACTCTTTACTCAGCAGTCTCTACCATCAGTGTGTGAATGTGTATGAATGGATGAGTTAATACTGATGGACTCTTTACTCAGCAGCCTCTACCATCAGTGTGTGAATGTGTATGAATGGATGAGTTAATACTGATGGACTCTTTACTCAGCAGCCTCTACCATCAGTGAGTGAATGTGTATGAATGGATGAGTTAATACTGATGGACTCTTTACTCAGCAGCCTCTACCATCAGTGAGTGAATGTGTATGAATGGATGAGTTAATACTGATGGACTCTTTACTCAGCAGCCTCTACCATCAGTGAGTGAATGTGTATGAATGGATGAGTTAATACTGATGGACTCTTTACTCAGCAGCCTCTACCATCAGTGAGTGAATGTGTATGAATGGATGAGTTAATACTGATGGTCTCTTTACTCAGCAGCCTCTACCATCAGTGAGTGAATGTGTATGAATGGATGAGTTAATACTGATGGACTCTTTACTCAGCAGCCTCTACCATCAGTGAGTGAATGTGTATGTGTGACCTGCGGTGTGAAAGAGCTTTGAGTCGGCAGAAGACTAGAAAAGAAATATACAAGCTGAAGCCTAATTACCATTTACCATTTAACACACTAGTGTTTGAGGACGCTCTTTTCAGCATTGGTACACGTGACAATAAAGTCAAGATGTAGTGTTTTACAGCACACATATGCGTCAGCACATCTTCCATGACTTCACATCTTATTTCACCATTTTGTCCACTGACAAAGTTCAGTAATGTTACAGAATTTTGACTCTGCTAGTGTCTACCGCGTCTGTGGAGTCAACGTCTGGGGTAAGACAAATAGGACACTGTAGCCACAACAAACATTACCTGTGATTGCATGTAGGCTCCACAGCGGGGCCACAGGCCTTGTACACTTTGTCAGCCGGACAATGGGGCTCTGTAAAATAGGAATTCAGTTTATTTATATTAACATTTTTGAACACTCAACACAACTCCTGTAGTATTTCACACTTAGGAATATAGATCTCACCACAGTGTCCATCGGTAGCATTCCTCCAGTCAACACAGATTCCAACATCAGCACACATGGTTGCGTAGACCTCCAGGCTGTAGCAGGTGATATTGCCTGGGCTGCAGATGTCAGCCATACAGGCGTCATAGAATGCTGCCGGGGATATGACTTGGTTGCACGATTCAAATAAACTAGAAGGATACACATACAAGCGTAGGAGACACGTAGTCAGAAAAAGCAACCATAGCAATAAAACAGACACTTAGCGCCCTATTTTGACGGCGTAAAGCCTGTTGTCTAAAGAGTGATTTTGGGGCTTGTCCAACTATATTTTGGTATTTAGGCTGCGCACAATCAATCAGCGCACAATTATGTGGCGTGATTTTACAAAGGTTTGTGTAACATGAATCAAACCAATCAGAGAGTCAGATCCCATTCCCTTTAAGAGCCAGGTGTGCCTGCAGGCTGGCTCCTTGCTGTTTACATGACGGGATAGACTGAAATCCGGCCAGCTCACTTACGTTCTCAGCTCTTATTGTGCCCATGAACACACAGAAGACACACACAGGGCACTGACTGAACATCAGAAACGACCAGGAGACATGTGTAACTATATCTGTGCGCTGTATTGGCGGTGGCACTAAGAGTCATGTACAAGATTCATCTTAAATCCAACTCTCTGTAGCATGAGAGCGTGTGAGTGTTTGTGTTTCTGCGTGTATCAGACAGAGTGCACACGCTAACGTCAGCGCAGTGGCATCCTGAGAGAAAGAATGTGACGTGCAGTAAACACACTCAGGCTGATGATCAATCGACACTATTGTTCCCTATTAGAACTGACTGTGTACTTTGGGTCAAGGCTACTTTGGTTGGGACACAGAGGTTATTATAGGTCATGTCAAAACTTGAAATGGTCCAGCAGCTAATGCAGATGTTTCTCCACCCTCACCTGCTGGTTAGGAGGTCACAGATCTTCGTTTCACATGGGGTTTTTGTTGGACCTGTGGTGGTGATCTCGGGGGGTGTCGTTGTCACTGGTGGGACTTCGCAGAGTGTTTCATTGACATACCAGTCACCTGCAGTGCTTGGACACAGACCTTTCATGCCGTTTGGAGAACGGCAGTCGTTGGCCTGGGAGTTGTCGCAAGTTCCTGGAAAAGAAGAAGTAGCAGTAGCCATATGAAATGTGTCATCAGATAACTTCTGCTGTTACATGTTGCTTCATGAATTAAATGTGCACAAGTTGAACCTAGTAAATAAACATGAGCCTGAGTGACGTCACTCATTCTAAAGGACTGTTTTGGAAACCCATCCACGGTGGTCGCCATATTGGAAATGTTGACTCTATCAAACTTCCAGTCAACCTAACGTCAGACAAAGAGCTGGAGCTGGGGCGGGCCTTAAGCCTCCTGTCACACAGCTACAACAGGACCACTTGAAGTCAATCCATCAGGCCACTAATTATGCATAACTCGTGTGTCGTTCATGAAATCAAAACAGGTGAATTATAAAATAATTCATCCCCCGTACAGTGTGTGCCGATATCAGACCAAAATCGTTCTTTGTACCCGGCTGTAAAGACGTACATTTGCTTTAAAAATAGACATTTTAATATGGGGTGTGAATGTGACTTCCGGGTGTTTTGGAGCCAGCCTCAAGTGGACACTCCAGGAACCGCAGTTTTTTTGCTTTAATTTTCAACACCGGAGGTTGTCGCTTGGAGTTGACAGATGAAAAAAAGGCCCTCTCATTAGACGACTGTTTACGTCACAGAGTGTTGTGTTGCACTTGTTCATCTTAAGCTGTGTTTAAATGAGCTGTCAGAATAAACTTTAATTTTCATTTATTACAATCACGGTAATAACTTAGTAGCTCAACATCATTGGTCATGAGGTAAACCAAAAGGATTTCTGAGGTTTGAGTTTTATTGGAGGGCATCTGGGCTCAGCCTTAGATATAGGGCAAGGAGCTCTGACATTCGGGGGAGCTCTGAGTAGAGCCGCTACTCCTTTGCATCGAAAGGAATCAGTTGGGCACGCCCAACTGGGAGGAGACTCCGGGGTAGTTCCAGAGTTCACTGGCGGGATTATATATCCCGTCTGACCTGGGAACGCCTCACAATCCCCCAGGAGGAGCTGGAAAAAACGTGCTGGGGAGAGGGAAGTCTGGGTTGACTTACTGCGCCTGCTGCCACCGCGACCCGACCTCGGATAATCAATGGGTGGATGGACTTTTATTGCTGTGTTATCCTCAGGAACTAGTGGCACTAATTTGTGGATTAGTTTGTTCGTTAGCAAAGACGTTAACTTCAGATAATCAGTTAAGCAATTCAATCTTAACAGGTGTTACGGTTTTTTATAGTGACTGTGTTAACTGGGGACCTTCAGCTGAATGCGCCTGTGGTTGTCATGGTTACATACATATATGATCGGTATTTTGGACAATACATCAATACAAAAATAATCAAAGCGTCATTCGTCAGGACACTTTCTGTCTTCAACATGTGTTGTAACTACGACAACCAAAGAAGCATTCAGTAAGCATGGTCGCTTTTTAAACCGTAACAACGGTTTGTTGAAAGACAATAAAAAGATTTGCTTTCTGTAAAGTCAACAGATTGAAGTTCTTAAGAGGGCCTAGATGTCTTTCTAAAATACACATACGTCTGTGCCGGCAGCCTAGTGGTTAATGCCCGAGCCCCGTTTACGGAGACTTGGTTCTCGGGAGTGGACGGCCCGGGTTCGAATCTTACCTGTGTCTCCTTTCCTGCATGTTGTTCCCCAATCTCTCTATCCCCGGATTCGAACTCTATCTACTGTCTTGTCTCTAAAATAAAGGCATGAAAAACCCCAAAAAAGGATCTTAAAAAACGAAAGCTTTTTTTTTATATCACCGCTGTCTTCAGTCTGGCAGCGCTCAGGAAGTACCTTCTTATAGGTCGAGCAGAATTTCACAGTAAAAGTGCTTGGGACAGAGACAGAGAGAGTTTAGGCTTATTATTCATTAAGCTCTGTAAAGTACAGGGGGCGCTGTGCTCTCGCTCTGCATGATCCATCTCACCATGTATGAGCTTGGTTAGGATGTTACACAGCTCCTGAGATATCACGCATTGACTATTGCAACTCTCTACTGGCAGGTCTTCCTACATGCACTATCAAACCCCTGCAGATGATACAAAACGCAGCAGCACGACTGGTCTTCAACGTACCTAAAACAGCATTTCACTCTGCTGTTCATCTCCTTACACTGGCTCCCAGTTACTGCTTGTATCAAATTTAAAACTCTGCTGCTCGCCTACAAAACAGCGACAAAAACGGCTCCTCCTTACCTAAACTCTATAATCCAGGTCTACACTCCCCCCCGCCCACTACGCTCTGCCAATGAAAGGCGTCTGATCCAACCTTCTCAACAGGGTCCTAAGACGCTAACTAGACTCTTCTCCTCTGTCGCCCTTCCAAACGAACTTCCAAACTCCATTTAATCTGCAGAGTCCCTTTGAACCTTTAAGAAAAAGCTAAAGACCCAGCGCTTTATGAACACCTACGACCTTAATGATGATGATGACGATGGTTTTTGATATTATTGATGATGATGATGATGATGGCTTTGTTTGATAACGGCGATTTTTCTATACTGATTAGAGCTCTTAAGAACTGCCGTCAACGATGTGCTTTGCCTCTGTGCATTGCCTGTTAGCACCTGTGTGTCTGATCGGACTTAAAGCTGATCGTTTGCACTTACTGACGTTGTTTCCTCTTTTCTAGATCCTTGCTTGTGTTGTTTTTGCTCTCAGATGTACGTCGCTTTGGACAAAAGTGTCTGCTAAGTTAATTGTAGAATTGTTAACGGAAACCAAATTCACAGGGAGTGAAAAGTTTTGTTAATTGCTTTTCAAATTTACTTCCACTTTTAAAAACATGATGCTGATAATTAACAATTAACGGATTATTGGACGCGGCGTGCCCAGCTCTGGTCATCGAAAAAGCAGATGCTTTTGTTCTTTTTTCTAAATGAAGTGTCAGATGCGTTAGTAATCACATGTTCTCTCCCAGTTGCAGGACGGCCTGGCATGTCAATAGGTCCAAACAGCAGCACTGACATAGTTCTGATTTTTTCAACCTATGAACTGCTTACGTACGTCACTGAACAGGGTCAGAAACACAGATCATGTGTTTGTTCTGGTTACTCACCACACTGTCCCTCAGTATTCCCTCCGAAGAGAGCATTAGGAAGGTAAATGCTGAATGAGTTGGCTCTGTAGACGATTTTTAGTCCAATCATGGGTATCTCCATTGTGATCATCATGTTTGTGCTCTCAAAGAGCAGATCATCAAAGGTTACGGCGGGATAGATACGACTTTGACTCAGGTACACCTGTAAGACAGGGCAACAGACACGAGTGACATTTATGACTCCAACCATACTACACATCTAACCACTTTGACTGGCCGGTCGACCATCACAGTCAAACTATGCCTTGACAATTTCAAATCTTTCTCACCACAAGTTCTCCATCTTCCTGAGAAAAAACTATCTTGAAATTCTGGTACAAAACAATGACGTCCTGGGGACAGACTGAGCCGTCTGTAGGATCACACTGATGGTTATCCAATATAATGGTCAGGTTATAATTACTAATAATCTCTTTGACCAGGTAGTAATCGCAGTCCTCGTGAAATTGGTAAGCTTTCCCATCAAAGGTGCTGTAGTGCTTTTTGTTCAAGACACTGCACACACCTGCAGGAGAAAGGAAACAGCAGAAAGAAAATCAACCAATATAAAACAAACAGAAGACAAAATTCTTTTTTTTCCCGTTTTTCCTGCATTCAAATATTGGAAATGGCCGTTTCGACTGCATGAACAAGACTCAGTCCTGGAGCTAACTGTGTAAGAGCTGATTAGGAAAATCGTCCATGAACACTTAATAGTGATCAATGTTAAACTTTCAACTTACATTCACAATCATGCTGGTAGCAGCATCCACTGTCATCCAAGATCTCAACAGGCTTGCGTCTATTGGCACATACGAGTTCCTTTACAGGTGAACACTCCACAGGATTCATCGTTACCGTGCCATTCTCACAGATTGCTGTCATGCAGTTGTCAACCAACCAGGTCTCTCCATCCTGAAAAGGGGTCAGGAATAAGAGAGTTATGAAGGGGGGGAAACCGTGACATCTGAAAGAATAAAGTGGAATTCTTCAAATTTGATCGTATTCCACTCTCTCCACTCTACAGTTGTAATATTATCGGATCTAGATCAAATAAGTCCCTGCTAGCATCTTCAGCCCATTGTTTGCAAACTGTTAGCATGTGGAGTATGTGTTTGTGTGTTCAACTGTTACCATGACAAATATAGGCCGTGACTTAATGGCTACATTGGAGAGGCTCCTTTATAACATGCTAGCTGAGATCGGTTTGTAAGGTTCCAAACTTATGAAGCTAACTTGAAGATCGTCGAGGAAAGAGACGACTTTTTGGTGTCAGATGGATTTATTGATTTTTTGTATCAAACCTGAGACATAACTTGGGTTAAACGACTTTCTGCAGCCGTTAAAGCTGCTAAACATGAGACAACGATGGCACCGCTAACGATACAGGCTAGCGTTACGTCTCAATCTGTTCTGAATAATATCTGCAGGGATGTACACTCTGCTTCTCACTCTCTCTCTCTCTCTTTCTTTCTCTCTTCTTAGCTTCATCCGTCACCGTCCTCTTCCTCTTAGCCTCAGCCGTCGTATCAAACAGTACAGAGACGGGCTAACTGGCTGCTTTGTAGCTGAAGGCTGCTGTGTGAACTAGAGCCGTAAAGACGTATGCACTTCTCACCAGATGACCTCGGCCCGCTGCCAAAGTGACATACTGTATTAAACAGGCAACTGGGGCACTCTGTGGACATGAGAGGGATGCCATTCTTTCTGGTGACAGTTATTAAGCTATTAGATCGACTTAGTAACGACTATTTTAAGCTGGAAATGTACAAATGTACATGTTTTTGCTTTTTTGGTGTCCTTAAAACAAAGCAGCTGCTGGTTAACAATTATGAAAGTCTGTTGTACATAAAAAATCCATTCCATACCTGTCTTGTTTGATTCATATAGATGCATTCCTTGGTGGGAGATGGGGTTGTAGTGGTGGTTGGTGGTGGTGTCGTACAATCAGACGGGCCTTTTGTCACAACACATTCTTCATTACAATATGCTAAATAGCATCCCCCAGTACCATCAGGGATATGGTACACCGTCTCCCCTGTGAAAAGAGAGGTCAGGTCAAAGTTTAGTGCAAAGAGCTATGGGGTTATTGATTAAAACTAAACAACATAATCAGAATGAATGTGTTTCAAGAGCCAGAATAGGCCTGCAAAAAGGTGGTTCATAAAAGCAGGGGAGCAGGACTCATTTTGGTGGATTATTATGATCAGGAGAGTTCAGTAAATCTTCAAATGTACTGTAAGTTTAAAGATGCTGTTTGTCTGTCGGTGGTCTGACAGATGTGTAGATTGTGGCTGCTGTTGTGGTTGAATCTGTGCACACACTGGGCCTGTCATTGTGTGTGCCTGCTGTATTGGACGTGTAATACGGTTATAAGGTCACATGAATGCAGACTTAATGAATGAGAAAAACTATTTCCTATCACAGAATTAAGTGTAATTCCAAGCATTGAAGACAAATAGTTTAACGATGTGGTAAAACTCAAATGAGAATATGGATCAATGAGCGCAAATAAACATGTCATTAAAGCGTTGACTGTAAGTCAACTTTAGGAGAAATCTGACCAATCAGGTTCAATTATGTAAATCCTTAGTCGGGGACAGGACTCGTGAATTCACAGACTGAGACACCAACATTACGCCGTCCCGAAATAAATATAAATGTACAAAGACGTGATGACGGCTGAGCCTAGTAACGCCACTTTAGCAAACCTCTTTGTAAGTATTTAATATGAATGTGACTTTTATTATGGTGGCTCTTAAGCATCAGACTGGGCGGTCAATGAAAAGTAGGGATGTGCCCATTTAGTCAACTGAAAATTAAAATCTAAATGTTGGTATCGTGACAACACATCAACTCACAATTTGGGTGTCCTGGTTGAAGGTATTGACTAAGATTTTGAGCATGATCATTATACATGTTGTTCCATGGCTATCTGAAATGTTCCATACACATACTGTAGGCCGTGTTGCTTGTAGTATAGAAATTATTATATTTGTGAAAATCCTCAATAAACCAGCTGAACGCTTTAAAACAATAACAAACCAAGATTGAGGTGGAGATCTAGAAACAACATTTCTTTTATTTCAGGACTGCATAAAGTATCCTATGATCTCTTTCTGAAATGTATACAAGTAATTTTATATTTAAAGTGGATGACCACTTACCAGGTTGGTATGTCTTTCCATTGATAAAGCAGCGACATGGTGTAGTCGTCAGTATTGTTGTAGTAGGAGGAGATGTGGTTGTTGTTGGTCCTGTGGTGGTTGTTGTTTCTGTTGTAGTAGTAGTAGTAGGAGGGGCTGTGGTTGTTGTTGGTCCTGTGGTGGTTGTTATTTCTGTTGTAGTTGTAGGAGGAGATGTGGTTGTTGTTGGTCCTGTGGTGGTTGTTATTTGTGTTGTAGTAGTAGTAGGAGGGGCTGTGGTTGTTGTTGGTCCTGTGGTGGTTGTTATTTCTGTTGTAGTTGTAGGAGGGGCTGTGGTTGTTGTTGGTCCTGTGGTGGTTGTTATTTCTGTTGTTGTAGTAGTAGGAGGGGCTGTGGTTGTTGTTGGTCCTGTGGTGGTTGTTATTTCTGTTGTAGTTGTAGGTGGGGCTGTGGTTGTTGTTGGTCCTGTGGTGGTTGTTATTTCTGTTGTAGTAGTAGTAGTAGGAGGGGCTGTGGTTGTTGTTGGTCCTGTGGTGGTTGTTATTTCTGTTGTAGTAGTAGTAGTAGGAGGGGCTGTGGTTGTTGTTGGTCCTGTGGTGGTTGTTATTTCTGTTGTAGTAGTAGGAGGGGCTGTGGTTGTTGTTGGTCCTGTGGTGGTTGTTATTTCTGTTGTAGTAGTAGGAGATGTGGTTGTTGTTGGTCCTGTGGTGGTTGTTATTTCTGTTGTAGTAGTAGTAGGAGGAGATGTGGTTGTTGTTGGTCCTGTGGTGGTTGTTATTTCTGTTGTAGTAGTAGTAGTAGGAGGGGCTGTGGTTGTTGTTGGTCCTGTGGTGGTTGTTATTTCTGTTGTAGTAGTAGTAGGAGGAGATGTGGTTGTTGTTGGTCCTGTGGTGGTTGTTATTTCTGTTGTAGTAGTAGTAGGAGGAGATGTGGTTGTTGTTGGTCCTGTGGTGGTTGTTATTTCTGTTGTAGTAGTAGGAGGGGCTGTGGTTGTTGTTGGTCCTGTGGTGGTTGTTATTTCTGTTGTAGTAGGAGATGTGGTTGTTGTTGGTCCTGTGGTGGTTGTTATTTCTGTTGTTGAAGTAGTAGTAGGGGCTGTGGTTGTTGTTGGTCCTGTGGTGGTTGTTATTTCTGTTGTAGTTGTAGGAGGAGATGTGGTTGTTGTTGGTCCTGTGGTGGTTGTTATTTCTGTTGTAGTAGTAGGAGATGTGGTTGTTGTTGGTCCTGTGGTGGTTGTTATTTCTGTTGTAGTTGTAGGAGGAGATGTGGTTGTTGTTGGTCCTGTGGTGGTTGTTATTTCTGTTGTAGTAGTAGGAGGGGCTGTGGTTGTTGTTGGTCCTGTGGTGGTTGTTATTTCTGTTGTAGTAGTAGGAGATGTGGTTGTTGTTGGTCCTGTGGTGGTTGTTATTTCTGTTGTAGTAGTAGGAGATGTGGTTGTTGTTGGTCCTGTGGTGGTTGTTATTTCTGTTGTAGTAGTAGGAGATGTGGTTGTTGTTGGTCCTGTGGTGGTTGTTATTTCTGTTGTAGGAGGGGCTGTGGTTGTTGTTGGTCCTGTGGTGGTTGTTATTTCTGTTGTTGTAGTAGTAGGAGGGGCTGTGGTTGTTGTTGGTCCTGTGGTGGTTGTTATTTTTGTTGTAGTGGGAGATGTGGTTGTTGTTGGTCCAGTGGTGGTTGTTATTTCTGTTGTAGTGGGAGATGTGGTTGTTGTTGGTCCAGTGGTGGTTGTTATTTCTGTTGTAGTAGTAGGAGGGGCTGTGGTTGTTGTTGGTCCTGTGGTGGTTGTTATTTCTGTTGTAGTAGTAGGAGATGTGGTTGTTGTTGGTCCTGTGGTGGTTGTTATTTCTGTTGTAGTAGTAGGAGATGTGGTTGTTGTTGGTCCTGTGGTGGTTGTTATTTCTGTTGTAGTAGTAGGAGGGGCTGTGGTTGTTGTTGGTCCTGTGGTGGTTGTTATTTCTGTTGTAGTAGTAGGAGGGGCTGTGGTTGTTGTTGGTCCTGTGGTGGTTGTTATTTCTGTTGTAGTGGGAGATGTGGTTGTTGTTGGTCCTGTGGTGGTTGTTATTTCTGTTGTAGTTGTAGGAGGAGATGTGGTTGTTGTTGGTCCTGTGGTGGTTGTTATTTCTGTTGTAGTGGGAGATGTGGTTGTTGTTGGTCCTGTGGTGGTTGTTATTTCTGTTGTAGTAGTAGGAGGGGCTGTGGTTGTTGTTGGTCCTGTGGTGGTTGTTATTTTTGTTGTAGTGGGAGATGTGGTTGTTGTTGGTCCAGTGGTGGTTGTTATTTCTGTTGTAGTAGTAGGAGGGGCTGTGGTTGTTGTTGGTCCTGTGGTGGTTGTTATTTCTGTTGTAGTAGTAGGAGGGGCTGTGGTTGTTGTTGGTCCTGTGGTGGTTGTTATTTCTGTTGTAGTAGTAGGAGATGTGGTTGTTGTTGGTCCTGTGGTGGTTGTTATTTCTGTTGTAGTTGTAGGAGGGGCTGTGGTTGTTGTTGGTCCTGTGGTGGTTGTTATTTCTGTTGTAGTAGTAGGAGATGTGGTTGTTGTTGGTCCTGTGGTGGTTGTTATTTCTGTTGTAGTAGTAGGAGGGGCTGTGGTTGTTGTTGGTCCTGTGGTGGTTGTTATTTCTGTTGTAGTAGTAGGAGGGGCTGTGGTTGTTGTTGGTCCTGTGGTGGTTGTTATTTCTGTTGTAGTAGTAGGAGATGTGGTTGTTGTTGGTCCTGTGGTGGTTGTTATTTCTGTTGTAGTTGTAGGAGGGGCTGTGGTTGTTGTTGGTCCTGTGGTGGTTGTTATTTCTGTTGTAGTAGTAGGAGGGGCTGTGGTTGTTGTTGGTCCTGTGGTGGTTGTTATTTCTGTTGTAGTAGTAGGAGATGTGGTTGTTGTTGGTCCTGTGGTGGTTGTTATTGCTGTTGTAGTAGTAGGAGCGGCTGTGGTTGTTGTTGGTCCTGTGGTGGTTGTTATTTCTGTCGTAGTAGTAGTAGTAGGAGATGTGGTTGTTGTTGGTCCTGTGGTGGTTGTTATTTCTTTTGTAGTTGTAGGAGGAGATGCGGTTGTTGTTGGTCCTGTGGTGGTTGTTATTTTTGTTGTAGTAGTAGGAGGGGCTGTGGTTGTTGTTGGTCCTGTGGTGGTTGTTATTTCTGTTGTAGTGGGAGATGTGGTTGTTGTTGGTCCTGTGGTGGTTGTTATTTCTGTTGTAGTTGTAGACGGGGCTGTGGTTGTTGTCGGTCCTGTGGTGGTTGTTATTTCTGTTGTAGTTGTAGGAGGGGCTGTGGTTGTTGTTGGTCCTGTGGTGGTTGTTATTTCTGTTGTAGTAGTAGGAGATGTGGTTGTTGGTGGTCCTGTGGTGGTTGTTACTTTTGGTGTTGTAGTAGTAAGAGATGTGGTTGTTGGTGGTCCTGTGGTGGTTGTTACTTCTGGTGTTGTAGTAGTAGGAGATGTGGTTGTTGGTGGTCCTGTGGTGGTTGTTACTTTTGGTGTTGTAGTAGTAGGAGATGTGGTTGTTGGTGGTCCTGTGGTTGTTACGTTTTGTGTTGGAGTAGAAGTGGTATTAACCTGATGACCTGTAAAATAACTTATTGTAGTGATTGAACCAGTGACAACACTTGGTGTAGTAGTAGTAAGGACTGTGGTTGTTGTTGGTCCTGTGGTGGTTGTTATTTCTGTTGTAGTAGTAGGAGGGGCTGTGGTTGTTGTTGGTCCTGTGGTGGTTGTTACTTTTGGTGTTGTAGTAGGAGATGTGGTGGTTGTTATTTCTGTTGTAGTAGTAGGAGGGGCTGTGGTTGTTGTTGGTCCTGTGGTGGTTGTTATTTCTGTTGTAGTAGTAGTAGGAAGGGCTGTGGTTGTTGTTGGTCCTGTGGTGGTTGTTATTTCTATTGTAGTAGTAGGAGATGTGGTTGTTGTTGGTCCTGTGGTGGTTGTTATTTCTGTTGTAGTAGTAGGAGATGTGGTTGTTGTTGGTCCTGTGGTGGTTGTTATTTCTGTTGTAGTAGTAGGAGGGGCTGTGGTTGTTGTTGGTCCTGTGGTGGTTGTTATTGCTGTTGTAGTAGTAGGTGGGGCTGTGGTTGTTGTTGGTCCTGTGGTGGTTGTTATTTCTGTTGTAGTAGTAGGAGGGGCTGTGGTTGTTGTTGGTCCTGTGGTGGTTGTTATTTCTGTTGTAGTAGTAGGAGATGTGGTTGTTGTTGGTCCTGTGGTGGTTGTTATTTCTGTTGTAGTAGTAGTAGTAGGGGCTGTGGTTGTTGTTGGTCCTGTGGTGGTTGTTATTTCTGTTGTAGTAGTACGAGGGGCTGTGGTTGTTGTTGGTCCTGTGGTGGTTGTTATTTCTGTTGTAGTAGTAGGTGGGGCTGTGGTTGTTGTCGGTCCTGTGGTGGTTGTTATTTCTGTTGTAGTAGTAGGAGGGGCTGTGGTTGTTGTTGGTCCTGTGGTGGTTGTTATTGCTGTTGTAGTAGTAGGAGGGGCTGTGGTTGTTGTTGGTCCTGTGGTGGTTGTTATTTCTGTTGTAGTAGTAGGAGGGGCTGTGGTTGTTGTTGGTCCTGTGGTGGTTGTTATTGCTATTGTAGTAGTAGGAGGGGCTGTGGTTGTTGTTGGTCCTGTGGTGGTTGTTATTTCTGTTGTAGTAGTAGGAGGGGCTGTGGTTGTTGTTGGTCCTGTGGTGGTTGTTATTTCTGTTGTAGTAGTAGGAGGGGCTGTGGTTGTTGTTGGTCCTGTGGTGGTTGTTATTTCTGTTGTAGTAGTAGGAGGGGCTGTGGTTGTTGTTGGTCCTGTGGTGGTTGTTATTTCTGTTGTAGTAGTAGGAGATGTGGTTGTTGTTGGTCCTGTGGTGGTTGTTATTTCTGTTGTAGTAGTAGGAGGGGCTGTGGTTGTTGTTGGTCCTGTGGTGGTTGTTATTTCTGTTGTAGTAGTAGGAGGGGCTGTGGTTGTTGTTGGTCCTGTGGTGGTTGTTATTGCTGTTGTAGTAGTAGGAGGGGCTGTGGTTGTTGTTGGTCCTGTGGTGGTTGTTATTTCTGTTGTAGTAGTAGGAGGGGCTGTGGTTGTTGTTGGTCCTGTGGTGGTTGTTATTTCTGTTGTAGTAGTAGGAGGGGCTGTGGTTGTTGTCGGTCCTGTGGTGGTTGTTATTTCTGTTGTAGTAGTAGGAGGGGCTGTGGTTGTTGTTGGTCCTGTGGTGGTTGTTATTTCTGTTGTAGTAGTAGGAGGGGCTGTGGTTGTTGTTGGTCCTGTGGTGGTTGTTATTTCTGTTGTAGTAGTAGGAGGGGCTGTGGTTGTTGTTGGTCCTGTGGTGGTTGTTATTTCTGTTGTAGTAGTAGGTGGGGCTGTGGTTGTTGTCGGTCCTGTGGTGGTTGTTATTTCTGTTGTAGTAGTAGGTGGGGCTGTGGTTGTTGTTGGTCCTGTGGTGGTTGTTATTTCTGTTGTAGTAGTAGGAGGGGCTGTGGTTGTTGTTGGTCCTGTGGTGGTTGTTATTTCTGTTGTAGTAGTAGGAGGGGCTGTGGTTGTTGTTGGTCCTGTGGTGGTTGTTATTTCTGTTGTAGTAGTAGGTGGGGCTGTGGTTGTTGTCGGTCCTGTGGTGGTTGTTATTTCTGTTGTAGTAGTAGGTGGGGCTGTGGTTGTTGTTGGTCCTGTGGTGGTTGTTATTTCTGTTGTAGTAGTAGGAGGGGCTGTGGTTGTTGTTGGTCCTGTGGTGGTTGTTATTTCTGTTGTAGTAGTAGGAGGGGCTGTGGTTGTTGTTGGTCCTGTGGTGGTTGTTATTTCTGTTGTAGTAGTAGGTGGGGCTGTGGTTGTTGTTGGTCCTGTGGTGGTTGTTATTTCTGTTGTAGTAGTAGGTGGGGCTGTGGTTGTTGTTGGTCCTGTGGTGGTTGTTATTTCTGTTGTAGTAGTAGGAGGGGCTGTGGTTGTTGTTGGTCCTGTGGTGGTTGTTATTTCTGTTGTAGTAGTAGGAGGGGCTGTGGTTGTTGTTGGTCCTGTGGTGGTTGTTATTTCTGTTGTAGTAGTAGGAGGGGCTGTGGTTGTTGTTGGTCCTGTGGTGGTTGTTATTTCTGTTGTAGTAGTAGGTGGGGCTGTGGTTGTTGTCGGTCCTGTGGTGGTTGTTATTTCTGTTGTAGTAGTAGGAGGGGCTGTGGTTGTTGTTGGTCCTGTGGTGGTTGTTATTTCTGTTGTAGTAGTAGGTGGGGCTGTGGTTGTTGTCGGTCCTGTGGTGGTTGTTATTTCTGTTGTAGTAGTAGGAGGGGCTGTGGTTGTTGTTGGTCCTGTGGTGGTTGTTATTGCTGTTGTAGTAGTAGGAGGGGCTGTGGTTGTTGTTGGTCCTGTGGTGGTTGTTATTTCTGTTGTAGTAGTAGGAGGGGCTGTGGTTGTTGTTGGTCCTGTGGTGGTTGTTATTTCTGTTGTAGTAGTAGGAGGGGCTGTGGTTGTTGTTGGTCCTGTGGTGGTTGTTATTTCTGTTGTAGTTGTAGGAGGAGATGTGGTTGTTGTTGGTCCTGTGGTGGTTGTTATTTCTGTTGTAGTAGGAGATGTGGTTGTTGTTGGTCCTGTGGTGGTTGTTATTTCTGTTGTAGTAGTAGGAGGGGCTGTGGTTGTTGTTGGTCCTGTGGTGGTTGTTATTTCTGTTGTAGTAGTAGTAGGAGGGGCTGTGGTTGTTGTTGGTCCTGTGGTGGTTATTATTTCTGTTGTAGTAGTAGGAGGGGCTGTGGTTGTTGTTGGTCCTGTGGTGGTTGTTATTTCTGTTGTAGTAGGAGATGTGGTTGTTGTTGGTCCTGTGGTTGTTGTTATTTCTGTTGTAGTAGTAGTAGGAGGGGCTGTGGTTGTTGTTGGTCCTGTGGTGGTTGTTATTTCTGTTGTAGTAGTAGGAGGGGCTGTGGTTGTTGTTGGTCCTGTGGTGGTTGTTATTTCTGTTGTAGTAGTAGGTGGGGCTGTGGTTGTTGTCGGTCCTGTGGTGGTTGTTATTTCTGTTGTAGTAGTAGGAGGGGCTGTGGTTGTTGTTGGTCCTGTGGTGGTTGTTATTTCTGTTGTAGTAGTAGGAGGGGCTGTGGTTGTTGTTGGTCCTGTGGTGGTTGTTATTTCTGTTGTAGTAGTAGGAGGGGCTGTGGTTGTTGTTGGTCCTGTGGTGGTTGTTATTTCTGTTGTAGTAGTAGGAGGGGCTGTGGTTGTTGTTGGTCCTGTGGTGGTTGTTATTTCTGTTGTAGTTGTAGGAGGAGATGTGGTTGTTGTTGGTCCTGTGGTGGTTGTTATTTCTGTTGTAGTGGGAGATGTGGTTGTTGTTGGTCCTGTGGTGGTTGTTATTTCTGTTGTAGTAGTAGGAGGGGCTGTGGTTGTTGTTGGTCCTGTGGTGGTTGTTATTTCTGTTGTAGTAGTAGTAGGAGGGGCTGTGGTTGTTGTTGGTCCTGTGGTGGTTATTATTTCTGTTGTAGTAGTAGGAGGGGCTGTGGTTGTTGTTGGTCCTGTGGTGGTTGTTATTTCTGTTGTAGTAGGAGATGTGGTTGTTGTTGGTCCTGTGGTTGTTGTTATTTCTGTTGTAGTAGTAGTAGGTGGGGCTGTGGTTGTTGTTGGTCCTGTGGTGGTTGTTATTTCTGTTGTAGTAGTAGGAGGGGCTGTGGTTGTTGTTGGTCCTGTGGTGGTTGTTATTTCTGTTGTAGTAGTAGTAGGAGGGGCTGTGGTTGTTGTTGGTCCTGTGGTGGTTGTTATTTCTGTAGTAGTAGTAGGAGGGGCTGTGGTTGTTGTTGGTCCTGTGGTGGTTGTTATTTCTGTTGTAGTAGTAGGAGGGGCTGTGGTTGTTGTTGGTCCTGTGGTGGTTGTTATTTCTGTTGTAGTAGTAGGAGGGGCTGTGGTTGTTGGTCCTGGTGAGGTTGTGGTTTTTGTTGTTGTAGTAGTAGTTGTGATGATTGTTGTTGGTGTTGTTGGAGAGGTTGTTGTTGGTGGTCCTGTTGTGGTTCCCTCTGATATGGAATAGACCAAGTTTGTGATTAATTTTTGATAAAAAATAAATCTTTTTTAAATTTTCATTGGCTATTGAGTAATAGAAAGTAGATTACTGTACCTGTAGTTGAGGAGAATGTAAAGGGGGTTGTTGTCGTACCAGGAGTTGTTGTGCATGGGTACGTGGTCCTTATTATTCTTCCATCGGCTCCACACTTAGCTTTCATGCAGCCTCCAATCCCATCATTGGTGTCATAGATTATCTCCCCGTAGTTGTATATTTTCCCATGAACAAAGCATGTACAATCTGCAGATCAGGAATGTCATATATTTATGTCATCTTTAAAATATGTGCGTGTGTGTGTGTGTGTGTGCGTGCGTGCGTGCGTGCGTGCGTGCGTGCGTGCGTGCGTGCGTGCATGCGTGCGTGTGTGTGTTAATGTGTGTGTGTGTGTGAGAACGACAGAGAGAGATAACGTATAGAATGGAATGAATAGATAATAAACACTGTGTGTGGGTACTTACAGTTCACGTCGTATTTGCAGTCTATTCCTTTGCTTTTACATTCACTTTGAAATAGAAATTAAAGATGGTTATCATCCATTGTTCTGTTATTTGAATGATTGCTTTTAGAGCCACAACATGTTTGTTTCTATATACATATTAAACCAGCTGAGGAGCTATACTGCCCACGGAGAACAAGTCAGTGATAATTACTGAAAAGACGTTTACTGCTTACTCCCTACTGATTCCTCTTATACCCTCTATATCAGTGTTTCTCGACTTGTGCGTCGGGACCCTCAATTGGGTCGCAAAGCCGTTTTCGGTGCGTTTCGGAAGTGTGTGCCTGGAAAAAACTACAAACTCAAAACGTCTATGAAACATGTTGAGCCCTTCATGTCTTGGTCTTGGTCTTGTAGCACTCGTTTAGTGTGGTCCTGACTACAACAGTAATCAAGAGCACCATCCTTAGTTGTTGCTAGGTCAAGGCTGGTAACCAAGGGCGCCAGGCATTTGCCATCAGAGCACCTAAGCTCTTTAACTCCCTCCTCTTTTTTAATGATTGATGAGTCATTCATTTTCTGCTTTAGTTTATTTAATTCATTCTTATACATAGTTTTGGTATTCGCCAATGTTTTATCCAGTGTATTTTGAGAAGCACTGTCCAAGTATGCAGTCTACATCAATGCTTGTGTTACAACCTTCATTTCAAAGTAATTCTATGAAAGAGACATACCAGTCGTGGCAGTTTTTCGATGGTACTACTTGTCCGATTTCGTAATGGTTGCCCATGTCATCGTAGCAGCCACACTGGTTCCATGCGACACACTTCATGGAGTCTTCATCAAAGTACGGGTGGGAAATGGGACACAGTGGATAGCAGCCTGCAAAGCATTCATTGCATTTTTTAAGTAAGAACCACAAAAGCATTCAGAGCACTTTACAGTTTGTCACCTTTAACATTACACACACATTTACATCCCCACAAAGCAATGCCCTCAAATATATATCACACAGAATGCTGAAAACCCTGATGATGACTGAGCGGTTGTCTGTCTTTTGCAGAAGTATACTGGGTATTCGAGAATCAGCTGTTGGCCACGTGGAGCAACAGAAGAAGGTTGATTAACTGTGATTCATTTACTTAAAGCAACAATATGCAGGAATTTGGTTTGGTGTGCTTTGGCGCCTTCCAAAGGTCTCTGAGTGCAACTGCACTGTCTTAAAACACACACAGTCCTTATACGCCTCCCCCTCTTAGACAACGTGCATTTGTTGAAAATCAGATCATCCATCAACAAATGACATTGTCAGAAGCTAAAGAAACAGTTAAAGGATCAGTTATAATAGCGTGTGTGAACTAGTGCCGTAAAGACGTACGCACTTCTCACCAGATGACCTCGGCCTGCTGCCAAAGTTGCATAGTGCTGAAAACAGGCTCTGTGGACATTCTCCTTGTTGACAGTTATTTTTATTATAAATTGACCCTTTAAGCTTTAGGTGGAAAAGTTACATACTGTTGCTTTAAGCATAAGAGAATCATCAAATCAAGTTTGAATAGGATCTTTCTCTGTGTGTCTCCGTGTTTGTCCTGCTTGTTTGGCATTGTTAGCTGGATTGTTTTAATTTTTAAATGTTTTTTATAGTAACATCCCTAGCTCAGGATGACAGAGCCAGAACAACTTTAATTAAAGGTGTCATTGGATTTATTCATGAAAACATGTTGCAAACATATTCACATAATTAAACATTGGCAGCAGAAGGGTAGAGACCAATATAAAAGGCCATTTGTAGTTAAGAAGGAAACATGCCAAACGATAGGTGTATTGTACCTTCCAAGGCAGTGGTGAGGTTTGAACAGGTTCCTGATGGATTTCGACATGTCTTCATGCAGGGAGCTCCGCAAGGCTTGTAGTGCCACTCGCAGTTATCAGGGGCGTTGTAGTAGTCACAGAATACAGCTGCAAGAGATTAAACAAGTAAATCTGTGCTCTTGTTCTCTAGAGTCCAAACTGAGTCATAAAAGTAGATCATTTGGTGAGAGATATGGAGGTTGTTTTGTTGCAGAGGAGCGTCCCTCAGTCCTCACGTCCCTGCTCTGATGATTCTGGTGTGATGATAACCAAACTCACGGCATATTTTTGGAGTTCTCCATGTAACGCAGACCCCGGCTTCACTACAAGCTCTGGCATAGGCAGCCACAGCCGTGCAGAAACACTCGCAGTCCCCACCGGTGTCACACGCACAAGAGTCTCTTACACAAGAGTCAAAGTAAGGACCAGGATCCACCTTGAACAGACAAGAGAGGGCTTTAGCAGGATATCAAAGACAGAGGTTAAAGGAGAAATATGTAACTCCCTAGTGTTTAAAATGGGTACTGCAGTCCAAATTACTACATTGGAGAAAGCTGTCTCGCCCTGTCCCCTCCTCTCTAGAGTTGATGTTTAACTTTGGGGTCGTATGTGGCTGGAGCCGATCCCAGCTGCCATTGGGAAAACGGCGGGGACACCCTGGACCAATCGCCAATCAATCACAGGTCTGACACTCACATTCACACCTTCAGGCAATTTGTAGGGTTCAATTAACTTAACGAGCTGGGAGTACCCAGAGAGAACCCACTCATGCACAAGGAGAACATGCTAACTCCACAAAGAAGGACCCTCCAAATCAGGAACCTTCTCGCTGTGAGGCTTCATCCAACGTTTCTGATTTTTGTAAATATTTTATGTAGCTACCGCTCATGCTACTGAATAAAAAGACATCAGCCCATTTGTGTTCACTCCCAGCAGCTCTACCAACGTCTCAAGTTTTTCTTCCATTTGGAGCCCAGTGCATCGCTTTTAGATTTTAATTTGCCATTTTTCACTTTCTCTTTCAATCCACTGAAACTTCCTTCTTGGTTTGCTGTCGGCTCGTAAGTCTGATGCCCTTATATGGGCATTAAAGGGGCGTTTTTCTATGCTTATGAGGAACAACATGCACAAGCTTCAAACTAACAAGGACATAGCATTCATTAATCCAAGAACACAGGTGTGAACTATTCTGCAGTTCAAGAAAAAGGACCATGAATCTGGAGAAGACTTTCTTTGGGATCTTCTGAAGAACAAACCTAAGTACATGTTGGTGAATGAGGCCCAATGAGCTGAAGGTCGTGTAAAGGCAGGGGTTGCTAAAATCACAAGCCAATGATCCAATGGAAACTGAGAGCAGTCAGTCCAAATATTTTCCGGTCTGACAAGTTGTTATGGTCACACTGGTTTATCTTTTATCATCTTGGGTAATGCCACAAGAAGAGAGAAAGGATCACGATAACTATTATTACCATAGTTACCTGTGAATGGCATGTCTCGAAGGTGCGACTGTTGATAATGCTACATTGTTTTGTGGCCCAGAATGCTCTGAAGCTGTTGGAAGCACAGGGGTCAGAGACCAGTTGGGAATTCGGGCAGCTGGATGAAACCTTCCAGGCGTCACCAAACTCAACAGCGTCTTCAACTATGTCGTAGGACGGGGTGGTGAAGTCGGTTTTACTGTCGCCGTCATAGTTTCCACAGAGTCCGCAGACTTGACCCTAAGAGGGAGGAGAAAAAAGATAGTTTACTTTTGGAAAAGACGGCCTCCCAGGTAATGCAGGGGCGTGTCCAGACTTTTTTGGCTGGGGTGGACTGATGTATGCAGGGTAGACCTGAGGTGTGTGTGTGCACCTTTTCTAGCCCCACATATAAATCTGTTTAGCTTAGCTCTTTAAGATTCAAACAGAAGATGCTGGCCCAAAGTCACATTAAAAATGTGTGGAATTTGCTAACAACCTCGCAGAAATATATTTATTGGCCGTGTTTTCGGTACCATTGCTAGTAAGTCCATTGCAAGTTCGATAGTGTGCAGGAGTGCGCTTGCACCTTTTTATGGACTCATTCCTTTCCGACACAGCTGTCCTATGACACAAATGTGCAAAGTATGTATCTACAATTTATATGACTAACAAAGAATACTTCTGGCAGCCTGTTGCAACACAGCTTAAATAATAGATTTTAACCTAAGCCCCACCTTTGATAAGGTAAATAGCTAAACACACAGTAGTTTAGGATTTTGGGGAGGCCCTCAGGGTCAATGCCGCCCCTAGCCACCCTTCTGGACTCGCGCCTGCTGTTTAGATGTCTCATTGTGTATCCTCACAGCTTGAAGAGAACAAAGAAGGAGGCTTTGGGCGAGAGCCGGCTGTGAATCATGACATACAGACTGGAATATTTACCTGGAACTTGGGGTTGACTTTAATGAACAGGGAAGTCTTCTGGTCCCAAATGAGCAGGAGTCCATGCTTTACTGTCACCACAAAGTACAAACCCCTCTTTTGGACCGGGGCAGGCAACACATTGCTGCTTCCTTTAATCACGTAGAAACCCCCG
Source organism: Tautogolabrus adspersus (assembly GCA_020745685.1). NCBI lineage: Eukaryota > Metazoa > Chordata > Actinopteri > Labriformes > Labridae > Tautogolabrus > Tautogolabrus adspersus. Next base: position 32,562,755 of record CM036539.1, on the reverse strand, counting down.
TCTTTAAGATGGAATTCATTGTCCTGTGGGTGTCAAGATCAGATAAACAGCAGTTAATGCTGCACCAGTTACTGGAGGCTGCATTTCATGGAAACCATTGTTTTAGAGAAAACCTTCTGCAGCCAGGTAAGCTAGCAAAGTCCTGGTGTGTGAACATCTTTATATGTATAAGTAATCAAGTGTTTGCACCAGCAGGCAGTGACAGAGAGTTGGGTTTACCTTCAGGTAGATCTTGAGGATTTTTGAGCAGGTGGTTCCCAAACTTCCACAATCATTATTCTCACTGATGATCTTAAAGCTTCCTTTGTCCTGATTCCCTTTGCACGAGTCCTGAGTGAAGCAACAGACACAGGATGCATGACTAAAAGATGCAAGATTTTTGTCAACCTGGAGCGTGATGAACTGAGGCAAACGTCTTACACATTTCTGTAAGTGTAAACTTAGAAGACTGACATCATCAGGATCAAAACGTTTACAGTACATCCGACCACGTTGCACTTTACCTGGAGGAGTGTGTATTCACAGTGTCCGCTGAAGTCAAACCTCTTCTCATCAAACGTGCTGTAGTGCCCGTTGCCATAGATCCCACAAACAGCATCACAAAGTTTTTCGGTACATGTGAACTTCCTGTTCTTGCAGGTACTGAGGACACAAAAGTTCAGTCATGTGTTCAAACATGGGCTGCAGTTGATTCTTTCCCTGTTCAGAGAAGTTAGTGTGCACAGCGTCCTCGAGACCAATCAGATAAAAACATAGAAAATACTCATATATGATTGGCTGAAATTCTTCAATCAATCTAGTTATATTGCCAGTAGCCAGCAGAGAAACCGTCAAACAGTCGGTGACACGAGTGCTAACATTTAGGTTTCAAGACACGGCGGGGTCGAAGGGGTGCTAAGAGCTGCGCCTCGACATCATACTCGTGTTGCTGGGAGCTGTGGTGGGCGATCACGCATATGGACACATATTCAGGCATTTTCTTTCATAATAAAAGCGTTTCAACAACATTAAAAGTGGGGACTTGTGAAGGATTTGTTTAAAATAAAACGTGCTCTTCATTGATGTACCTTTATTCATACCATTTGAGCTTTAACTGAGCTACGATTATTTTAATATTTACAGCCGCTCCATCGACCACGAGTCCGAGCCACAGCCCACTTCTTTTAAACTACGTAAGACAAGCAGGGCATCAGTTTAAACCCACGTTTAGTTGGTAGTCCTGTGTATTGGAGACATTTATCCATTTCAGCACGTAGCCTATGTTCCAGCCCTAGACAGACCAGAAGAGGCGCTGCAGGCACTTAATGCTGTTATTTGCTGAAACTTGGAGAGGGGAGAATATAGGTTCACCTGACTGTTGTGATTTCATTCACTTTCATTGTAAACACTGATAGTGGCTCTGAAATGAGGAGGAGGCGGAGCCCTTTGATCAGTGAGCGTGGGAGACCGCTGGCTCTGATCGTCGGGACAGAGGGCGTGACAGTGAATGTAGTTTTGGATTGTGTCAAGTGCTGAGAAAGAAAAAAACAGTATATGGGCCTCCACATCTGGGAGAAACAATGGGAAGTGTTCGTCAGGAAGTCTTGAATATATTATGCTAATGACACTGGTAAAATGAAAAAGCAGTTGTACTAAAAAACGTTGTATTATCTTTATTATTATTGGAGTAAAAACAATGCTGTACTGGTGTGCATGCCGGGGCTACTAACCAGGTGTTGCAGTCCACAGTTAGAGTTTCTCCTGATTGGTACACCTGTCCGTTGTGAACACACGGACATCTGTGTTTTTTGACACAGCGTCCTGCTACGTTTAACACCAGGCCTTTGGGGCACATGCATCCCGATGTACAGCCCGTATTGATCTGCAGACAAACAAAAGCCGTTTTCACATTTGCACTCCTGAAAATGAGACGGGGAGTCTCCTAAGGCCAGACATCACGGCAAAAGAATGGCGTGGAAGTGAAGGTTAAATCCACATTGCACGCTATACGATGCCATATGTTGACATTGTGATTCTGTCTAGTTTGACAGAATCACAATGTCAACATAAGAGCACTCTGTGAGTGCTATGATACACTTACACAAGCCATGTCCAGGGTGCTGCAGCTCTTCTCACACTCAGTCCCAGTATCTCCAGGTTGAGCATCGGAGCAGTTAAAGTAAACCATGGGTTCAATGCAGCTTTGCCAGCCTGTGACGGCAGAAACAACTTGATTACAAAAAGCATTGTGAGAAGGTCGAACCTCCAGAGGCCCTTCCTAAGAAGCTGGGCTCTCAGTTACCGAGGCAACCTCCTGGTGAACTCTCAAAGCTCAAGAACAGGTTATGTTCAGGGTTAACTTGTCAACACAAGTCAAATGTCAGCATCAAATCAAATCAAACAATCAATAGCTTTGGTGACATTGTGCTGTGATTCTGGTATTTGTGATACTTGAACATAAGGAACCTGACCTTGTGGTGGGCCTCCTCCTGCGCAGCTGAGCTCTCCATGTCTGCACACACTGTGAGATAACAGGAACAGTGTTAACGTCACCATCGAAAGTGAACTCTGCAGGAACTTTGTCTGTGTGTGTGTGTACAATTAGTGAACTAAAAACAACTTTTTCAGCTAGCTGTGAGGTCTTGTTTCTAGGACTAGGCCTTAGTATTCACCATTTGTTGCCATTCCTGGTCACACTTTCTCCAGCAGGAACCATGTCGTCTTTATCGTAGCAGGGGCAGTCTTTCTTGAGCACACATCTGCCCTTGTCGTTCATGTAGGTCCCCTCGTCACAGCCGCAGCCGTCCACTGTGGTGAAGCTGTCCTGGCACGAGAAGTCCGGTTGGTTGAGGGATCGGCAGGTACGCATGCAGCTGGTCATGTTGTATCGATAGACTGTAGTCTCTGGACATATAGTGTATTGGCCTGGTGGAGGAGACATGAGATGAGTTAAAGCATGAGAGTTAGTGATATCAGTCAGCTGTGATTTTTCTTCCTGGAGTGTTTTCTTTTCTTACAGCCCACAGAGGCGATCTGCTGATATACTGTCTAGTGAACAAACTTTATGGAGGGCAGTGATTGTTTAAAAGACTCAAAGACAACAGAGCTGGCTGGCTAAACTCTAAACAAACATGTGGTTATTCTGCTCTGTCTGACAGGATGAACAGCCTGAGTCTGAAACGCCTCAATGTGTACGATAGAAAAGCTGTAAATGGTATTATTCTGCACGAGGTATTCGAGACAAGAAGACAAGAAGGTACAGACATTTTTATATCCATTAAGCAGGGTCAACATTTTGAGCCTGGCAGATATTAGCTTATCTCGTGAATATCAGTATCGGCTAATTTTATCGCAGATATGCGGCGATATGACTCGATTTATTCACCAGTCAAATAGCCTTTCATTTGAGTTTCATTGTGTTACACTGGGAGTTCTCTTTCACCAGCAGAGGGCGCTGTATGGATTACAACAAGCATCATCACTCTGCAGAGTGTCGAGCGGTGATGCATGTTAGTGTTGTAGTACTCGATTTTGGTCTTGAGACCACTTTTTGAAACTCTCGTCTCGGAATCTAAAGCATTTGTACTCGGCCTTGTCTCGGTATCAGACTTGGTGGACTTAGGATTTTAAATCAAGACCGGTCAACACCACCACTGATCGGTTGTTTTTCCACGTCATCACTGTGATTAGAAGGAAAACGCCTCTTTCTAAAAGAACAAATAACTTCAATTCATTTGTAAAACAGAATGTCATGGTAGTACCTTGTTTTGAGTTGTGATAGAGGAAGTTGTAACTCTCTGACGGCCATCTTGAATGTGTGTAAGACGGTGAGAGGACTCTCAGCCTCAGTGGCGAGTTGGTGCAGGTTGTCTATATTTTACTGCTCGTGTATGATTAGTGACTAAAGCGCCGTTGAGACCTGGCGTTTTGTGGTCGATATTAAGTGTTGTAGAATGTAAGTATAGAAACCCCCATTCTGTTGTCTGTCAACTATGTGATGCTAACCAGCTATCCCGGGCTTCTGCTGATCGCTACCTGCCGCTAGCTTCAGACAGATGAACTAAAAAGAGCTCCTCGTTGTTCTGCTCACCACAGATCTCTTCCCGCCAGCCGCTGAGAGAGATTCCAGCTGCTGAGCATTCAAACACATACGCAGAGACTGCAGCACACATGGATTTTTCACTGTTGTCGCTGTTGCAGCTGTCATACATGCAGTTCTGTAGGAGACAAAGCAGACATGGACAAATGATGGAGGGAACAGTTGCTCAGTTTATTTGTTATTATAGCCTTCTATGTCCCAGCAGTTCATTTCATTTCTCCTCTGTGGGAGGATGTAACTTTGGCAGAGGGCCGAGGAGGGAGATGATTGGGAGGAACGACCTGCCCCATCTGAACCTGAGTAGTGCTTTGTTATTGGACTTCTGTGCTAGTCCTGGATTGGCCATGAGCATAGTGTATATATGGTATAAGGTTGGTTTAAGTTTGTGCTGACATTGCAGAAGCGCTGAACTGGATACAATAAACAATAACTGGACAAATTCTCAAACTTTTCCTCTCAGGAGGATAGCCTTGTTGCTGCAGACTCACTTTTTTGTGTTCGGTAGGATCAACAGCGTGGTGGCACGGCGCAAACACTCCTTTTGGATCCACAAGTTTGGAGCACCAGAAAGCTGCAAACTGTCCTGAAAACCAGTAAAACACAGAAATCAGGAAGTCACGAAAAGAGAAACTCAGTGGGGTGTTACGATCTGGTATCATTTAGATGATCGAACAAGACAATGGTGGGGAAGATAAAGTGGTACCTCTGTTGATGCCCTCGTCACAGGGATTCCCAAAGTGCTGGGTTATGTCCACACATTCGGTATTGGACTTCCATTGATTGACGAATGCTACAGCGGTGCTTTCCACCAAACCAGTGTTCGCCATGAAGTCATCGCTCATTTTGTTGTTGAAGTTCCCACACAAACCTGACGGAGAGAGGCGTACATTGTTCATGCATGCTAAGTAAACATTGAGCAACTTTAAAGTCTGTTTTTTCTTTACACAGTAATGATGTGGAGGCATACCAGAAATATATGTATTTCTGAGTTCAGATTTGGCCTTGATGAAGACCTGCATCATTGTGCAAAGACGGACTGCAATCTTGATGCCGACTTTGGTCTTAATGAAGATGAAGCTGGATGATGGCATGTACACAGAGAGCTCAGCTGCAGCAGAGAGAAAACAGAACAACTCTTTAGAACTAAACACGTTGTTGTTGGATTGACGCTGGTGCCTATTCTTATTCATTTTGGGTCTCTTTTCTACGTTACAAAACAGGCTCTTTAAAAACATCGGCATACTAAATTGATCAATTTGCCAAATCAAGGTACGTACTTTTTGTACCTTTTATTCATTTACACCCCAAATTTTTGTAAGAAATATGGTTACTACTAAGCTGTTCCATGGTGTATGTCTCCTGAAATATAACATAAAGTAACTCACCAGAAAACAGTGGAAGTTGAGATACAATCTGGTTCACTTCAACCTTCCCAGATCTACTGATTTTCATCACCTGTTCATTTAGAGAGAAACATTTGAGATTTTATAAGGCACGAGTCCCACAGCATTTAACCTTTAAAGGTCACATATTCTGTAAAATCCTCTTCACCATGTTCCTCTAACTCTAATATGTGTCTCTAGTCTGTCTACAAACCCCCCAAAGATGAGAAAAGTCCATCCTCTCCGTCTTTTGTCTGCTCCACTTCTCAGAAAATGTGTGCTCAAACAGGCCGTTTGGAAATGTTCCCTTCATGACATCACAAAGGGCAGTAACCCCTCCCCCAGGTGGGTGACACTCCCACAGCTAGGTGTTTGTTCTGCCCTCTGAGTCTGCCTTCTCACCGTAAACAATAGGGCATGGAGCGAGAAAGCCCGAGTCACCCAAGCCCTTCCAGAGAGGGGCGTGGTCAGACACAGCTCATATACATTTAAAGCTACAGACACAGAAACAGCCTGTTCTGAGCAGGGCTGAAATAGAGGGGTTTATAGGCATGATCAAATACAGGATCAGAGTGGATTTAGAACAAGACACTTCACACACATGTTTAGAGGAGCTCTGAGACTCACATGTATTTACACTGGTTGAAGAGGAGGAGAATATGTGACCTTTAACCCTGCTTGATGCAACATGTTGGTGGTTTGTGCATACATTCGATTGTGGTAGGTAAACTATTAATTACAAAACTTTATTCCGAACTGATTATAATGCAAAAAAAGCAAATGTTTCTTAATTTAATTGTTCAGTCCATCAGTGCGTATCAAACACATTTGCATATTGTACATTTGTGTGTAGCTTACCATGCTTTTGCTGTCTAAGGCCACAGTCACAGTCTCGAGGCAGGTCCGGATTTTAGTTGAACCACATTGTTTAAGGGTCACGATTACAGTGATGTTATTGTTCTACAAAACACATCGGGACAACACGAACTTCATTAGAGAGTGAAACACAGATAACTGATTACAGCTACATCGTTTTCAGACTAAAGGCACAAACTTCAAACACTGATTAGTTTTACCACACACTCAAATAACTCGGATAATAAAAAGGTCTATGATGATGATTACATCACATTATATCATGCTCCTTGATGATAACGGCTACATGTGTCATATTTAGCACACATGACATGCTCCCAGTGTGCAGTGATATAGGCATGCTGAGTGTGGGATGTACACAGTTTTTGCAGACGATGATGTGTACTACCTTGACTAGAGTGTACGAGCAGTCTCCGTGGAAGGTGAAGCCTTTTCCATCAAAGCTATTGACGTGAGCTCCTCCAGTCACCGAGCAGATTCCTGGACAGTTGCTCTGTGTGCACTTCCAACGACCGTTCTTACACACACTGTCAGCACAAGCACACACACGCAAAACAGTAAGTCCGAGTCGGACTATCTAGAATGCTGGGGGAAGAAATGCGTCCAAAATCTGTCACTGAATTGTTTTTTACTTTTTGTATAAGCAGGATTAAATAATACGGACAGCCGATGCATCCATCCCAAGCACACGTTCTAACCAAACCTGAGAGTAACCACAGAGGAATAATGGTGTGATGGAGTCATTCCCTGAATCAAGCTAACATTTAAAGGAAGATTGTGAGACTTTTTGATCCAGTAGATGTCGCCATTGAGCACCAGTATGAAACCAAAACAACTCGTGCTGCATTGTTGTGCTAGCAGGCTAATGTTAGCGCTCTTTAGTTAGCTCGTAGCTTCACATTACATGTGAATTTACACAAAATGAGTGTGATCTAAAAACTCTTACGTGACGTTAAAATAATCAGTGAGTATGTTCTTCTTCTTCTCTCTAGTCCTTGACTAAAACAGCTTTTATACACGAGGGGAGGAGCCGGCCGTCCCGTCCACGTAAACACGGCTCTGACAACAACACAGCCAGCGGGACTCGAGCTTCTCACTCATTGTAGACAGTCATGACTCAGAGAGATATTTACACCGGAGAGACTGAATTTCTGATATATTTATGTGTAAAATGTTGCATATTCAGCCTTTAATTAGCAACAGATGGGGAATAACCAAGTGGCAACCTCCTGTGTTGAAAGATTAAGTAAATGCACAAGTGCAAAAAAACTGCAGTTCCTCAAGTGTCCATTTGAGTCCAAAAGACAGGGAAGTCCGAATACACACCCCGTATATAAATATCCATTTCGACGGCAGAAATTAACAGCCTAGTCAAAAAAAAGATTTTAGTCTGACTCATGTCTCTATTGGCAAACACTGTGGGGGTTTGGCTGCTTTGAGTCTATGAACGATAACGATTCTTCATAGTGAGGGGCGTGGCTGGGTGGGCTTGGTGGAGCTGTTTGTCGGGAGGCTTAAGGCCTGCCTCCGCTCGAGCTCTTTGCCTTTATTAGGTTGACTGGAGGTTAGTTTAAGACAGCAATTCCAATATGGCAAACACTGTCAATGGGCTACAAAAGTTCTCTTCAGAAATCAGTGCTCTGGTCTGAATTAGAAAATGTCCTTAAATTCATCTGTATTTTATGACTCAGTAAAGGTGTCCCCGTCTTACCAGGATCTGCAGTTATGGTCGTAGGACTGTCCTGGCATGTAGACCTCGTTGTGGTGCACACATGGACACTGATTCACTGGAACACAGCCACTATTACTGATGTCATCAAAGATCATTCCTGAAGAGGGAAGCAAAGATCATTCTCGTTACCGTCATGTTTTATGTATGTATATGGGACATGAATGGCATGCACACGCCTGCCTATAATGTGAGCTTGTTACTGAAGTGTTTGAGATACCTTGAGGGCAGCTGCAGCCATCATGGCAGTGGTTTTCACATGTTTTGCTGGCCTGCGGTGTGGAGCAGGAGTCAGGGCATGAACTGCCACACTCCTTAAACTCCATGTTGTATGGACACGACTTGTCTGTGGAGACAAACACTTTACTGTGGCTGTAAAATACGACACATAAACAAACAGATTCATACAGACTGCTGATTAGTTTAGTGATCGTTAGGTATTACAGCCTTACAGCAGAAAGAGTCAGTCCTCCATTGTTTGGGCTCGCCGCCTGCATGGACACACTGTCTGGAGTACTCTGCCACTGTTTGGCAGAGCAGCGGTAAGGTATCATTTTGAGAGTGGCACACATCAGCCGTACAGATGCTAGTAAAGGGGCTCTTATCCACGAGTTCTTCGCATGTTTTAAATGCGCTTTGGTTGAAGATGTTCTCACAATTGAACTGAAAAACAAAAACAAAGTAATGAGTTAGAAAAAGTCCTTTTGATCGTCGCTGCAGAAGAGCCTGAGCTGGGTTGTCTGTCACTGAAGCGTGTGGTAAGCAGAGCATGTTGTGCAAACACCCTAATCATCAAAACACCAATATATTACCCACTAACGAATTTCTACTGATCTGTCTTTGTTAATTGTTTTGAATGAAGCTGATTGTTGGATGGTCTCTACTCTGCTTCTTACAACTTGTATTCTCTTTTTTCATGCCTTTTGGTTCTTTTAAATGTGAGTCACATCTCGTATGCTTCATAGTTATGATGGGGCTGCTGGTGGTGCTGATGAGTGTAAACTTACCTTGTTCTCACAGATCGGGAGTGGACTCTGCTCAGGCTCCTCACAGACCTCTACCTTGTAGCTGTCAGCGAAGTCTGGCACAGAAACTTTATAACCTGCGGCATACAGAACAGTCAGTCACATACAGACGTGATAATTGACCTTAGTGTCCAAAGGTGAAGAATAAAAAGAAAACAAAAGTTTTTACATCTGAACTGTTTGAATGTTTCAGGTCCATGGGGAGTCGTACTTAAAGGAGCAATCAGTGAGATGTGTAGTGAGTGAAATGATAAAGTGAGCTTACTCTATGATCAGACATTAAGGAATGCACTCTGCAATGTTTTGAATTTGGACTGCAGTACCCATTTTAAACACTAGGTGTCAGAGTTACATACTGCTCCTGACATTATAGTTAAACAAAAGTTAGCCTTTACTTCATTTTGCAATTGTTATTAGCTCTTTAGGTTGTTCAGACTACTGGAGGTCTAACATTTATTCGCGTGAGGAAGCATGGAGCTGTAAACTATCAATAATCCAGGAGTGTGGAACTAAATATTTGAAACTCGTTAAACAGCTGGTGTACAATCAAGTACAATTACTACCATTACTGACGAACTCGTTGTCTTTGCCGTCAAAGTTTCCACAGAGTCCGCATGTCTTGCCCCTGTACTTTTCATTCATGTTGATCTGTGAACACACCCCAAACCAAAAGCAGAAGTCAATATTGGCATAATGAAAAGATTTCAACATGTTAACAACACAACATTGAGTCCTTGAATGCAGCCTCTCACCTGTAAATGGATTTGAGCTTGTTTAGTTCTTTTCTAGTCTTCTGACTACTCAAAGCTCTTTCACACCGCAGGTCACACCTACACATTCACTCACTGATGGTAGAGGCTGCTGAGTAAAGAGACCATCAGTATTAACTCATCCATTCATACACATTCACTCACTGATGGTAGAGGCTGCTGAGTAAAGAGTCCATCAGTATTAACTCATCCATTCATACACATTCACTCACTGATGGTAGAGGCTGCTGAGTAAAGAGACCATCAGTATTAACTCATCCATTCATACACATTCACTCACTGATGGTAGAGGCTGCTGAGTAAAGAGACCATCAGTATTAACTCATCCATTCATACACATTCACACACTGATGGTAGAGGCTGCTGAGTAAAGAGTCCATCAGTATTAACTCATCCATTCATACACATTCACACACTGATGGTAGAGGCTGCTGAGTAAAGAGTCCATCAGTATTAACTCATCCATTCATACACATCCACACACTGATGGTAGAGGCTGCTGAGTAAAGAGTCCATCAGTATTAACTCATCCATTCATACACATTCACTCACTGATGGTAGAGGCTGCTGAGTAAAGAGTCCATCAGTATTAACTCATCCATTCATACACATTCACACACTGATGGTAGAGGCTGCTGAGTAAAGAGTCCATCAGTATTAACTCATCCATTCATACACATTCACTCACTGATGGTAGAGGCTGCTGAGTAAAGAGTCCATCAGTATTAACTCATCCATTCATACACATTCACACACTGATGGTAGAAGCTGCTGAGTAAAGAGACCATCAGTATTAACTCATCCATTCATACACATTCACACACTGATGGTAGAGGCTGCTGAGTAAAGAGTCCATCAGTATTAACTCATCCATTCATACACATTCACTCACTGATGGTAGAGGCTGCTGAGTAAAGAGTGCATCAGTATTAACTCATCCATTCATACACATTCACTCACTGATGGTAGAGGCTGCTGAGTAAAGAGTCCATCAGTATTAACTCATCCATTCATACACATTCACTCACTGATGGTAGAGGCTGCTGAGTAAAGAGTCCATCAGTATTAACTCATCCATTCATACACATTCACTCACTGATGGTAGAGGCTGCTGAGTAAAGAGTCCATCAGTATTAACTCATCCATTCATACACATTCACACACTGATGGTAGAGGCTGCTGAGTAAAGAGTCCATCAGTATTAACTCATCCATTCATACACATTCACACGCAGCAGACGAAGCAGGGGGAGTAATTCTGGGTTAAGTGTCTTGCCCAAGGACACATCGGACATGTTGCTGCAGGACCTGGGGATCGAACCCTCGACCTTCTTGTTGAGAGACGACGACTCTTCCAACTGAGCCACAGCCGCCCCACCTGGCCCTTCCTCCTCTTACTTATCAGGTAAGCTTATTTAAGGATGTGTACAGGCCTCTTGCTCCTGCATGGCACGTGCAGTTGTTTCTGCTGGAAGGTGCAGCCTTGATTTGATGGTTAACGTGCTCGTTTTAATGGTTAATAAGATCCTTGTTTTGTTGTTGCTGCAGCTTTAATAGTTGGCCCATGGTTCCCCCTCTGGCTGCGGGCGGTGGTGAGTAGGGTGGTTCAGTTTTTAGCTTTGTAAGTTGAAGCATTGATCGATTTTTATTAAGAGTTTTAATTGTAGGTTGCTTTATATGCTGCGGTTTTGCCCATTTGTAGCTTTTGTACCCGTTTTGTCGTACCCCTTTATTCCTTGAAGTACTTTTCTTTTTGTTCCTTTAAACTTATTAATTTGCCTCAATCAGTTTCGAATCTGTGTGCTTTGCTTATTTACAAGAGTGTTAAGTTGGGTATTTCCTGGGGTTCAAGCCCCCAGGTGGTGTTGTCGGGTTTTCAATTAGTTATTACCAGCACAACTCTTGCCACATTAATAATGAAGTCCATTTGGGGATTTGAGTAACTCACAGCAGACTCTTATTCCAATGAAGGGTAACCTTACAGTAAAATGAACCAAAGCAAATATTAGTTCTTTGATCACATCTGTTTTTGTGACGTTCTTAACTCAGTAAAATATTGACTTGAAGCAGCGTCGTTTGCATTGTGGCTTTCAGGTTGATTCAAAGTGTTTGTCCAGGAGAAAGCCAGTAACTTCTTCATGACTCACTTCAGCTCTTCAGTGAGCAGAGACAGCAGGTCATGTTTGTCAGGCGTCTTTCTGTTGACTGAGCCACGGAAGTGAACAACAGGTGGAAAAAGAACACATTTTTTGATAATGCCGTTGTCATCTATAAAGGCTGTGGTGTGCAGAGACATTTCTCCGACCCTGGAAGTCTGACTTCATCTACAGAAGCAAAATGCATTCACGTGAAAATAAAAAATCTGCTCAGTTTTTCTGAATTAAGGAGATAATTATGTCAGGATTATGAATGACGTGGTGCAAGCATTTCTCAGCACAACATCGGCACTTCACTCCCAGTTTCCACACAGTCCGTGCATCAAGTCTGCGGTTTTGCCACGTCTGACGGCGCACGCCCTGCCCCACTAGATCTGTTTCTGGAACGTGAGCGCAACGGAGGTGAACTACAAGATCACGCAAGAATAAAGAGAAAAACGTGCAAACAACATGTTGCTTTGTCTTTCTGAGGAGGATTTGTTGTTCCTGTTTTGACGTAATGTTGATAAAGTGATGGAATATACGATCAGGAGTCTGTATATTGTGTTTTATTTTTAAAAATTGAGTGGACTCTCTGTGCGTTTCCTTGTCTGACTTCCTGTCCAGGTTGTTCTATTCTGTCCAGCTTGACGTGTGCTTGCAGCGTGCTCCATCAAAAACAGACTTGAAGTGTATTTGAAACGTAGCAGAGCGCTGCACTTGCTGTGGAAACACAATCATTGACAAGAGTGGCGGCGCCCAGCGTCTTTTTTACGAGTACTCCGCCTTTTTGTCCGGCCGCTCCGAACTTTTCTGCCGATTAGGCCTTTTACCAATGTTTGACTTTCCTCGTATTTTTGCCTGCTACGGATCGTGTCTTGTACCCACATCCTCTCTGCTTCGTGTCCGATCGGGTAAAGAAGTAACGAAGCAGTGTCGGTCATCCAGCCGCCGTTGTCAACAGACTGTTGTCTTAAAGACAGGATGACATGCAGCGCTATTCTTGTCAGCGCACAAACGCTTCATGCAAGAGCTCCCGAGCGCTCTTTTCTTTTCTAAGTGTACACGGGGCCTAACACAATGAATGCTAACCCTGAAAGCTGCTCCGCCACCATCACTTCATTCTATCTTGCCAACTGACACGCTAACAGATTTTATGAATATACCTTAAATACAATACATTACTTTCAATCCAAATTACGTGTCCACGTGTACGTCTTTACATTCTATGCCCTGACATTGGGTCGGGGGCTACACAAGGATTTGCAGGCTTGTGTAGTTGCAGAGTCAGATCCTGTAGAAGGTGTTCATAATCCTCACAATCACGTACATGTGTTTCATGTTCTAAACACAACCAAACTCCAAAGGTAGAACGGTAAACGTGTGCATATGAGAGTGTGTTACATACATCCAGGGAGTCCTCCATGTTCCAGATTACTCTGATGTCGTCATTGAAGTTGACAAAGATACTTGATGTGGTCCTTCTGATATGAACACCGAATTTGGTGTGCGGCAGTTCCACTCTGAAGGACAAACAGTCAGAGTTAAAGAGAGACAGATAGCAGCTCGGGGAGTCTCCCAACAATGGAAACCTTTATAATAATAATACATTCACCCAACTTACATCTCGCGGTCGACCATGACAAACTCGACATCCAGCTCCACAATGACCCCGTCCAGCTTCATGAGGATGTTGCTGATGGTGGGGAGATCGTCGACTGTTGTGCGTTTCATTTGGATGTTGTAACTCTCGTAGGATCCTTGGCAGTCTGAGATCAGGACATGCTGACAGTCGGAGGGTAGTCTGAAAAAATCTCCGTCAAAGTTCTTCCAGTTGTAGTTGCCCCAAGTCGTGCACACGCTATCGATGTGAGAATCTTAAAAAACAAAAACATGAACACGGAACAAGAAGTTTGGGATTATTTATATTCTTACTTATATGGACAGATTGCCTGGCTGAGCATAAATATGCCAGTAGAATCAGTAATCCAGATTAGACTCTGTGAGTGAATCTCATAATGCCGAAGACTCTTAATCGCACAGAGGGCATTGAACACATCAAACCGGATCAGAGGGCGTGACAGAATCCACAAACTCAGGCCAAGTTTCAAAAGAATGATCAAAGCTCCGCCTTCAGACAACAACGTTTTGATAACGACCGCTGTGCACACGGATCCGTTAAAACGGTGGTTCTCAACTGGTGGGTCGGGATCCAAAAGTGTGTGGCAGAGCTGTTTGCAGTGGGTCCCAGACATGTGACATGCGTCTATGAAGCGCTCTTAAAACATGTTGGTTTTGTTCCTTCACATGTTTCGTACCATCTGAGGTCCAAACTGCACAATGTGTCATTCATTAAATCTGAAAAATAAAAATTCATGAAGGAGTTGGTGGTGGGTCCTTAGGCTAGACCAGTTGAGAACCACTGCGTTAAAACGACTCTAAATACTGTAGTATACATGCCAGGCCAGTAGTTGGCGGCATGACACAGACTCTTCCTTTGACAGAGCGATCACGTGTAAACAAACAAAAATGGCCGACGCAAAACACTTGTGTGGCGGCACGGTGGGGTGGGGTTGCTTATCAACATGACCCTAAACTACTAAGGGAATATATTTTAATAAAATGTGGAACGGGAGTCTTACCTGTCAACATTTTCACAAACAGAACTCAGGAGTCCGCCATTGTTGTAGTCCATCTTCTGTACTCACACGTGGCAATTGTTTGGAATCGTATTGCACATGTGCAAAAGTCTCCGTTAACTCTATATCGCCAGTTTATTGCACGAAAGAGACGATGCCGTTTCCCAAAGTTTGCAAACAGCAAAAACACAACAAAAGGTTACCGTTTTCGGCTGATATTCGCCGTTGTGTAAACAGAGCCCCATCGACTGGATTCATGAAGCTTTAAAGAGGATTTAGATTTGTCATGCTTTCTGCTTCCTCCATCGCACAGACCTACAGTAAGGAAGCAGAATTTGCTCAAGGGAAGTGAACTGGCACCTCTCCAGCTACCTGACCAATTTCCAGACTTGGTCCGCACTGGGACTTCAACCGGCGACCCTCCCGTTCCCAACCCCAGTCCCTACAGACTGAGCTACTGCCACCCCATGTGTATATACTTTCCCCTCTTTTTGGTCTATTTTGATTGTTCTTCACCTGTCTTGTCTTTCTCCAGGTCGTGCGACCACCTCTCATGGTTGATAGGTGAGGCCAAACAACAAATGTTTGCCTTAAAGCCCTGATGAAGACCTCTATGGTCGAAACATGGTGGCTTTGGAATGATTGAACCATTTACATAAAGGCCTTTTAAGTATTTCCGTCCTCACTGTTACATTTTGTTTCATGCTCGGAGTGCCTGGTTTCCTCCCTTCTTCTGTCAACCACATTTCCCCGTTTTCCACCAAACGAATGATTACATTATTTCATCGACTTTGACCTCAGTAAACAACCAGCCATCCCCCTTTTCTCCACAGTATAAGAAGAGTCTTTGGATGTTTAGGTTGGTCAATGGAAGCTGTTTGAAGACACCACTTAAAGTTCTAATTAATTAATTCTTCAGACAACGCAGACGAAGAGACCAGCCATGAAAATAACTGGCAAATAAAATCCACAGTAAGTAATTCATGTGTGGAAAAGGCTTGGTAATAACGAAGACAGCAAAGAACATCATTCAAACAGTGATATGAGAAGGTTCATATTTCATACGTCGCACCTCAATCACTGCATTGAAGGAGGGAGGTACGATAAGACGTCTCTCTCTCTGATCAGATGCAGGGCATGTGTCAGCTGCTGCAGGTTATCAGACATGAGGCAGATAAAGCGAGCGAGGGGAGTTTACCCACTAGTTCACTGATCACAGACGGCAATGTTACCCAGATTTTTAAAATATTAAATAAAAATGGTTGTATCACTCACCTTCATCTGTGAGAGCGCTGCCGAGCAGCGTCAGATAGATGAGCCACAACGTGCATCGGAGTTCTGTGGTCCCCATGTTGAACATATTGACCGAACCCTTCTGAAGCACTCACCTGGAGGATGGTCCTTTTATATCCTGCTGGTCAAGGTGGAGCTACACCGCCTCTACAGGTAACACAATAAAGAAAGACTCCACCAACGATCCCTCCCTCACTCTAAATATCTTTATTAAGTTCAGCCTGTGACATTTGCATAATACATTTATAACTGTGTGTGTTCAATAAATAATTGTTTGCTCAGCAAACCTGTCATTACCTCCATCAGTGTACCAAACAGCGTGTTCCCTGCAGGCCTCTATGCGCTCCGTTTCATCCTTACACACTACATATTGTTCATTGTTAACTCTATTGTCTGAACCAGTTTCAATTCTCTCATAACAAGTGAATACACCAGATTCTGAACTACAGATCTATTGAGAAAGTCTAAATCCCCTCTCAGATATTTATAAATGGATGATTGACTCTTAGGGTGCACTCACACCTGAGCTGTTTGGTCAGTTTGAAACAAAGTCTGGTGCGCTGTGATTATGGGTAGTGCAGTTCTTTGATGATATGGTGAATATATCTTGTTTTTCTTAAAACGAGGTTGATATCAGACGAACTCCTGCAGGAGCATAAACCATCGTTTCACACTCAGGTAGCTCGTGGTCAGTCTACCTGTGATGGTTATGACATTACGGCTAATACGGTAATCAAATCTGCTATGGAGAAAATGAACGGGATTTTTACTTCTGGAACCACACTGTTGAGCTCTGGTGGAGTTGGAGCTGATCATGCAGGAAGTGCGATGCTATCCAGTGGACCAATCCCAGGGCTTGCGGTCTGCGTCATTCCTATGCATTGTTACATTTCTGAGGAGGCTCACGTCAGGCTGTAGATGTAGGCTTCTGAGTATGTGCAAGGCTAAGGGATCCTATGGCGCACGCCACGACATAGATTTGATGCAAAATCCGGCTCAAGTCTTGCTGCCATAACTTCATTGGCTAAATGGCAGCTCAGGTACGTTTATAATCTTAACCCCTCTTTTGGTCTCTGCTTTGATCTCAGTTAGTTTGGGATTTGAATGGATGTTAATGACTTCGTTTGTGGTTTATTTTTTTGCAGTGTGCAGGTGTTCGGGCTTGCAGGTGCAGATCTTGGCCCCCTCTGACCTCTGTTTGACCTCTGTTTCTAATGTGCACAGTATACGATCATTCTTCTGCTCTTTACAAAAATAGTAAAAAGAGGCAAGAAGAGTTTAAGAAAGTAGCGTCCACCATCAGCTGCTGCCGATGAGCCACCGTCGCCACCTTTGTTAGCCGAACCAAGCGGAGACATGGTTCACCGACCGAGACATCACCCTGCTGCAATCCAAATCATGAAATGTGACGTCTTCATTAAAAAACCTGACTGTGTGTGTGTGTGTGTGTGTGTGTCATATGTCTGGCTTCTTGTGCTGACCCCTGAATATGAACCTTTACAAAAGGTCATGTGGGTGGAAAATAATTTGTGTTTGGCCTGAATGGTGACCTCATAGTTTTAAGTATTCAGGCTTTTAATGGTGAGGTTGTTGAGCTTAGTCAGTCAGCAGCTTTCTCCTTCAAAATAAAATACAGACTTATCCTGAAGTAAAGCTGCTCCATCATCCCGTACATGTGTGGTGGTGACTGTGTCTGCCATAATGAGGGAGATGCCACGTGGATAAAGCTTGTTGGCTTTCATCCTCGGACGTGGAGTTGGTCTGCTTCCTGTTGGACAGGCAGGTGACAAACACCGACGGTTAGCTTCTGCTAGCGTGCGTTAGCTTGCAGTGTAGGTACAAGCAGTAAACGAACACACTACGTCCTGCAGTGAGTGTGCGCACTTCTGGTGGCGATGAGCCCAGGAGGAGGGGCCCAGTTCGAATGTTGTGTTTACAAACTATAAACATTTCCCGTGACTCCGCTGTCAATGTCAAGGATAGCAAATAACGGAAATTAAAATAATGGTTTGTTGTGTGTGCAAGGAGTGGATGTCTTTGCAGATGAACCGTCACTTCTGACACTAACTGTGGAACGAATAACACATCAGAAGTTAAACTTAATTTCTCAATAGCCAGGTGGTAATGTCACTGTTTTCTGAATCGATAGCTTTTCAGATGTTGGAGTGTGCAACATGAAAATAATACACCACCCAATCACATTCACACGTTCCCACAGCAGAATCATAGCACAGTGTAGCAATGTGTGGACTATCTACTACTGTATGTCTATGGCATAACTGTTCATCCATCCATCAGCCATCCCCTCATCTAATCTCATCTCATCTCATCCAATGCAGCGGACCCAGTGTCTGTGCCTGAGCATACTGATGGGGGGGGGGGATGTCCAGACAATCAGAGTTTATAAATAGTCCTTGTATTGTCCAAGCTTTTGTTTTTCCATTGCTTCCTGTTTTCTAACTTTTGACACTGTGGGCGAGATGCATGGTTGGGTGAGCTGAGCCCAGCCTGCAGAAAAACATCCATAAAACTGAAGACCACACCAACTGAGAGAAAGACATACCCAAGACCAGAGTGCTCCACGACAAGACATTTGAGGATCGAGACCTAGTCAAGACCAAGACCAAGACCAAGGCAGGGCGAGACCGAGACAAGACCTAGACCATATATATCACTGAATCATCATTTTGTGTGCAGGGGGCGTGTCACTCACTTAGACCGTAACACCGGGAAGGTTGCGGCCGTAACCGTGGGATGAAAATCAAATTATGAATGAATTAAAGATATTTGTTCTTTTAGAAAGAGGCGTTTTCCTTCGAATCACAGTGATGACGTGGAAAAATAGCCTGTCAGTCGTGGTCTTGATTTAATATTCGGAGTCCGCCCAGTCTGAGACCGAGACAAGACCGAATAAAAATGCTTTGGATTCTGAGACGAGACCGAGACCTCCAAAGAGTGGTTTCAAGACTGGTCTTAAAACCAAGACCGATCTCAAGTCCCACCAGTTGAGAACCCCTGATGTAACACACATGGCAAGTGCATTTTTGCAAGGTAATCTGTGCATCCTTTGGTTGTAAACACGGCCTTGAACTTAGTTTATGAGCTGATATTATTGGGGCTTTTTTTGGGGTGTCAATTCGAAACAATCAGAGGTTCATGTGTTCCCTTAAAAAAGCCGGGTGTGCATGTTTTAGGTGCACCTCCTGCTGAAAACAAAGGAGATAACCCTGACTGAAAGGTCATTGTTTAGCTTCTTTGGCGTAGCTGTCGTCTGCTGTGTGAAATGTGGCACATTGTTCAGTGGTTAACATGGCGTGTGTTGCTCTAAGGAGGAGGAGGAAACTGGAGCTGCAGTAATTGATCTGTGACAGGAATCCACAGTGACTCTTTGTCTCAGTCAAGGATATTCATCCTGCTCTGCATTGTCATAATAGCTGTGTCTGTTGTTGAGTGTTTGTGTTGTGTCAATATAATTTTGTGTTCTGCCGAATTCTCTTCATGCTGCTGAGAGATCAATGATTGTTTGCTTCATAGAAGACGATCTCTGGGATAAGAATGAAATGACACCTTTTCAGAATATCAGATCTGCACTGTTACATGTTTTTTTCATATTTAAAGTTGTGGTTGTGGTTGGTGCGTGTGCCCCATGTGCAGAGGCTGTAGTCCTCCAAGCGGGCGGCCCGGGTTCAAATCCTAGTTAAAATATTTATGTTCCGCCTCTTCCTGTCAGGGGGAAACCTATTTGTCTTTTTCTTTCTAGGTCAGACAGACGTGAAAGCAACTTGACGCCTCTGTTGGCCCCTTTCCTGTGTTTGATTTGAAAGAAATGGAGAGCTGTGCATATTCAGTAGCTGATGGACCTGAGGTCATCGGGCCCTGTTTCCATGCAGCTGAAGGTAGGAGACAGCCCATTAAAGGTTGTTTGGGTACAAGTGGGCCTTCATCCTACCTTTCAGGGGTCCACAACAAACTGACATGTAAGTAGCTGATATTAAGCATCATGCTTATGGTGTTTCCATTCACCTCTGATCTTGGATCCCGGACCTGGGAATGACGTCACACCAGAGTTAACCACGTTCCAGTTGCAAGTTGGCAACAAGTGAGAGAAGCAACATGGACGCCTCCAGGAGTACCTTTTGTTTTGTTAGCCTACACCTGGCGATAACTGTGGTGTTACATTTTTATCCTAGCTAATGCATCACTCTGTGTGGCCTAAAAAAGGTAGTGCGGGTACATGTACTCAAGTAAACTGTCAGCATATAAAGCTCAACCGTAGTCTTTAGGAGATGAAAGAGCCAACAAATGTAAGTGAGCTCAGGATCTTCTTGGGCGTGGTGAATCAGCTAGGAAAGTTCATCCCAAACCTGGCTGAAAAAGACAAACCACTGAGGGACTTGCTGTCTAAAAAGAACTTATGGTGCTGGGGTCATGAGCAGCAGAGGGCATGCTCAAGAGCTCTCATCTACACCACTACTCAAGCTGTATGACCCAAACAAACAGCTGAAAATATCAGCTGATGCCTCGTCCTATGGACTAGGAGCTGTAATGCTGCAAAAGGACAGAGAGGTTTGGTCACCGGTCGCCTATGCTTCCAGGTCGTTGAAAAACACAGAGCAACGCTACGCACAGCTGGACAAAAGAAGCACTAGCATTGACTTGGGCCTGTGAGAGGTTTAGTGATTTCATCCTTGGTCTACATTTTGAGCTGGAAACAGACCATAAGCCTCTTGTGAGCTTACTAGGTGGTCAGGCTTTGGACTCGCTGCCCCCTCGCATTCAGGGATTCAGGATTTCTTTCACACACCTGGGAAAAACCTCACAACGACAGACACACTCTCTCGCTCCCAACTCAAAGGAGGTGCTTCATGTTCAGATTTTGAGTACTGCAGGGAGGGATGGCCAGACAGGAACCATCTCCAGGGACCAGTAAAAAACTTGTACTGAAAGAGCAGTTCTGACAGTTCATAATGGACTTCTTCTCCATGGCACAAGGTTAGTCACACCTGCAAATGTGCTGGAGAAAATTCATGAAGGCCACCAGGGGGTGGTAAAGTGCAGGGAACGTGCAAAACAGGCAGAGTGGTGGCCAGGACTAAGCAGCCAGATAAATGAGTTAGTCCTGAAATGTAGAGAATGTATCAAAGAGAGAACCAATGCAACAGAACCGTTGATGACGACTCAACTTCCAGACAGACCATGGCAAAAACTGGGTGCAGACCTATTGACACATAGAGACAGAACCTATTTGCTTGTGGTTGATTACTTTTCTAGGTACATCGAACTTGCACAGTTAAGCCCCACAAGGTCCACAGATGTAATCGTTCATCTGAAGTCAATATTTGCACGGCATGGCATCCCAGAGACATTCATAAGTGACAATGGGCCACAATTCTCTGGACAGGCGATGAAAGATTTTGCAGTTGATTATGGATTTGAACATATCACCAGCAGCCCTAAATACCCCCAGAGTAACGGAGAGGCAGAGCGTGCCGTCCAGACGGTGAAACACTTGCTTAAAAAGGGCAGAGACCCTTATCGTGCCTTACTGGCTTACAGAGCTACACCCCTGAGCAATGGCTACAGTCCCGCTCAATTGCTCATGGGACGCCGCCTTCACTCCACAGTGCCTGCTCACCCTAATGTTCAACCCTTAGCGAGGGAGAAAAGGTTAATGGACACACAATGGTTTAACAGAAGACACAGGGCAAAGGATCTTACAAAACTGTCATCTGGAGACCAGGTTTGGATCACTGATGTAAAAGCACAAGGAACAGTGACGAGCAGTGTCTTATTTGATCAGGGGACCACAAGGGATGCTGAGGAGAAACCGTCACCATTTAGTGCTTATTCCACCACAAGAAGAGCAGAGTGAGAATCAAACCAATCACACTCCAGATGTGGAAATCACTGCTAATACCGGTTCTGAGACACTCGCACCAGCTGCAAAGAGTCAGAACACACCTGGGGTTATAAGAACCAGGTCAGGCAGAGAAGTAATAAAACCACAGAGACTTAACCTGTGAAAAAAGAAAAGACTCAACAAACAAACAGTAAGGTTTATAGGTTTTGGTGTTTGTGTTAAAGGGGACATATTATGAAAATCCACTTTCACAGTGTTTTTTAACATATATCTGGGTAACCTGAGTGTCTACAGACCCACACAATGTGAAATAAACCCATCCAGTCCTTTGTTTGTGGTCTGCATAAGTCTTACAACACAGAGAAAAATGCTCCGTTTCAAATTTGCTCTCCTTGTGACATCACAGTGGGATTCTGGTAAAAAAAAATCCCCTCCCCTGGTTTCTCCACCCGTGGACTCCACCCCCAGCCTAGAGCAAAACTTTTGCACAGGTCTGCCATTTTTATTCTCGCTACAGAGGAGTGATGTCTACTGTGAAACTCAGGGGGGGGGCTCATTGCATTTAAAGAGACACACACACCAAAACGGAGCGTTCTGAGAGAGCTGGTTTATACTGGGTCACAAACCTCCTCTGGTGCTTGATTCATGTTATATTTGGACCAAAGCACAGCACAGATGTTTCATTTAGACCACAGGGGACTGTTTGAAAAGGGGGAGAAGGGGGAGAATATGTCCTCTTTAAATTAGGTAAACCTACTGTAAGAATAACATTTGCATTTAGACCACTGTACTTTGAAAATGTGGTAATGTTATTTTTATTTGGGGTAATGTTAAAAAGTAAGAGAAGTTCAAAGTCAATTAGTGATGTTTATTTTGTGTGCTTCTTAAATTGAAGAATCAGCTAGATTACTTTAAACTTCCTACAGTAAGGGGGATGTGGTGGTATGTTTATCCTAGCTAATGTATCACTCCTTGTGGCCGAAAAAGGTAGTGCGGGCACACTGAGGCAGGGGTACAGGGTGCGTGTAACCTCAGGCATAAGTTGTACTGGTGTAGTATGCTGCTGTGGTGTGTTCCCAACATATACTCAAGTAAACTGTCAGCATATAAAGCTCAACCGTAGTCTTGATTGAGTATTTAGAACCTAACCCAACAATAACAACCCGCTGTGTTAGTGTGCGTGCAAAAAGAAAACGACAACGTGCACGATGCAATCGGAGTGATGGATTTAATTACACAATAAAAGGACTAAGCTGCTTATAAACACTCTGATGTGAAGCTTAAACGTTACTGTTGATGAGCAGCCATGTTGGATTTGAACTCGGGCTTCTGAAGGCTCTCCTAGTTTCTAAGTCTGAACTTTAGGGGGTTAAACTGTTAGTTATAGACTTTGTTCATGTACAGTAAGGTTCTAATGAGCAGCCAGTATGCTACTAATTAGCATGCTAATAAACAGCTATTTAATGGTGAATAGTGTGTGTTACCATGTGGATATCAGATGATGGAAAGATGCAGTTTTGTGTTTCTCCACAAGATGGCAGTCCATGCTTACATCTTCATCTCTTACATTTCAAGACTCCTCGACAACCATTATAAAAAGTTCGGCCTCAAACTGCTGATTAAAGTTGTTGCCGAGGTGTTTTGTTTGCAGACATGTAAGAGTAAGTGAGTGTCTTTAGCTTCATCAGCTCTGTCCTGTGTTGTTTCAACTCACTGAAACTTGCAGATGATCCGCTTTTTTTCTGTTTGATTTGGTTTGCTCATCGCGCTGCATGCCGTGCTGCTAGTAACCTGCAGAGTGTACAGAGAGCTGTAGGCAGAGCAGAGGATGCCGGGAAACATCTCTGCACGATGACAGGACGCACGTGCATGGTAAAGGTAAACACACAAATAATATCCTGAATATGCATGATCACAGATATCTCAGTTTTCACAGGAGAGAGGGAGAAACAATCTAAATGCTCGGTACAGTCTGGTTTATGAATCTTCTGCAGCTGTAAATGTTTTTTGACACCATGTTTTCATCTCTCTCTCTCTCTCTCTCTCTCTCTCTCTCTCTCTCTCTCTCTCTCTCTCTGAGCCTCCTGTCTATCAGCAGTAGCTTCTCTAATGGAGAGAGTCATTAAGAAAACAATCTCTTTATTCGGCTCTAATTAGAAAATGAATCAGGAGTTTAAATCCGGCTCAGCAGAGCAGATGAAACACCAGACTCTCGGCTCACACTTACTTTGTTGATTCCAAATGTTGTTTATGCTAACAAGCTAATGAGGAACATTTAAGTGATGCTCGTACCTGCTCCTCAAACTAAACGCTTTATTCCAAATCATTCATCCCCTTTGCACTCAGATGACCTAGACCACCTTAGGTTTGATATGTTTTACTGACTTTGAGCCTTTTTTGACTGAACATTTAACTCTCTTTATTCACTTTGTTTAACATATCACATCTGCTTTAAGGTCCTCTTTCATCATTTTCTCTGACCTCCTCTGCCCCCGCTCCCTACCCAGACCTCTCAGGTCATCAGCCCAGCAGCTCCTGGCTGTTCCTCAGACGAGGCTAAGGCTAACTATCTGCCCCAAAGCCCTGGAATATTCTGTTACCCTTCTTTATGCTTTTTTAAGACCAGACTGAAGATCGCTTCCTTGAGATCGCCCACCCTCATAGGGCTTTCACACCTGCAGAAAATTCCTGAAAAGAGCTGCATGTGTGAACGCAAACAGCTGAATGTTTCTCTCTGACTTTATCCAGCGTTTCTCCTCCAGCCTCCTCGTATTTATTCTGCAGAAAGTCCGAGTGAGCTGATGTGAGAACGCAGCAGGATATAATCAGGAGAATTCACCTGACAGGGATAGTCGCCCTCTGTGAGGTGTATGTGTGAACAGTAAGGTCAGGAGAATATTCAGAGCAGTCCTGAAATTATGTGAAAACGGTTTCCTGTGGTCCAAAAGGTCGAATGTGTTTGTTGCTTCATCCTCTTTGCTTTACCATGATGAGCTAAATGTGTCTTTTTGATTTGATAATGTTTGTCTCATCAAAATGTCAGATTCATGTGGAGAAGGCTTTTCTTTCATCGTATTTGAATATCAGTGCAGGTTTCCTGTGCTCTCCTGCACACGCAGCAGCTAAAAATATCAGCGTTGCTTTTCCCTCCTTGTCAGAGGAATCTGTTCGCAGCCTTTCACTCTTATTGGGCGTGAAAACAAACTTTCAACCGAGCTGAAAAAAGCACAAAGTTTCAACCTCCCCTCTTTCTTCCAGCGTCGGATGTTTTCATGTCAGAGCTGCGGCGTGTTTCCTGTCAGTCGCCTGAGATTCTCACACAAACTCGTCTCCTCCTTCAAATGTTCTGCAGGAATGATGAGAAGAAGAAGAAAATGTCAACACGTCTCATGAGAGACAGTGCGGCGGGAGTAACGAGGGAGAGAATTTCTGAGGGACGGAGACGGAGAGGGAGAATTTTGACTTGAAACACTGAGGAGTCGTATTTCTGTTGGAGGAATTAAACTGCACAGCTTAAAGCACAAGTGACAGCTGCAGCCGACACAGTTTAACAAAAACAAATAAGTACAAACCTGAAACATGCACATTAATATCTGCTTTGGAGGATTTTAGGGGGGGGGGAGTTCGAATTAAACTTTAGAGCTAAGACACGGGTGGATAAAAAAGACTAGGGTATCAGAAAAGTCAGAAATCAGAATGTATAGAGACAACTCTAATCATTTAGTTTGAATTCTGAAATTCAAAACACATTTCTTATTCTAAAGTCAGACTTATGAGGGCTTTCAGAGGGTACAGCTGTCTGTGTGATTGATAAAAAAAACAGCGTGGGACAAGGACGCAGCCCTGAGGAGTGCCGTGTCTGACATCATTACCTTGGACATGAGACCATTCACAAAAACCTGCTGAACTCCGTCTGTTAAAAAAAGTCAACAGCCAACGACAAACTCACAGTATAAACTCCGTCATCGGTGACGTGCTTTGAGTGACGGCTAGAGCACGCAAGAGGTAGAGAGCGAGCAGGGAGACAGGGAGGCGTGATTGGTTCATCAGATTGGTACCTCGTGGCAGACATTGGTTGAAGTTTTTACAGACTAACAACTGCTACAGATGACGGATTTTCTTTGTTCCTTTTTCAGAGAACATGAGTTATTAATTTCTGTCAGGACCTAAAGACAATTTCAACCAACATCTGAAAAAGTGGATCTGGAGAAAATGACCAACCCTGCCTTTAATTAATAAAGATTTGGAAAATGTGGGTATTACTGGCTGAATGTCAGCTTCATTATAAAGATGCAGTTTTCATCATCCCACACACACGAGCGCACACAAACACACACACACACACACACACGGAGCATCCTCCTCCTCGGTGTCTCCAGCTGTCCAATGTTCTCCTTCAGATGTTTTCAGGAGGGGGAGGAGCATCCTCGTCTCCCCTCCATTGATCCTCCCTCTCCTCTCCCCCTGTGTGTGTGTGAGAGAGTGAGTGTGTGTATCTCCTCACTCTCTCTCTCTCTCTCTCTCTCTCTCTCTCTCTCTCTCTCTCTCTCTCTCTCTCGCGCCGGTGTTTTCTGCCGGTTCAGGAGGAACTCCGCTCAGTTTCTCGTCTCTGACAGTCTCAGCTGCTGAGG
Organism: Tautogolabrus adspersus; assembly: GCA_020745685.1. Classification (NCBI taxonomy): domain Eukaryota; kingdom Metazoa; phylum Chordata; class Actinopteri; order Labriformes; family Labridae; genus Tautogolabrus; species Tautogolabrus adspersus. The sequence goes on along the minus strand of CM036539.1, from coordinate 32,536,338 downwards.
ATGGACGCTCGGATCTTCACCCTGCATGTCCTGACGCTCTGCTGCCTTATCCACGGTAGGCTAAACACACACACACACACACACACACACACACACACACACACCAGACTGTTTGCATGTCATTCATCTTTTTTGATTAAACAGATTTTAATGCTCTACTTTTAAAAAGGAACAAAATTACAGCAACATCACTTCAAATAAAGGACAAAAAAACTCAAAGCTGACCACCTTAAGGTCAAACTTTGTTCCTTGATTGTAAATGAACAATAATTAAAATGTCAAACTACAGCTGTAATACATCCGGAGTTCTCCAGATATCACTGACTCTCTCTCTGAGGACGTGCAGGAGAACATCGAAAAGACATTGTCTGTCTCTATATTTCAGCCCTGTGATTGGCTGGCCCTGTGTCTCGCCCTATGACAGCTGGGATCAGGTCCACCCCTCCGGAACCCCGAACAGGAAAAGTGGTTTTAGATAATGGGTGGACTTGGGTTTGAAACCGGAGGGTCGCCAATTTAATTCCCAGTGCGGACCAAGTCTGGAAATAAGTCTGTTAGTTGCTGGAGAGGTGCGAGTTCACTTTCTCTGGACTGCTGAGGTGCCCTTGAGCAAGGCACGACCCTCGATTCAAACCGCAGGTGTATGGTCTATTGGTGTGGCTGAATGATGTGGTAGTGTGTGCGTTCAGAGGATTATAACGTTAAACATCAGTTCAATCTGTCCTTATGTCTGTGGTCTCCCACGTTATAAAAATCTGAGTGTGTAACCAGCTTTAGTTTTTAAAGTGAAGTTTCTCTGGAGACTATCGAGATGTAAGTGTTTACCTGAAGCTTCTCCTGAGGGCTGAGAGCTGCTTTTATTTTGAAGAGTCGCACGCAAGCACACGCACACACACACACACACACACACACACACACACACACACACACACACACACACACACACACACACACACACACACACACTAATCTGAAGGAAAGCTGCATGTGTGCGTGCGTGCTTACTTGCGTGTGTGTGCGTTCTTGTGTGTGTGTGTGTGTGCGTGCGTGCGTGCGTGCATGCGTGCATGCGTGCACAGATGCACTGCATAGACGTTTTTAAAGCGTTTATGTTTCAGTGTGTTAGTATTTTCTTAGAGTGAAAAGTTAAACCTCTGACTTTAATATTTCCACGTTGAAGTCTAAAGCTTACAGCTGTGTCGTTATCTTTTCTGCTAAGACTTCAACAAACACACTTTGCACATCGAGCTATGAAACTAAAGAGGATCTGTCTTTTTATATTCCCCACAACTCAATTTAACCCCCCTCCGCCACCCCCATAAAAAAGTAATCTGAGCCTGGAACCGTTCAACAAAGCTTAAATATGAAAGTTTATGGTTTCTTTATTTGTACCTTTACATTTTAGTTTGTCGTGCAGACTGGAGATCAATCGTTCCACAGATACATACGTCACATTACAATAACAATACAAGGACAAAAAGAGCGGACAGAATACACTCAAACATCGACGATTACATCGGGTCATTACTGGTCACCTTCAGATTGCAGTGCAGGCTTCCTGTTATTCTTACTGCCAATTTCCACGCTCCGTCAGCACCACGGCTTTGCACCGTCGAAGGGAGCGGGACCTGCACCACTGGGTTCATTTTCTGGAATGTGAGCGCAGCCATGAAAAACTGTACACACATCACAGGAGAACCACAAGATCACAGGAGAACTACAAGATCACAGGAGAACTACAAGATCACAGGAGAACTACAAGATCACAGGAGAACTACAAGATCACAGGAGAACTACAAGATCATGGGAGAACTACAAGATCACAGGAGAACTACAAGATCACAGGAGAACTACAAGATCACAGGAGAACTACAAGATCACAGGAGAACTACAAGATCATGGGAGAACTACAAGATCACGGGAGAACTACAAGATCACAGGAGAACTACAAGATCACAGGAGAACTACAAGATCACAGGAGAACTACAAGATCACAAGAGAACCACAAGATCAAGGGAGAACTACAAGATCACAGGAGAACTACAAGATCACAGTAGAACTACAAGATCAAGGGAGAACTACAAGATCACAGGAGAACTACAAGATCACAGTAGAACTACAAGATCAAGGGAGAACTACAAGATCACAGGAGAACTACAAGATCACAAGAGAACTACAAGATCACGCAGGAATAGAGCGGTGCAGGGATGTTGTATTTTTGTAGGCCAACCCTGGTAGTTAGTTTGCTGAAAATAAGCTCTACACTCAAACCTTTCATTCAAGATAATCTTCACAAATGTACACCTTCATTATATGTGAAGCGTTGACGCAATCGGCAAAAGTAAAAAGCTAATGTAAGGCTATAAAGGAACGACACCACGGTGGACTGACTTCAACGTCACCACTACTAAACGTCCAACCAGCAGATTGGCGTCAGTGTGTTAGAAGCCCAGGAGGTCTTGTCCCGACAGCAGAAGCCGGGCTCTCGGGTAGACGGAGCTCCCCCAACCTACAGCAAGGTGATCTGGCACTACTACCACCCGGCATCCCTGACGCTCAGCCACCATCATGGGAACTGAGTCGCCCCACAACCACCGACGGCCTAAAAACGTTAAAAGCCTTTTCAGCTTGTGTTTACCACAGACCTTGTTTCAGGAATCTAAACGAAAACACGTTCAAAAATCCTGTAGACTTTGAGACGATGGGAGCGGAAGTGTTAAAATGTGAACTCATGTCCGAGTTTTAGGACTCATGACTGCACCACTCTTTACGGTTTAGATGACTTCACTATGACATCATCAGAACCACACTAAAAATGCAATTCCTGTTTTTCTCTCTTTTTAATGAACAAAAAACTTTAAAAATGAGTAACACAGACGTGGACAGAATGTCAAACGATAAACCTTTCTGTGACCTGGAGCTGCTGTCGTCAGTATTTCAAACATCCTGACTGTGACCCTGAGCTCACACAGCACCGACTATAAAAAAACGGTGTATTGTTAGTCTCCCCCTCCTCCCTCTGGGTCGGTCAGGGTCTCACCCCGTCAATCATCCTGATGAGCTCTCAACTCTCTCAACGTCTCTGCGGCTGATGAAACCGGCGTCCATAAAACCTTTAAGGCCCCTTTAATATCTGAGAGTTTAGACCGGGAGAGATATAAAGACAATCGTGAGAGAATTCAAACATCTTTGATCGTCGAGTCTCAAACAGAAGATCCACGTCTCAGTTTGTGACTCGTCCACTGACGAGAGGATGAGGTCTTCACTTCGAGGATCAGATCTCAGAACAAGCCGACTCAGCTCTGACTGCTGCCACACACATCTGGCCTGAGACCTAGTGGTTTTGTATTTTGAAAATATTTTCCTGTTTTATTTTGTCATTCCTTGAGTCTCTCACTTCCTGGGCCTTTGTCAAACTGCTCCCTACACCCTCGCCCTTCACTTTTATCAATCTCACGGTCCACCTTTCCCTTCACTCGTGAACAAGACCCCGAGATGCTTAAAGTCCTTCACTTGGAGCAAGGATTTTCAAAACTTTTAACATATTAGTCATTAAGACTCCAAAGTACGGGGGCGCCGGTGTCCCAGTGGTCAGTCCGTGAGCCCTACGTAAAGAAGGCTGTTGTCCTCGAAGCGGGTGGCCTGGGTTCAAGTCTGACCTGTGGCTCCTCTCCCGCACGTCATCCTTCACTCTCTCTCTCTCCTCCCTGATTTACTACTGTCCTGTCTCTCCTGTGAAAGCCCCCCAAAAAGTAAATCATAAAAAAGAGCACAGGTCTTTGTGAATTTGTTGGCTGCTTTGACATTTAAATTTCAACCCAGGGATAAAAAATCTATCCCGTCTTTATTCCTCTCTTTCAGACGTTGAGAACAGTGCACATGGAGGACACAGGCTGACGGTGTGACTCTGCTTTCATGTACTTTGTGTTCATTGTCATCCCTCCCACAGTCTGACAGCCTCAGTCTGATACCGTCTGACACAGATCCCTACAAAGAGAAACGGATTGGACTGTCCCACACAGTGACACATAAAATAAATGAAGATAACGGCTCCTTCTCTCTTTTTGTTTCTCCTTCTTTCCACTGTTGTTGTAAGAAAACCAGACACAACCAGCTGCACACACACCTGGTAGGGATGCACCGATGTGTCGTATGGATACAGATGTTTAAAATCAGTATTTAGCCGATTCCGATGATTGATTCATGACTTCTTCTTTTGGTGTGAGCCTCGCACGATGCAGACATTTCTCTCCTGTTTGAGTCAGAGTTCGTCCGGCAGGTGACTTCCTCTTCTCTGAATCAGTCGTCAGGTGTTCTAGATGTCAGCGTTAAATTTATACGACACGACAGATAAACATCGGCTGCTGACGTCGGTTCATGCCACATTATTTGCAGACGTGCCGATGTTTAGCTTCAAAGAAACAAACAAGATCTGCTCACCGAGGAGCTCCCATTTAAAGGATTTATTGACACGTGACATTTTTGAACCAACATGCTCTTCCCAAGCGGCAACCTCAGGTCCTGAAAAATAAAGCCACGGCGGAAGTGCAAAATCCTGCAGTTCGTAAAGTGTCCACTAGAGGCTGGCTCCAGGAACACAGGAAGTCACATACACACAACAGGCAAAAAAAGCCTGTTTTTACAGCAGACATGTTTACAGCCTGGCTCAAAAAACCAAATAGGTCTGATTAGTTATTGTCATCACGGGCACACACTGTACGGGGGTGAATTTTTAAAAAACGGCTCTGTTTTGATTTCCTGAACGATACGTGTTATTCACAATAAGGCGTGTAGCTGACATGATTGACAGGTGGGCGCGGTGTAACGGTTTGTCAGGAGGTTTAAAACCTGCCTCAGCTCCAGCTCTCAGCCTGTCGTTAGGTTGACTGAAAGTTAGGCTGAGACAGGATATTCATCATGGCGGCTGCCACTGATGAGCCTCTGGAGCGCCCCCTGCAGGAACAGACGGGTGACGTCACTCAGGCTTCAAACATTCATACTTACAGTCTGTGGCTCTTCCTCAGACTTCAAAGTGTATTTGTGAGTCGCCATCTTAATCAAAACAATAAGATCAAACTTAGGGCTCCTAAGTGTGTACAAAGTGTGTATTAAATGTGGCGTGTGTGTTTCTTCAGGCTCTCTGCAGGGCGTGTATCAACGGCGCCTCTACAAGGAGCTGATGAAGAACTACAACCCGTTAGAGCGACCGGTCAGCAACGACTCCCACAGCCTGACGGTCAACTTCAGCTTCAGCCTGCTGCAGATCATGGACGTGGTACGGGGACACACACACACACACACACACACACACACACACACACACACACACACAATCACACACACACAAACACACACGCACCCACGCACACACACACACACACTCACACACACACAAACACACACGCACCCACGCACACACACACACACACACACACGCACACACACACTCACAACTCTCTCACACACACACACACACACACGCACACACACACACACACACACACACACACACTGCGCCCTTAGACGTGTCTCACTGTAAATAAATGACCTAACCAGGGTTGTCTCTACTTAAAGGGGTTTAATAATGGCGTGATTTCACTGGGTTGTGAACGAGCTCGTTGTTTTGGACAGAATAAGGAGAGGAAGTTGTTCTTGAGTTTAGTCCAGTTGGCTGCGATGAAACACAATCAAACTGACCACTAAAGGCAGAGCGGTAGATCAGCAACTTCTGCGCTCTGTGAGGTTAAATCACTGTGTTTGTCAGTGTAGTCTGATGTGTCTGAGAGTGATGTAGCAGCTGGATTTAAAGAAGCTCTCTCTCTCTGCAGGGATTCTTTCTGTAATGTTGTCAGACACCGGAGCCTGTCAAAAACAAAAACTTTGAGTGGACTTGACTTTGCCTCAGAGGGTTCCATTGCAGCCTGTTTCACTGCTGCACCTGTAGTGTTGTAGTACTCCAAATTGATCTTAGTCTCCAGAACACTTTTTGAAGGTCTTGGTCTTGGAATCAAAAGCATTTGTACTCGGTCTTGTCTCGGTCTCAGACTGGGCAGACTCCAGATTTTAAATCAAGACCACCACTGATCGGCTATTTTTCAACATCATCACTGAGATTAGAAAGAAAACGCCTCTTTCTAAAAGAACAAATAACGTCAGTTCATTTGTAGTTTGATTTTTATCCCCTGGTTACGGCTGCAAAGTTTCCGGTGTTACGGTCTAAGTGAGTGACACGCCCCCTGCACACAGGATGATGATTTTTCAGAGATATTTATGGTCTTGGTCTTGACTCAGTCTTGATCCCTGAATGTCTTGGTCTTGTCTCGGTCTCGGAGCTCTCTGTTCTCGGGGATGTCTTGGTCTCGGTTAGTTTGGTCTTGACTTCAACACTCCTGCAGCCTGAAATAATCTACTAAAGGGATTCCAGAACGATTGCACCTTTGAATCATTTAGACCGAATCATATGTGACAATTTATGTCCCCGGTTTATCTTAAAGAATCCTGCATTGGCCTGTTTAAACAGCGTCAACAACCCCCTGCTGAAACTGACCTCCAGCATCCCGGGAATAACCCTTCAATATGCTTTTAGTTTGTGTCTATGCGCTCACTTTTTACAGTGTAGTTTATATGAAGAAAAACAACAAACTGAGAGAGAATCAATCCTCTAATCAGCCCCTCATTACTGCCTGCACTGATCAACAGGCAGTGAGTGTAAACAGACGTAAACACACACACACACACACACACACACACACACACACACACACACTCACACACACACACACACACACACAAAGAAACTTAATAAACAAAACTCGTTCATTCATAACCCACGCACATCAAACATCCATTTTCACAAACACTCTGTCTGCCTCATGCAGGAGGCTGACAGCAGGAGACGACTTTCATCTCTAATATCACAGCATGCTCAAGCACACACACACACACACATACACACACACACACACACACACCTAAACAGGCACACACATCATCAGAGACGTCATGGCTGCAGCACTTGTGATTCTCTTTGAGAGTTTCTTGTTTGGTTGTCGAACACAAAGCTGCACTCAAGTCTCAGCAGGGCACTGACTCTCTGCAGGAGAGCTACACTCAGACACACACAAGTACACACACACACGCACACACACACACGCACACCGATGGAGCCGGCTGCTGGTTGTAGAGATCCGCACTGTAACAGAAGTTGGTGTTAACAGCTGGATATCTCACCTGTTAGACTCCATGAAGCGTGCGCTGCATTAAATCTCTGGCCTCGAATGAAAGGTCAGATTCTGAGAGGTGACATTGAACGCATCGTTGAGTTCATAAAGAGGCACTTTGCCCACTCTGCCCGGTATTTGTGACTAATTCTCTGCTGAAGGAAAACGTCTTCACATCCACGTTTTCTCCTGATATGGAGCTCGCTCTGTACGCTCATGTTTGTGGACTTTAAATTCCTCAAACTGCTCTTCGTCGTGTACCTAGAAACTGAAACTGAGCGCCGATATACAAGATAATTAAAGCTGTCTTTGAACGTCTACTGTCGGCGTATAGAAGATACAAACACACTGATTAGTTGGAGGAGTAATTAAAGACTCTCTGCAGAGCACAATATGAACATAATATATTTTGTGTGGGCTCAATAGAGTTTGATCGATAAGCAGTGAGTCAGCATGAGCTGAGTGCTGAGAGTTCAGCTTTGACTACCTTTACTTTATATGTACATATATATATATATATGTATAGAGGGAGATGAACAGCGGAGATATAGATACACATACAGAGCACATGTCACTCCACTGTTCATCTCCATCCACATGGCTCTCAGTTACTGCTCACATCAAATTTCAAACTCTGCTGCTTGCTTACAAAAACACTCCCTCCCGCCCACTACGCTCTGACGATGAAAGGCGTCTGATCCAACCTTCACAACAGGGTCCTAAGAAGCTAACTAGACTCTTCTCCTCTGTCGCCCCCCGGTGGTGGAACGAACGACCAAACTTCATTCATTCTGCAGAGTCCCTTTGCACCTTTAAGAAAAAGCTAAAGACCCAGCTCTTTAAGAACACCTACGACCTTCATGATGATGATGACGATATCAAGGATGGTTTTGATCCTGCCTGATCAATGCACATGAGAAGTTTGTGCTCAAACAGGCCGTTTGGAGATTTTCCCTTCATGACATCACAAAGGGCAGTAACCCCTCCCCCAGGTGGGTGACACTCCCACAGCTAGGTGTTTGTTCTGCCCTCTGAGTCTGCCTTCTCACCGTAAACAATAGGGCATGGAGCGAGAAAGCCCGAGCCACCCAAGCCCTTCCAGAGAGGGGCGTGGTCAGACACAGCTCATTTACATTTAAAGCTACAGACACAGAAACAGCCTGTTCTGAGCAGGGCTGAAATAGAGGGGTTTATAGACATGATCAAATACAGGATCAGAGTGGATTTAGAACAAGACACTTCACACACATGTTTTGAGGAGCTCTGAGACTTATTTAAACTGAAGAGGAGGAGGATATGTGACCTTTAAATATATAATAAGACGCTCTATCAATTTTGTGTTAGTCGTCTTCATCGCAGCTTTAAAATCCTCTTTCTTGTAATTCATCACTTATTAATGTCAGATAATGACACAGATTCATATTCAACATAGAAGCAGCTTTCATCTCTGGGCTGCTTCAGAAGTCGGAGCTCAGATTTGTGTTGTCAGTGTTTTATTTTCTAATCTCTGATGAGTTAAACATCCAGAACCTTCCCTCGCACAGTTTATTAAAAGCAGTCAGACTTATGTAAGTATCGGTCTGTTGAAGGAAACGTATGAATCGTGTGGAAAGCCTGACCTCAGGGGAGTTTTCCTCCAGACTTAATTTAACGTTCAAACCCAAATTAGTTCCTACATATTCAAACATCAGGACGGAGCAGAGACGTCCCAGCAGCACAGCAGATAACTCTCCACGATGTTTTATAATCACAGGGAGGTTTTAATTTACAGCAGGATGTATGTTGGACCTCATCTTTAAAGCTGCAGAGCTCGGTCCCAGCAGCCTGTAAGGAGGCTGCTCAGCTTTGTTGCCTCTGGGATCTCTAGTCCAGATGATGAGTTTGTCTTTGTTACTGCAGGCGGGTCCGGTCCAGTCTGGTTAGATCTGGTCTGTTTTTTCTGTCTGTTCTGGTCTGACCAGGTCTAGTCCGGTCTGGTCCGATCCGATCCGGTCTGGTCTGGTCTGTTCTGGTCTGGTCTGGTCCAGTCCAGACCGGTCCGGTCTGTTCCAGTTCGTTTTTTTCTGGTCTGATCCGAACTGGTCTCTTCTGTTCTGTTCTGTTCTGTTCTGTTCTGTTCTGTTCTGTTCTGTTCTGTTCTGTTCTGTTCTGGTCTGGTCTAGTTGGTCCAGTCAGTTTTCTGGTGTGGTCTGGTCTGGCCTGGTCTAGGTTCAGTCTGTTCCGGTCTAGGTTCTGTCTGTTGTGGTTCGGTCTGGTGTGGTCTTATCTGGCCCCATGAGGCGAGCGTGCTAAGCCGTCCCTGCCTTGTTGTCTCTTTTAAACAGACGAGTTTGTGAGTGTTGGATTATTAAACCTCGTCGTGTGGGGGGGGGGGGGCAGCTTCTTACAAACCTCCATCCTTTAATTCTCTCCGTACGCTCGGCTACCTGAGAATCTATTAGCAGGCCGGACATTCATCAAAGTGACGTTACTAATAAAGCCCCCCCCCCTCCCTCCACCCTCCAGGAATTCCACGTTTAAAATTAATTTAAAGGGACGAAGGAAACAGTGGAGAGCAGACAGACTGTAAACCAGGACTGCAGAGACTCAGAGGACCTTCAGTTCATCTCTTTCTGTTTCTGTTTCTGTCTGCAGGACGAGAAGAACCAGGTGCTGACCACCAACATCTGGCTGCAGCTGGTGAGTCTCTTATCTGACAGAGTAAAATGTGTTTGTTTCTTTTGTTCTGACCTGATTTCAGTTTGAGTCAGCCATGAAACCTCCTCAAACATCCAGGATGCTGCAGGCATTTTCACTGTTTCTCTCGATAATGTTCTGATGTTGGATTTCTCATCTCTCCCGAATATTATCAAAAGTTTTGAAAATCACTAAAAAGAGCTTTTTGATGTTTTTAAAATCCTCTAGTAACTTTGTATGATCTAGTGTTGTAGTCAAGACCACACTAACCGAGACCAGGACATACCCGAGACCAGAGTGCTCCGAGACCGAGACAAGACCAAGACATGTAGGGATCCAGACTGAGTCAAGACCAAGACCAAGGCAGGGCGAGACCGAGACAAGAAAGAGGCTTTTTCCTTCTAATCCCAGTAATGACGTGGGAAAATAGCCGATCAGTGGTCTTGATTTAAAACCCAGAGTCTGCCCAGTCTGACACCGAGACAAGACTGAGTATTAATGCTTTCGATTCTGAGACTAGGCCGAGACCTTCAAAAAGTGGTCTCAGAGACTGATTTCGAGTACTACCACACCAATATTATCTGATTGTGGATGTACGTTTTTTTGAGGAACATTTATTCCAAAGTGTCACGTGCAGTTTTTAAAGCCCAGCCGACCGCAGTGAAGCAATCTTCTGTAGCTCTTCCAAATCATATTGTACTCATTGAGTCTGAAAATAGCCTCGCTCTGCTGTCAGCCTGCCCTCCTGGATCGGGATTAGAGCTCCACTACTGAAAAATAAACCTGTGTCACCGTTACAGATGAGTCTATCTGTGCCGCTCAGGCCGCCGGGGACGATGTGTAAACTGACTCTGCAGGAAAAGAAACTCAGTAAACATTGATAATAAATGGAAGCCTGCAGCCACATCTTCCCCTCCTTCCTTCAGTTCGGCTTCCAGAGAGACTCCAGAGGAAACACACAACTCCAGCTCTGACCCAGATAAGTTTGTGTGTGATGGAGGAAAACTCGCTCCGAGTGCCAACTTCTGTTTCTGCATCCACGAATACTCCATCCTCTGCTCTGCTGCTCGCTCTGACAGAGGACACACCTTACACCTCATGCACTTTACACCTTACTCTTATCTCCTCCTGCTCCTCCTTTGTTCACGGGAACCTCGCTTCGGTCTATTAAAAGCTGCTCCTCTTCTCTTCTGGCGAGCAGGGCTGACTCTGGTGTGAATGTCAGAGCGAACAGAGGGCGCAGGACTTCATTACGACGGCTCTCCCTAAACCCATTTCACGCAGCAGTCCAGATTTAATTAGGTTTCACATCAGGTCCTGTGGAGTCTGTGTTTGTGAAGTGGTGATGCACTAATCCGGCCTAATCTGCTCCTCTCACATGGAAAGGTTGGTTCCTCCCCAGAGACTCGGCTTTTCCTCTCTGCAGAACCCTCCCCGGACCAGCGAGTCTTTTAGCTTAATTTAATTTGGTTTTTATCCCACCACCTCCTCCTCCTCTTCCTCCTGCTGTAGTCTTTTCTTTTTTCATTTGTAAAAGAGATGAATGTGTGTGAGCCAAAGGAAACCTTTCTGATCCAGGATCAATTCTACAATTCTACAATTCACTTAGCAGACGCTTTTATCCAAAGCGACGTACATCAGAGAGTAAGAACAACACAAGCAAGGATCAAGGAAAACTAAAGGAACAATGTCAGTAAGGACGAACGATCAGCTTTGAGTCCGATTGGACACACAGGTGCTGAAAATCAGGACCGGGATCTGTGTTTTTTTGAATGTCAGAGTGTTTGTGCAGTTTTTGGAAATGTTCTTGGCAATCGAGAACTCTTTGACTCGCTCAGGGATTTAAAAAACAAAGAGAAGAACAAAAGAGGAGCAGAATATGGAAACCTAGAAATGATATCATTACTTTTGAAGGTGGAAGATGTTTAAAAGGAGGTTGTAAAAGGTTCTTGTCGATCTACCACAGGAGATGCAGGTCAGCTCTGCCCATATATCAAAAGAACTGGTCACAGATGAAGCAAGACTTCACACTGCACTGGGACAAAGCTGAGACACATTGACTAAAGTGAAAACCTATCAGCTCTGGTGTCGTGGCATATCTTGTGGAATTTAGCAATTACTTTCAGTCAACCTAACGACAGGCTGAGAGCTGGAGCTGAGGCGGGTTTTAAGCCTCCTGACAAACCGTTACACCGCGCCCACCTGTCAATCAGGTCAGCTACACGCCTTATTGTGAATAACTCTTATCCTTGAGCTAATCAGACCTATTTGTTTTTTTGAACCAGGCTGTAAACATGTTAATGTCTGCTGTAAAAGCAGACTTTTTGAATGGGTGTGTATGTGACTTCCTGTGCTTCTGCAGCCAGCCTCTAGTGGACACTTGAGGGACTGCAGGATTTTACACTTCAGCATCGGCTTCATTTTTCAACACCGGAGGTTGCCGCTTGACTCCAACCTAAAATTGCGCAAACAAGATGATCTGAAAAAGCTCCAGAGTCTAGAAAATTCAAATAATAACAGCTCGTCATCAATACTTCAGTTTGTTCACCTTCAGTACAAAAGCAGCACATGTTAAAATGTTTGCAAGGGGACACTGATATTCACAGAGAAGTAAACACGTAACGGCTGCAGTGTGGACAGCGAGCTCACAGGCTGTTAGGACACGCTGTTAACAAGTCCCTGAAGAAATAAACCTTCAAAGTGCTGCTGGTCACCCTGACAGTCCTGTATCTGGTCTGAGAGTCGGACATGTTTAATCCTGTTAAGAAGCAGGAACTAAAAATGTCCTCACATAGCCAGAAATAAGCAATAACTCTGTGAGGGAGGATAATCCTGTTAGAAAGTACAGAATCAGAATGACACCAGAAGTGGCTGTTATACAACCTCAAACATCATCGAGTCCTAAAAATCTTATCTAGACTTCTCCATCAGTGTTTAACTTTGATGGGCGAGTGTCTCTTTTCTGCACGTTTTCCTCTTATTGCATCAGTTCGTCACTTTCCTTTAGTGTTTGCACGTTTTCTTTCGCTCTCGTCCTTTTCAGACTCGTCGAGCCTTTGAACCTTTTTCGACATGCGAGCAGAGAGAGCACAGACGCCCCCACCTGCACATTAAAAATACATGAAAACACATCCTCTGATATCTGGTCTGCTTCTCTTTGTGGATTCTGTTTCTGTTGTAACCCATTACAATGGAAGGTAGTGATGTTGATAATTGGATAAATTGTTTCTGTAAGTTGTCAACATCAACTTAGGTCGCTTTCACTTAAAGGAAGAATGTGCGACTTTTTGATCCAGTAGAGCACCAGCATGAAACCAAAACAAACTTCTGTTTGGCCACGCCTCCTCCACACTGAAGCCTCCGCTCTCCTCCAGAGACACACCTCCAACCCCCCTCCTTTCACATTCGCTTCAAGGAGTTATCAATTAGAACGCACCATAATTAATCACCTATAAGCGCAAGCGGCGGACAAACTAGTCCTTGTCTCGAGCTGCAATCACCTGTGTCCTGCATTGTTGTGTTAGCATGCTAATGTTAGCGCTCTTTAGTTAGCTCGTAGCTTCACATTGCATGTAAACTGACACAGAATGAGCGTGATCTAAAAACTCTTACGTAACATCCAAATAATCAGTGAGTATGTTCTTCTTCTTCTCTCTAGTCCTTGACTAAAACAGCTTTTATACACAAGGGGAGGAGCCGGCCGTCCCGTCCATGTAAACACGACTCTGACAACAACACAGCCAGCGGGACTCGAGCTTCTCCCTCATTGTAGACAGTCATGACTCAGAGACACATTTACAGGAGAGACTTGGTTTATGATATATTTATGTGGAACATAGAAGAAAGTATTAATTGCACCAAATGTTGAACATTATGAGACCCTCAAGACATCAAACACATTCCTAAAAGTATTTCCTCAAAGTTTGTCCCCAAGAATTTACAGCCTTGTAGTTCAGATCAAGAAACTTCAGAGTCTCGTCTTGTGATTTCTAAGGAGCGGGGGATCACTGCAGCCGCTGTGACTTCCTGCGAGGAGAACATTTGAGCTCAGTGACAGCCAGTAAACAAGACTGAAGGAGACGTGTGTGACCTTCACAGAGCGGAGAGCTCAGAGAGAGACGTGATGAGGAGCGAGCCGGCCATGAGAGCTGTGAATGTAAATTAGGCATCAGCACAGTCCTGATGTGTCATGGCAGCAAAGGCTCCTCTCTCACAGCTGCTTCCAAACACACACAGAGGAAAGAACAAAGAGCATCAGTATAATCAAGAAACAAGAGGCTGCAATACGGAGGTCAACAAGGGACGACAACAAGGGACTCATCAGCTGCTTTTAGACTAAACTCAAGTCGTTAAAGCTTATTGTGTTTGCACCATGCCGTAACATCCGGCATTGGAAAATGTAAAATCCAAAGTGTCAAATCCTGCAGTTCCTCGAGTGTCCACTAGAGGCTGGCTGCAGAAGCACAGGAAGTCACATACACACCCATTCTAAAAAGCCTGTTTTTACAGCAGACATTAACATGTTTACAGCCTGGTTCAAAAAACCAAACAGGTCTGATTAGCTCATGTCTCGATCAGCACACACTGTACGGGGGGTGAATGTTTTGATGACTCATCAGTTTTGATTTGATGAAGGATAAGAGTTATTCACAATAAGGCGTGTAGCTGACCTGATTGACTGGTGGGCGCGGTGTAACGGTTTGTCAGGAGTCTTAAAACCCGCCTCAGCTCCAGCTCTCAGCCTGTCGTTAGGTTGACTGAAAGTTAGGCTGAGACAGCATTTCCAGCATGGAGACCGCCATCGATGGGACTCCAGCGGCCCCTGCAGGGACAGATGGGTGACATCTCTCAGGCCTCGTCTGCTAATAATCACAGGCTATGGGTCTCCCTTTAAACTTTATGACTCATAAAATAAGAAACAGGAAGAGAGCCAGATCCAGACCTCAGGATGTTTTCTGCTTCAGGAAAGTTGGAAATGCCGACATACATAGCCAGATTAAAAAGAGCAAACACACGGTGAGTCCAGACTAGAAGTAGCGCTGTTACGATCTACTTCAGTGGAGCAAACGATGCTGACAACCAACCTTAGCTGCTCAGGAGGAAACCTTTACCTTCCACCTTCTGTGATCAGTGCAGGTCACCGCTCTGTGGATTGATACCTGTGGGTTTGTGGTCAAATTAAAGTTTGCTGATTTGGAGGATTGAAAATATGGTCACCCTGCCCAATGTGCACAAGAGGCTTGAACATCTCTTTTTCTTTTCCATCAACAAAGTGTTATTGTGTAAACTTGAATTACCCTGCGTTTCTGTGTGCGTCTTTGTTTCAGTACTGGACAGATTTCTACCTGCAGTGGAACACGTCCGACTATCCCGGTGTGACCAACGTCAGATTTCCTGACAACCAGATCTGGAGGCCGGACATCCTGCTGTACAACAGGTACACAACCTCCCAGATTACAGGCGCTGAGATCAACAGATACTCGCTTCATGAGTCACCTAACATGTTGCAAAGACGTTGTATAAAGTCATATTCTGGACTCTGAAACGTCAGGGGTTGTGGTTGCCTCAGCACTCGCAGCACCTCTAACCCGAGGGCTGCAGCTCAGAGTGACCTGAAAATTAATTTTGGAGTCGGAGGCGTGTTGCATCCAAATAACCCTCCGTCCTCCACCCCCCTCTTGGCAACGGTTCCGTAAAAAAAGGAGGAACAAGCGGATCAATTTGTCTCCTGTAGCCGGAGGATGTTTCAGTTCACGGTGAGACGCCCTGAACGATGACGGTGTACTTCAATCCTTCAGTTCTGATACATTTAACAAGCTAGCTCAGCTCATTCCCTCCTGTGATGAGAGCTAATGTTAGCGTCTCTCCTGTCAGGGTTATACCACACGGTTAAAGCATGGTCGCTGCACGCTGTGGGAGGCTCTCTGCTGGGTGCTGACGAGTGTCTCAGCTCATTAACCGAGCTGCGTTAGGGAGAAAGTTTGAACCTGGTGGGAGGTGAAGGAGGAGGGGAGGGACTCTCAGAGAGAATATTGACCCGGCTGGCTTTAATGAGAGGGGGTCAATGAGGGCCATCAGAGTCTGACTTTGAAATATTATCGGGCACTGGGTCAACTTTTACAGTGAACTCAGAGTAGTTTAGCTCCAAAGTTTTCTCCCTTTGAACGGCCAACAAACGCTCAGAGAGAGAGAGTCATTGTTTCTATGTTTAACAGCACAGGCAGAGCTCATCCGGTTTGGTGTTCTGGGTGAGATTAGGATTGGGTGCAGGTGCAGGTTCAGCCATGATGAAACCTCGGTGACCTTTAACGACCTCTCTGATGTCTCCGTGTCATCTGTCTCCTCAGTGCTGATGAAAGGTTCGACGCCTCGTTCCACACCAACATCCTGGTCAACTCCTCCGGATACTGCCAGTACCTGCCACCAGGTAACACACCAACAAGCCCCGCCCATCACTCGACAAAAAACACTCCCTATAGGCCTCATATCCCGATAATGTTCAAATGGTAAACATGCTAACACGCTAATGTTAGATGGTTAACATAAACATGGGATAGGGTCCCATCCTTGGCATGACACAAACAGCTGAATGTTTCTCTCTTCACCCGGAGTTTCTCCTCCAGCCTCCTCGTATTTCTTCTGCAGAAAGTCAGAGTGAGCTGATGTGAGAACGCAGCAGGATATAATCAGGAGAATTCACCTCGAGCGAGTGGGAGGGGGTGGTGACGTTTATTCCCTGTGATCGCTGCACGACCATAGACTGTCTGCACGCCACCTCTACGATCTCCGTGCTCTAATGAACCTGCTGCATTCTGTTTCCTGTTCTCAAGTATGTTCTTCTCCACTCTTTAGTTCAGATTGTGATTCTGTTCAACTACACGTAGCATTGATAGAAAGACACATATTCTCATTATAGCGTCGTATAGAGGACTCTGCTGCTTAGTCCGCTACTTCCCCTTCGCTCTTTTTACGTCACGTCTTACCTCAGGAGACCCCGCCCCCCCTCCTCTCTGACAGGGATAGTCTCCTGCTGTGAGGTGATGTGTTAACAACCAGGTCAGGAGAATTTCAGGGGCAGTCCTCCTGAAGTTATCTGGATATTTTCAGGAGTGCATGTGTGAAAACGCCTCACGAGTGTTTCTGGTTTCCATCAACAAACGATGTAACGTCATCGTGAAAAGGACTGCGATGTTTTTTAAATCAGACTTCATGTGTTCAAAATCTGAACACCAATAGATTCTCACCATACTGGAGCATCAACAACGAGCTGATTGTCTTTAGTGTTGAGTTCAACAATGACTCCTTTAATCAAACATAAAGACACGTGAAAAACAACAACTAATCACCCAGACTGCATCAGAGGCGCCATCAAACAACGCCATCAAACCCTGACAGAGATGTTTCCTGCAGGTTTATGGAGGTCTAAAGGGGGGGGGGGGGGGTCAACATGAGGTCGCGGGGTCAACATGGAGGAGGTCAGGAGGAGTTATGGTCCTGATTTATAGACCTGAGCCTCTTCATGACTTTTAACCAGGCGGCTGAACACTGAAGATCTACGACTGATATTTTTATGGACTCAAACACCGAATTAAAAAAATCTCACAAACATCAAAACATTTTTAACTGAAGGAAACAAAACACGATCAATCTGCAGACTGAACAGCCGCTGATCGCTCAAACAGTAAACGTCAGAAGATGAAGGAAAGCCATCGTCCAATCAGGAATCAATAAGTAATAAAAGTCCTAACGGCTCTATTACCACCGACAGAGGTTATTGATTGGAGTGAGGAGGGGCTGTCAGGAGGGACAAAGACGACAGGGACGCTCTCAGGCTTCAAGTTTCACTAAATAAAAGCCATACTTGTGTTTGTTATGATGTTTAGTTCTCTTGCCCCCCCCCCTCTGATTAAACCTCCTGATGTTTGCAGCCTCTGCACTGTTTCTCTCCTCATGTTATGTTCACCTCGTCTGTGCACACTCCTCTTATAATAAACTTTCCTCAGCGTTATTCTTAATCTTCTATTTTTATCTGCGTATCTTCTCGGCTGTTTCCTGTTTATTCTGCTGCAGCAGCGTCCTCATTTCTCCTCCGGGATCATTAAACTTTCATCTTTTTTCTGGAGACAGCAGGTGCCGGCTGATTCGGGATCCGATTGGATTCCCCGGCTGATCTTTGCAAAGTCAATAAAGAAGAGCCTCAAACATGTTTTATTCCTCCTGAGCAGTCTGATGGTTTCTCCGAGGGAGGACAGACATGTTTTCTTGTCTACCTGTAGAAAGAAAAACACTTCACTGCTGATGTTTAGAGTCGCTCTGTGAACTCTTTGTCCTCTTCTCAGCGTTTTCTGCTCCTCATTCTCGGAGTCATTTTGTTTCTGTCGCTCCAATCTTTGCTTTTCTGTCTGCTCTTTAATTTCTTTCTTTCAGCTTTGACAGCTTGATCTCTTTCCTGGCTGTTTTTCTCTTGTTTTCCCGCCTCAGTCCTTCATTTTCAGTAATTACTTTGGACAATTTGATTGGCTATTGATCTCTTGCTGAAACTCGAGCAGACACAAAAATATTCATCAGCTTTTGTTAGGATCTTATTCTAACCCTAACCCTGCTTGTCAACAGGCAAGGCAGGCAACTGCCCAGACCAGCAGGGGGGTCCTTGAGGGCTCAGAAACTTACACCAAAGAAGTGGTCCAAAATGTGCAAATTTTGTAACAACAGGGAAACCTCCCTAAGGGGGCGCTATCTAACAGCACTCACTCTCGTTGGCCTGCTGAGCGTTGCAGCATTACTGCTGTGAAAACAAAAGTTTGTCAATGGAGAGAACAATGATCCGTCTATAGGAGAGAAAAAGAAACAGGAAAACAGAGGAAGAGGAGTAAGGGTCGGGACACTGTCAGACATGATGGTGATGAACGCTGGTTGGTTTTTGCCTCGGGCCCCAACGGACTCTAGAATCACCACTGATTCTGCGTTTGTGATTCTTTTCCTCCACAGTAATTAACTTTATCTTCATCTCCTACTCTCCCTGTCCTCCTCTGTTTTTCTCTCAGGGATATTTAAAAGCACGTGTTACATCGACGTCCGCTGGTTTCCCTTCGACGTGCAGCGCTGCGACCTGAAGTTCGGCTCGTGGACGTACGGCGGCTGGTCTCTGGACCTGCAGATGATCGAGGCAGACATCACCGGATACATCGCCAACGGAGAATGGGACCTCGTGGGTAGGAAAATATGAAGTGGTTGAAAAATAACCATGAGGGTTTGTTTGTTCGAATTTCCTCTCTGATTGGTCCAAACATTTTTGAAACAGGACAGAAGTTTAGTGGAATTGAGCCCAGTTTGTCCTTCTTGTTTTAAAAGCTCCTGAATTAATGCCTCTTGTTACATATCAAACGATGCATCTTTAACCACCGTGGTTTAAGACAAAGAGCAAAATCACAGAGATCGATTGCACTCTCAGGGATTGTCAAATATGTGATCAGGAAGTCAAAGCCATGAGCCTTCGCTCTCCTGAGAAAACCGTCTTCAACATTTTGACACCTGGCTGCTGAGATGTGCTCCCATTCAGCCCCCGCCGCATTAAGGCATCAGTACACTCCATCAGACGAGATGTCAAATGATCAAACGGCGTCAGAAAGTGCCTCCCACGACACCTTTTCAACTCTGAAAATGTGGGGGCGAAAATGTGCCGATTTCTGTCACTTTCATGAAACCTACAATTGAACGCTCGCAGACGCTTTTCAAAGTGTTTGAGGAGTTCTGCAGAGAAGAGAAAGTCATCTCAGTTTGAACTTGAAACTCCATCTCTCTCTCTTCTTCGGTCTCTTTAGAACTTCTTCTTACTATTCACGTGAACAACAAACCTCGATGGTGCTGTTGTGCGTCATCTAAATATTGTGTTGGATCTGGATGAACCATTTTAAACACCAAAGTGAACCCAAGAGGCAGCTGGAGGAGAGCTATGGCTCCTGTCATCAGAGGTCAAATTACTGCTGGAGGAACACATCACCTTAAAGACAAGTGAACAGAGACTCAGACGTTTGTGTTCACACAGGCAGACAACCTGCAACAAGTCAGGACATCTCAGGAGAACACAGCAGGTGTGAACTGGGGTATTGTGGGTTAAAAGCAAACGGGAAGCATCCAAAACGTACAGGTAAACACTGTTTACCTGATGAAGATCTAGAGCCAAAACCATGCCAATAAATGTTTGCAAGTTAGACAGAGTGCCGGACTTGACCTGCAAGATTTTGGACACGTTACCCTCCTGTCTAATGAAATAGATGTGCAGTGTATTTTTCTATTTTGTGTAAATCAAGTCAGAAAGTTCTGGTTCCTGGCTCAAGGAAGCAGTTGGTGTTCCTGCAGCTGACATGTTGGAGTCCTCTCCCTGACAGCGACCGTATGTAAACGTTAAACCTGAAGCCGATGAAACGTCTCTGTCGCTCAGAGGTCTGCCTGGTGAGGAGGGCTTCCTATCAGCGCTCCCATCCAGCATTAATCTGCTGCTAATTAAGTCGTCCTGCTGCTCATGCTCGCTGATCCCGTGGGCTGATGGGAGCGCTGCAGGCGGTGTATACATCACCCACACCGCTGACGAATGTCAGATCACCCAAAAAAACGTGACCCATGAGTGACATTTATATCGTCAGATTTCAGCCCTGATGTCTTTAACCGCTGTGTGTGTGTTTACCATGACAAGCTGTGAGGCAGAGAGCTGCAGCATCCTCATTAGAACACACACACACACACACACACACTCACACACACACACACACACACACACACACACACACACTCACACACACACTCACACACACACACACACACACACACACACACACACACACACACACACACACTCACACGTCGGCTGCATGCTGACTGTTCATGCATCCGAGTCGTCTCAGAGGATTACACAAATAGATCTGCAGATTTAAAACCCTGCCTGCCTCTGTTTATCCTGATTACACTTATTCAAAGTCTAAATGTCATTCATCCCATTAATTCAGTTTAATCGTTCAGACGTGAACGTATTTTCTGCAGGGTTGTGCAATAGTGTCATCCTGGTTCTCAACTGGTGGGTCGGGACCCAAAGGTGTGTCGCGTAGCTGTTTTCAGTGGGTCGCCAATGTGTGCCTATAAAGCGCTTTTTAAACATGTTTGTTTTATTCCATTTCTTCGTTCTGTCACGTTTTGTTTACCGTCTGAGATCCAAACGGCACAATTCTTCTGTGAAGGAGTTGGTAGTGGGTACTGAAGCTAGACCAGTTAAGAACCACTGTACTTGACCATTCATCCAGACCTAGAGACCACACACCTGCTGTTTGTAGCAATGATTCTAAAGAAACGAGATCTCACAGAAACTTCCGTGTTCAAACGTGACTTTAGCAGAAAAACAAATATGGAGGACAATCATTGTCGTCCGCTGGCTGTCCAGCCGTGCGTTCAGTTTTGCAGTGAAGAGTAAAAAATGAGAATCTGGGTGAAATCCTGACTGAGAAGACGTTATAGACGCCCTATGTTCTCTGCCATGTTTGTGACGCTTCCCGGTCTGCTTGCTCTCATGGGCTATTGCAGGTATTCTGTCTGAGGCAGCCCGACCTGGAACGATCCAAGATCAGGGAGGCTTCGACTTGATCTGGAGCAGTAAAACAATCATACTGACGCCACGCACTCGAGGATTGTCTGGACAAATAATTGGCTGTGACGAGCCTCGACAAATCGGACAAATCTGCAGTTTGTAACAGCTTTAAGTTGGAACAGCCATCTTAGCTTTGTCCCACTGCTTCTCATCTTTATGCTAAGCTAAGCTTACCAAAGCTTCATGCTCAACACTGAGAGGAAAAGGTTTGAAATAATCTTCGGGTTCAACTCTCACAAAGAAAGCCAGCTGATATCTTCCCAGAAAATACTGAGTCAAACAACAATCTGTCCGTAGGCCCTGATGATATCTTAGACTTTACTGGGTTCATTAACACGAACAAAAGAATCAAAAGCCTGCGCAGGTCACCCAGCGTCTTAGCAAAGGACGACCTCAGAGCTGCTGCCGGACACTAACGACGAGCAGGGAAGCACCCTGAGTCTCAGGGGACTTAAAGCCTCTCCAGTTTGAAAGAGAAAATGAAATGGAAGGAGAAGATAGAGGAGAAAGAAAGCCGCCCCCCCCCAGAGACGCTGCTCAGCCAATGGGACGCTCAGAGGCAACCTAATTGAAAATCTCAGCAGCATGTTTCCCATTTAGCCCTCCTCCTCCACCCCACCTCCTCCACCCCTCCTCCTCCACCCCACCTCCTCCTCAGCACCTATAGCACAGATTAAAACCAATGTAGTGAGGATTGTGGCCATGTTAAGGCAAATGAAAGGCAACCATGCAAGCTGCACTCTTATGCAGAAGGTTAAAAAGAGAAGCAGGGAGTTTTCTGTCACCCACTGATCCATTAGTGAAATAAGCTCAGAAAAGAAAAAGTGGGATTTAAGGAGAGGGTGCAATAAATCATTAAGTACCAGCGACCTGAGTGTACGTTCTGCTAACAGCACCGAGGAAACACTCTGCATTAGTTTGTCTGTTTTATTCATCAGATCTGTAAATAAATAACGCCGTACTAACAAGATGGAGACTTTTTAAAATGCCAGATAAGCACCACTTATCACGCACTATGAACGAGCGGAAAGGACACAAGCAGCGTGACCTGCTTCATCATCAGTTCTACTCGTGAGTCAAGTTAACCTGCAGAGTCTCACTCTGCGCCTCTCAGAGCAGATGTTCAGACCAAATCAAACGCCCTCTTTGGATTCGTTTTTATGTAAATATTAACGGACAAAGCCTGAGTGACGTCACCCGTCTGTTCCTGCAGGGGGCGCTGGAGTCCCATCGATGGCGGTCTCCATGCTGGAAATGCTGTCTCAGCCTAACTTTCAGTCAACCTAACGACAGGCTGAGAGCTGGAGCTGAGGCGGGTTTTAAGCCTCTTCACAAACCGTTACACCGCGCCCACCTGTCAATCAGGTCAGCTACACGCCTTATTGTGAATAACTCTTATCCTTCATCAAATCAAAACTGATGAGTCATCAAAACATTCACCCCCCGTACAGTGTGTGCTGATCGAGACATGAGCTAATCAGACCTATTTGTTTTTTTGAACCAGGCTGTAAACATGTTAATGTCTGCTGTAAAAACAGGCTTTTTAGAATGGGTGTGTATGTGACTTCCTGTGCTTCTGCAGCCAGCCTCTAGTGGACACTTGAGGAGCTGCAGGATGTTACACTTAAGCATCTGCGTTAATTTTTGCCTGCTTCAATACTTAATTACGCTCATGTTTTAACGGTCACTGAAGGAGAAAAAAACTGAAATTGAAATTTAAAACAGGCTACATGCCAAAGTGTGGAAGTGAAGGATTACGAAGGCGGCTGAAGTCTTCCTCAATGAAAGTCAAAATAAACGTCTCTGTGAATACAAATGTCTCCCATGATGTATGCAAGTCATACAGCGAGCCCTGTGTTGTTCTCAGTCCCTCAGGAATTTAATATCCTTTCCTTAATGTGTGAAAAACATCTCCTGTACCAACATGACCTTCATTATCTGGAGTGATTAATTCAAGTCTGACTTTCTCATGACTTTACTTTACTTCTTTCAGGAGTTTCTAACATAAGTATTTGATGCAGCAGATTCAGTCGAGAGCAACTTGATCCTGGTGTTTTGTTTGCAGAGGTTCCTGGGCGCAGAAACGAGCGTTTTTATGACTGCTGCAAGGAGCCGTACCCTGACGTGACCTTCACCGTGGTGATGAGGAGGAGGACGCTCTACTACGGACTCAACCTCCTCATCCCCTGCGTCCTCATCTCCACCCTCGCTCTCCTCGTCTTCCTGCTGCCCGCCGACTCTGGAGAGAAGATCTCCCTGGGTAAGAACTCTGATCTGTGTGTGTGTCAAACTTCATCCATGCTGATGGGCTCACAGGTTTAGTTGTGACAGGTGCAGCTCGATACCGTCTATTTTTAAGCGTGGACCAAACCCAGCCCACTCCTCCAGCCTCTCACCTGTGGAGCGGCAACAAAGAAACTCACTCTCACACAAGAACACGGAATAAAACGAACAACCAAAGATTTTACATGACGGACAGAGCTCTCACTCTCACTCAAAGACAAACAACCTCCACAAAATACAGGATAACAGAATAATGTGACCAGAAGAGTTACAGCCAGTGTTAAAGGGCGGGACATGTTTTTGCAGTGAGAACCCTTTGCACATATTAGGGATCATTTAAACCCTGGAGGATTTAAAAATGTGCAAACAGCTCCCGTGCACAGAGACGCTGTTTGCTTTGAAGCACAGTTTTGCAGGCTCTTGTGAGAGTGAGCACAGGTTTAGCAGCTGCAAAAGCTGAGCAATCATTTTGTAAATCAGGCCCTGACTAATAATAGGTACCTAAAACAACTGCATGAAAAAATAAAAACACTTGGACTATCTCCTCTTCAAGTCCCTTGAAGGTCTGACTCCTCCTGACGTCTCTGCAGGTATCACCGTGCTGCTCTCTCTGACCGTCTTCATGCTGCTGGTGGCTGAGATCATGCCGGCGACATCTGACTCTGTTCCCCTCATAGGTGAGCTCTTCACTTAAAAAGGAATCATCACTTTATCCTCCTCCTCTCCTCCATCACTTTAACCTTTGACCTCTGTGTTTCAGCTCAGTACTTTGCCACCACCATGGTGATCGTGGGTCTGTCCGTCATCGCTACAGTTCTAGTTCTGCAGTATCATCACCACGACCCAGACGGAGGACACATGCCTCAGTGGGTCAGTCCTTCCTGCTCCTCCTCCCTCTCCTTCCTCCTCCTCCTCCTGCTCCTTCCTCCTCCTCCTCCTCGTCTTCCTCCTCCTGCTCCTTCCTCGTCCTCCTCCGCGTCCTCCTCCGCGTCCTCCTCCTTTCTCCTCCTCCTCCTTCCTCCTCCTCCTCCTGCTCCTTCCTCGTCCTCCTCCGCGTCCTCCTCCTTTCTCCTCCTCCTCCTTCCTCCTCCTCCTCCTGCTCCTTCCTCGTCCTCGTCCTCCTCCTCCTCCTGCTCCTCCTCCTTTCTCCTCCTCCTCCTCCTCCTCCTCCTCCTGCTCCTCCTCCTTCCTCCTCCTCCTCCTCCTGCTCCTTCCTCGTCCTCCTCTTTTCTCCTCCTCCTCCTTCTTTCTCCTCCTTCTTCCTCCTCCTCCTTCCTCCTCCTCCTCCTCCTCGTCCTCCTCCTTCCTCCTCCTCCTGCTCCTTCCTCCTCCTCCTGCTCCACCTCCTCCTCCTTCCTCCTCCTCCTCCTCCTGCTCCTTCCTCGTCCTCCTCTTTTCTCCTCCTCCTCCTTCTTTCTCCTCCTTCTTCCTCCTCCTCCCTTCTCCTCCTCCTCCTCCTCCTTTTCTTGACACTTTTGAGGTTCATAACAAGGTCTTAATGAGAGGGGGCAGTCTTCAGTTTGAGAGCTGATTGGACATTAAGGTGACATCAAATCGATTTATTATGGAGCTTACAGAGAAGTGCTCTAAACTTCTAGTTGTGGTCGGACACACACACACACCTAGATACACACACACACGCACGCACGCACACACACACACACACACACACACACACATACACACACACACACACAAAGGCTTGCTCCCCTGCTCCCCCTGTGGGAATCTGAACTAGAGGAATTCCATTAAAGTGGAGTTTGGTTTGAAGGTCAGAGCTCTTACCTCAGCTGTGTGTGTGTGTTTCCATGCATGCGTGCGTGCGTGCGTGTCAGTGTGCAGGTGGAGAGGTGACTGCCCCGCTCTGATGTGTGTGTTGAATGTGAATGTCCCCTCTTACAGTGACGAGTGAGGACTGCCGAGCTGTGAGGCTGAAAGGACGAAGCACAGCAGCTTCAGTTCAGCAGAATGTTTGGACCTATAATGTCGATGTAACTTTATATGAAATAAAAGAAGTGTGGACGTGTTGTTAATCTAGACCTGGTTGTCAGATGAACAGTGTTAAAGGCGGACGTTCAATTTGAGTTTGATAAGCACATATTGAAAGGAGCAATATGTAACTCTGTCACCTAGTGTTTAAAATGGGTACTGCAGTCCAAATTAAAAACATTGTAGAGAGCTGTCTCTCCCCCCCCCCCCCCCCTCTCTAGAGTGGATGTTCACGCAGGTCACCATGTGGTGGACACTGAAGCTTCAGTGTTTATCCAGCTCTGCATCGGTCTGTAAACCTTTCTGCGTTCTAACCTCTCTCCATTTTTCAAAAGCATCTCCAATATTGATCCTAGTTTGAGCACGTTTCTGCTCGTGGAGCTTATTAGAAACATGCAGAGGCTTTTTAGGTCGGGTACAATCACTTCTATCTGAACCAGTTCTCTTGCCCGCCAGCGTTCCTCTTCCTCTTTCTCTTCCTCGTCCTTGTCTTCTTCTTCTCCTCACTCTTATTTTGCTTCACCTTCTCCTTCATCTCTTCTCATTTGTCTTCTTCTCTGATCTATCTCCCGTGTTCCCCTCCTTTCTGACCTTCTTGTCCTTTTCTTCTTCCTCTCAGACTCGGGTGATTTTGTTGAACTGGTGCGCCTGGTTCTTGAGGATGCGGCGTCCGGGCGAGGCGAAGGTCCGCCTGGCTTGTCATAACGCCTCAAAGCGTCAGCGCGGCAGTCTGTCCAGCCTGGAGCTGAGCGTCAGTCAGGGCTCTCTGCGACATCACCCGCCCGTAACCAACGGCAACCTGCTGTACGTGGGCTTCAGGGGGATGGAGGGGCTGCACTACGCCTCCTCTGCTGAACCCGAGCTCCTCTGCTCACGGCTGATGGGAGGCGGCGTGGGCGCAGAGGAGGACATGCTGAGAGCAGGAGGTGGAGCCGGAGGGAGAGCAGGGGGAGGGGTTATAGTGGGCTCAACCGTGGAAGCGGAGCTGAACCTGATACTAGAGGAGGTGAGGTACATCGCCCGGCGTTTCCGCGGACAGGACGAGGAGGAGACGGTGTGCAACGAGTGGAAGTTTGCTGCTGCGGTGATCGACCGGCTGTGTCTGGTGGCGTTCTCGCTCTTCACCATTCTCTGCACCATCGGCATCCTCATGTCCGCTCCGAACTTTGTGGAGGCCATTTCTAAAGATTTCTTCAGCTGAGGAGGAGCAGGAGGAAGAGCTGACCGACGGATCCTGATGTCTTTTGTTTTCTACTCTTAACGTACAGAATGAAACCAGCAACCTGAACGTCTGTCCCCCCAAAAACCGTCTCGCTCTCTGTGGCTTCACGCTTGAAGCCCATTGGTTCCCTTATGGTATTATACTCATCACATAAATATCTAAAACTAAAATGAACACTCTGACATAAATCAGCATGATACAAACTTACTATGGCAGAAACCAGGTTTGAGAAACGTTCATTTGACGTGTTTTTGGATTTTACAGTTTGAACCATCTGTTAACCTTGAGGAGGCGGAGCTTGTGATCTTAAGACCCTTTTTGTGTAAGTAAACCAAGTGATGTTTTTTGGTGGGCGGGGCTTAGCAGGTGGCAAACCAATCCTGCAGACAAGTAAATACTTGTAAATATGAAAAATGAAGGCAGCTCCGTCCAGAGTTCATCAGAAGCAAATGTGCCATTAGATGTGTCAGCGTTACCTGGAGGAGGCGGGGTTCATTATTCACGGTGTGAGTTTGTTCAGGGGGAGCAGTCGATTGTAAACATGTCCAAACAGTCTGAATACTGTTCAATCTGTCTGATAATAAATGTATTTTCTTACACAGTGGGCTCTGATGTGTAACTCTCTTCACTCTCAGTGATACAAGCGAAACACTGACTGTGATTACACGGAGACACGCCGCTCTTCTCCGCCCCTTTGGCCTCAGCACAAAGAGGCGGACACACATGCACACACACACCTGCACACACACACACACACACATCTGCACACACACACACCTGCACACAAACAGACACACACACACACCTACACACACACACACACAGCTATTGTTGTGTTTGAGGAGTTGTGGGTGCCAAATCTGGATTAATCCAGGACTTGGCTTTGAGACAGTCAAACAGACGGACAGAGAGACAATGAGACGGAGGAGCAGCAGATGTTCTGAGACTCTCTGATAAAAAAAAAAGCCACAAAAAGCTGATTGGCTGTGAGAGAGTGTCAATATTCTCCCTGCCTGTGTGAATGGAGAGTCATTTTCCGGATTGTTCTCCTGGGAAACTTGTTTCCTCTCCTCTTTTATTGCTCCTCATTTCTAATCTGGCCGGCTGTGGAGTCAGAAAGAGTCTCTCTGATATTCACCCGACACCCGAGCGCCAAACGTCTGCCAGAAACACCAGCAGCTCCTCCAGGAAAAAGAAAATATGTCCATCCGTTTAAAAAAAAAAGGTCCAATCAGTGAGGATTTTACTGCTTCATGGCACAGAGTGAATATATCTGCAGGGTTTCACCAGCTGCTCAGCGTTCTTAACTTCATTTAAAAAAAAAAACGATGTTTGGATGCTGAGAGCGCTTTATGTGCCACAAACTCAGAGTTTAAAGTAGCACGAGTAAAAACTGTAAAAGGATGATTTCTTTCATAACAAGACTGAGAGCGCCCCCTTTAGACTGGAGCTTTTATGACACGCCTGAAGGACGGATTTGAATTTGCGTTGCTTATGTGGCCGCTAAACCTGTGCAGAAAAGGAGCGCCTGTAGCCTAGTGGTTAGTGCGGGTGTCCCCTGTACAGAGGCCATGGTCCTCCGACCTTTGGCTCCTTTCACGCATGTCATTCCCACTTTTCTCTCTCGCCCCAAGTTCTGACTCTATCCACTGTGCTGTTTCTAAATAAAGGCATACAAAGCCCCAAAATAAACCTTTAAATAAAAGAAGACAGCGTCTAATTCACACAAAACAGATGCAGGGCATTCAATGCTCCCTGAATGGCGCTGCAGAGCAAACATTATCTCTGTGTGTAGGGGATGGTTGCGTGTGGGCCCGGCTTGGAGCCAGTGGAGGGAGACGAACAGCGGAGTGAAGCGTGCTCTTTTGGGGAGGTTGAAGACGAGTCGTGCTGCTGCATTTTGCAATCATCTGCAGGCATGTGATAAGGCATGTAGGAAGACCTGCTTGCACTTTTTGATCCTGATGCATCTATTGGACCTACAAAAGATCATAACCCGGCTCGTGGGTCATGGCCAAAGAAGGGAGGAGTTTGAAGTTTATCAAAGACAACATCATTTATTACAAAATGAGTTAAATAAAAAAAGAGTTCTGAGGCGTGTTTAATCTGTGTCATCAGTGTGTGTGTGTGTGTGAAAGCATTATATGGTGTGAGGTTGAAGAGTGCGCTAACATAAGGAACTAAAAAAACAAATGTGCAAACGTTGATCAGGCTGAGCGAGCAAGAGGGAGAGAGAGAGAGTGAAGGAGTGCACCAGGCCCAGGTGCAGCTGATCCTGCTGATGAGTGTGCAGCCAGGACACACCTCCTGCAGCAATCACTCAGACAGCAGCAGGCCAAAGACTCCTATTGGCCGGTGGCAGGGTCATTACGGAACCAACCCATCAGAGAGAAGACTTACTGACTTACTGTTCTTGTGACGTTATTTATAAAGCACATTTTCTTTCAAGCGTCAGAAAGGCGTGAACACGATGAAGCTACGTATCTGCAAAGGTCAAAATAGCACCAGAGGTGAGCGGCCAAATTCATCTTCATGATGTTCTTTTCCAGTTCTCTAAATAGTTCTCTGCTTCAGTCCTTTAAGTCTGTGAGGGACCATGCTGCGTTTGAATCCCTCAAACAAATTAATAAACTAATGCTGCCCTCTAGTGAGGAGTTGAAGTAGTACAGGAAGGCTGTTTTTGCTTCTTTCAAGCATCACATGCCATGTTCACACTGTATGGTCAGAGCTTGTTGAGCAGCTGGATGCTGCGTGGTTTAAAGGATGTGACGGGGTGTTTAGTCCTCACCTGGGGCGTTCTGTTCCTGCAACCTGAAGTCAACATTACAGGATTAATAAGAGACAAACAGTACAGTAGTTACAAACAGTAAGTTCAGAGCAAAGAACAATTAAAGGAGCAATATGTAACTCTGACACCTCGTGTTTAAAATGTACAGATTGTTTCAGAGATAAAGTTCAGGAGTTGTGAACACATAACAATTCAAAAACAGACACTGTCCAATGGTCTCGTGATTTTTGCAAGGTGTAATAAAAGCAGATGAAGTGCAAAATCCTGCAGTTCCTGGAGTGTCCACTAGAGGCTGGCTGCAGAAGCACAGGAAGTCACATACACACCCATTCTAAAAAGCCTGTTTTTACAGCAGACATTAACATGTTTACAGCCTGGTTCAAAAAAACAAATAGGTCTGATTAGCTCATGTCTCGATCAGCACACACTGTACGGGGGGTGAATGTTTTGATGACTCATCAGTTTTGATTTGATGAAGGATAAGAGTTATTCACAATAAGGCGTGTAGCTTACCTGATTGACAGGTGGGCGCGGTGTAACGGTTTGTCAGGAGGCTTAAAACCCGCCTCAGCTCCAGCTCTCAGCCTGTCGTTAGGTTGACTGAGACAGCATTTCCAGCATGGAGACCGCCATCGATGGGACTCCAGCGCCCCCCTGCAGGAACAGATGAGTGACGTCACTCAGGTTTCTTCTGGTTATATCTACAGTCTATGGTTTTTTTTCATTTTTGCAGTTTCAAGTGCAATGAGATCTGCTGGTTTCAAATCATTCTGTCTCCTGCAGGGAGCAGCTAAACTAAACACTCTTTTCCCAGAGTTCAGAGCGAACCTGAAGAACAGACAGTTTAAAAATATCACAGGAAGTCGAGGCGTAGAGGCTTCTGGTTCTTTGGAGGTCTGAACATAAATAATAAGAAACTAAGAAGAGTTTTATAAATAAGACTCAGCTGGTGTTTATACCTGCTTACCTTCAGAGTAGGGCGTCTATAACCACTAACAGATCTCATTCTAATTAATAAGAACCCCATGTACGGAGGCTGTTCCTCCAAGTGGGTGGCCCAGGTTTGAATCCGACTTTTCCGCTTCTTCTCACAGATGTTAAACTTGAAACAACAAACATGCCAAACTGAAATTGTTCTTTATGTAAAACTTCACACCAAGTTTAAAGTTTAAAACTTGTTTTAAAAGGTCTTTTTCCCCCAGACATCAGCAGCTGATGAAACTAAACTGCTGTGACATAACGAATCCTCTTTGTCAGGCAGGCAGGTGTGTCACATTTCACCTGTCATGCTTACATCACCAGCTGGTGTCTGTGTCTCTCTCTCTCTGGGGTTGTTTCTGTGTCTCTCTGTCTGCAGGCGTCGGGATGGGTAGCGGAGCGTCTGTCCCTGAAGTATCGCGTCCGGAGAGGCTCGATGTCGCCGGGGAGGATGAGCGAGAAGCGCCGCAGGCCTCGACGCCTGCAGGACGGAGTGACGCCACCCTGCAGGTAAGATACGTGTTTATTTTTGACTTTATACTAATGAGGCGGATGGATGGTTGGATGGATGGATGGATGGATGGATGGATGGATGGATAGGTGGATGGATGGATGGGTGGATGGATGGATGGAAGGTTGGATGGATAGATGGATGGATGGATAGGTGGATGGATGGATGGGTGGATGGATGGATGGATGGTTGGATGGATGGTTGGATGGATGGGTGGATGGATGGATGGAAGGTTGGATGGATGGATGGATGGGTGGATGGATGGATGGATGGTTGGATGGATGGTTGGATGGATGGGTGGATGGATGGATGGAAGGTTGGATGGATGGATGGATGGATGGGTGGATGGATGGTTGGATAGATAGATGGATGGATGGATGGATGGATGGATGGGTGGATGGATGGGTGGATGGATGGATGGATGGGTGGATGGGTGGATGGATGGGTGGATGGATGGTTGGATGGATGGATGGGTGGATGGATGGATGGTTGGATGGATGGATGGGTGGATGGATGGGTGGGTGGATGGATGGATGGATGGATGGGTGGATGGATGGGTGGATGGATGGATGGATGGGTGGATGGGTGGATGGATGGGTGGATGGATGGTTGGATGGATGGATGGGTGGATGGATGGTTGGATGGATGGATGGGTGGATGGATGGATGGTTGGATGGATGGGTGGATGGATGGATGGATGGATGGGTGGATGGATGGGTGGATGGATGGGTGGATGGATGGTTGGATGGATGGATGGGTGGATGGATGGATGGGTGGATGGATGGGTGGATGGATGGTTGGATAGGTGGATGGATGGATGGATGGATGTTTGGATAGATGGATGGATGGATGGATGGATGGATGGATGGATGGATGGATGGATGGATGTTTGGATAGATGGATGGATGGATGGATGGATGGATGGATGGGTGGGTGGATGGATGGATGGTTGGTTATTTTATGTATATCTTCATATTTTAACTTTATGACATTGGTAACAGATTGTTTTTCCTCTGAAGCTCTCCTACTCTGACTGAAGTGAAATAAATAAGTCCACTGGCTGTTAAAATGTAGTTTGTGTTGTTTTCTTAAGGCGGAGGAGGACACAGCGAAGCCTGAGAGTCACACTCTGGATATTCAGTCTTTAAAAAGTGAAGAGATCAACACACAGACAAAGGTGGGAAAAGAAGAAGAGAAAGAAGAGAAAGAAGAAGACATAAAAGGAAAAGAGGAAGAGAAAGAAGAAGAGGAGGAAGGAACACAAATGGTGCTGAATCCAGCTCCTCTTACTGTGAGCAGCTTTTTGAAGTATTGTGTTTCACTCAAGAGGATTAGGGCCAAATATGAGAAATAAATAATAAGAGGAGGGAGATTATTTAAAGCTCACATATTCTCCTCCTCTTCAGTGTAAATAAGTCTCAGAGCTCCTCAAAACATGTATTTGAAGTGTCTTGTTCTAAATCCACTCTGATCCTGTATTTGATCATGCCTATAAACCCCTCTATTTCAGCCCTGCTCAGAACAGGCTGTTTCTGTGTCTGTAGCTTTAAATGTAAATGAGCTGTGTCTGACCACGCCCCTCTCTGGAAGGGCTTGGGTGGCTCGGGCTTTCTCGCTCCATGTCCTATTGTTTACGGTGAGAAGGCAGACTCAGAGGGCAGAACAAACACCTAGCTGTGGGAGTGTCACCCACCTGGGGGAGGGGTTACTGCCCTTTGTGATGTCATGAAGGGAAAATCTCCAAACGGCCTGTTTGAGCACACATTTTCTGAAAAGTGGAGCAGGCAAAAGACGGAGAGGATGGACTTTACTCATCATTGGGGGGTTTGTAGAGAGACTAGAGACACATATTAGAGTTAGCTCTGAGAATTATTTACACTGGTTGAAAAGAGGATGATGTAGGAAAGGAGAGTTTATTTAAAGAGCAGATTTCAGCAACAAGACGATTGAAAGTGTTTCACACCAGACATTGAGACCATCACAACAACGAGAAACAGAACCATTAGACATTTAAGAATCATTCAAACAAACCACAAACACTCACAGATTGTCCGTTGATCATGTTGTCAGGAAACAGTGACAGAAAGTGAAGAGGTGTCTTTGGACTTTGAGAGTTTTCTTCACAACAACGGGACGCTCTACAGCTGCTTCAACCATCACGGAAACAGAGTTTATGTGGACGAGGCTCAGGTACACACACCTGCTGACAGTTTGTAAAGTTATAACTCTGGGTTTGATTATCTGCTCTTTAAATCTTTAATCTCTTCCCCCAACCCGAGACCATAGTCGGACTTTAAGGTCATAATTCTTCTCACCTTATTTTTTCCCTTACTAGGAATTTTGATTTTCCTCTTCAGAAAACTCGGTTTGCCAGATATGAGAGCAGTTATCAGGTCAAACCAACAGGTGTTGCAGCGATGGAAGCGGGCAAGAGAACTGGTTCAGATAGAAGTGATTGTACCCGACCTAAAAAGCCTCTGCATGTTTCTAATAAGCTCCACGAGCAGAAACGTGCTCAAACTAGGATCAATATTGGAGATGCTTTTGAAAAATGGAGAGAGGTTAGAACGCAGAAAGGTTTACAGACCGATGCAGAGCTGGATAAACACTGAAGCTTCAGTGTCCACCACATGGTGACCTGCGTGAACATCCACTGTAGAGAGGGGGGGGGCGGGGGAGACAGCTCTCTACAATGTTTTAATTTGAACTGCAGTACCCATTTTAGACACTAGGTGTTAGAGTTACATACTGTTCCTTTAGCAATACTCTACAGAAAGTCTGAAGATTTACGTCAGTTTGCTGTGGAGGAAAATGTCCTCTTTCTCTTTTGTCCGTTGGCTCTTTTTCCAGTTTGTTTCTGATTTTTACTGGACATCAAAATCATTTTGTTTTTCATGAGTCAAAATAACACAAGAAGCAGGCTGAAGTAAAAAGTGTTGAATGTTAACAGATCCTTCTTGAAGCTCCTTCTCTGTTTTCTTGTTGAATGTGCATGAAGTCGTGTTTCTACTCTATATTTAACGTCTTATCGTCCCCTCTGTTGCTCCTCAGAAACTTCAACCCTTTCCAAAGGAGTGGTACAGTCAGGGACACTTCATCAGCGCCAACAATGAGGTCTGTCTGTTTCTCTGTTTATTCTCACAATCAGAATCAGAATTA
Organism: Tautogolabrus adspersus; assembly: GCA_020745685.1. NCBI lineage: Eukaryota > Metazoa > Chordata > Actinopteri > Labriformes > Labridae > Tautogolabrus > Tautogolabrus adspersus. Next base: position 32,501,877 of record CM036539.1, on the reverse strand, counting down.
GCTTTAATGACCAGGTGTGCTCACACAGCAGGAATTTGCATGTGTAACTAAATAAGTGTTGCGGGTCCCAGGAATGGTACCACAGCACCTCAGTACCTCGGTACCTCAGTTTGCTTTCCAGGTTGCATCGTAGATGTGGGAGGAAGTGCTCACCTGAAACCACCTTGGCACAACTGCTCTGTTGCTGTCAGTGCAGCTTCAGAGTACCAGAAGCAGAGATCTGTATCTTGTCCCTCAGGGCTCCGGTCAGCTGCAGACTCAGACCAGCAGCCAGCCGGCGGTCAGAGAGGACGACCGAACCGGTAGCATCTACATCCAGGGAAAAGGAACCGTCATGACCTACATGTTCGAGGTGAGCAGCAGTGAATGTTTCCAAACACAAGTTCTGCTTTCAGCTTTAAGTACTTCTCCTATATTTATTTCCAGGAGAGGGTGAATGTCTGCAGGTTCTGGGACCCTCACTCAGGTCTCTGGCTGCTGCTGCCGCTGCAGTGGGAGATAAACGTGGAGTTTGTCAAAGATCGAGTCCAACGAGTCATGGTGAGGAAGACTCCGTGTCTTTAAATGATCTTTTCATCAGCTGTTACCGCAGTGTTAGTGGACCATGACCCAAAGGACTACATGTCAGCCATTACAGCCAGTTTCACTGCTGCAGGCTGGAGAAATCAACCAATCCATTCTTTAACTTTGCGGCCTTTACTCATCAAAAACCCCAAATATTTATAAAAAATAGGACCCAGGTTCAGAAATACTGGAAATGCTTTAAAGAAAGTCACCAAATTTACAACGTGTCATGTTTTATTTGTGTGTTTCAGTCCACTCTGCCCGGTCTGGTGGATCAGAAAGAGATCACTGCAGCTCTCCGACAGTGTAACTACGACCCCGAAGAGGTCATCTCTCTCTACCTCACCATGTTTGGAGAAATCCTCCTGCAGGCTCCTCCGGGTGGAGATCACAACTACGCCGACCTCAACTCCTTCAGGTCTGCAGCAAACACGAGATGATAATCCAATCAAAGCTATGAAGTTCTCCAGAGAAGTTTCTAAATATTCAAGAAGTATTCAAGGTGACGTAATGTAATCCCTCTGACCGCCGTTTCAAGCCGTGATATTTACGCCCTGTGATGCTTCGCCTTCAATCTGAATGTCACAGAGGCGTAATGGGAGGATGTAGCGATCCTCTCTCTGTACCGTCTTCAGATGTAGTAACAGAGGCGTTACAGTTGTGATGTGGCGGCGGTCGTGCATGTGTGTGTGGCGTTTGAAGGAGCCCCAGGGGAGGGAGTCGGTTTAGGCGGTCCCCTGAAGAGAAGTTACTTTTCAAAATCAAGCTAGCTTTCCAGAATTACCGACCCTGGCTCTAACTCATTGCCAAATGTCTCACTTTGACCGAGCAGAGCCCTCCTGGAGCGGGACCGGGTCATCGAGGATCTGAGGCAGAAACTTCAGACCAAAGAGAAGGAGGCGGATAACCTCTTCCAAAGGAACAGCTACCTGGCGAGGGACGTTCGTTACCTCAGCGAAGTCGTCCAGCACCTGAACCAGAAGTTGGCCGAGCTCGAGGCTGACCAGCAGGAGGCACGAGAGAAGATCCGCTCGCTCCTGCACCGCCGTGCTCCTGCTGTCCCACCTGTCAAATCCATCACCAAACCGGCCGTGGAGCCCGACCTGCTCCGTCAGGTGAGCCGGCTGACCCGAGAGCTGAACGTCTCCAACAAGCAGCTTCGCTCCACAGTTCACCACACTCTGACCGACATGAAGAACCAGCTGGAGCAGCTGAAGGGCGCCGTGGGGAAGCTGGCTCAGGGGGAGCAGGAGGCAGCAGGGGAGGTTGAGGAGCTGAGATCTCTCTACAGGAAGGAGGCGGTGGAGAGGAAGAGTCTGTACAACAAACTGCTGGAGCTGCAGGGAAACATCCGTGTGTTCTGTCGCTGCAGGAAAAGCTCCGCCCACACCTCCTGTGTGGAGAAAACCGACGATCAGGAGGTGGTGGTCGTCCAGAAAGGAAGTAGAAAGAAGTTTCAATTTGACAAAGTTTACCCTCAGAGCAGCACTCAGGTACAGACTTACCTCGACTTATTTGACATTTCTGAACGTGTTTTTTTTTCCATTGAAGTTTGGCTGATTCTGTCCGACCGTGCTGTGATGGGAGAGAAGACTTCTCTTCCTGTGTCCATGTTGACACATGAGGCAGTTTAAGATTCAGCTTTGCCTGCATCTTACTTTCATTCATTCATTCATTCATCAGTTAAACATGTCCAGTTAAATAATCCTTAAATTCTGTACACAGTAAATAACTAAAAAAATGTCATAATTTAGAAGAGTGATGAACAACTGCAGGTACATCAACACACACTCACACTTAGTGTTGCAGTACTCGAAATCTGTCATGGTCTCAAGATCCGTCCCAAGACCCTTTTTTGAAGGTCTCATCTTGGTGACAGACTGGTCAGACTGGGAGTCAGACCTCCACTGATCGGCTATTTTTCCACGTCATTACTGTGATTAGAAGGAAAACGCCTCTTTCTAATACATTAAGTAACTTCAATTCAGGTGATGCGGCCGCGGCCTTCCCGGTGTTACAGTCTCAGCGAGTGACACGCCCCCTGCACACAAGATGATGATTTTTCAGTGATATTTATGGTCTTGGTCTTGGTCTTGACTCAGACTTGATCCATAAAACTCTTAGTCTTGTCTTGGTCTTGGAGTACTCTGGTCTTGGTATGTCTTGGTCTCGGTTAGTGTAGTTTTGACTACAACACTACTCACACCTGCACACTCGTACAAACACACAAACCTTACAGCTTAGGTGGTGTTGAGGGCTTTGATAGACAAGGGGACAAAGGAATCTTTAAATCGGTTGTTCCTGCCTAAGGGAACCCTGAATCAATGGCCTGAGGGGAGGAGCTAGTACTCAGTGTGGAGAACATGAGACGTTTGGTTGAAAGATATCATGGAGGCTGCAAGATGTTGATGGACTCTGTTTTCATGAGTGTCTGTGTGAGTCTGTTGATGGAAGGAGGCTCTCTAAGACTGCATGCTAGAAGAGACGCTGCACTTCCCGGGACACACCAAAGTCCTGAGCCTCTGCTGCACTCTGGAGCAGACAGCTTCTTCCTCGGCCTTCCACACAAGTTTGTTTATTTGAGGATAAGGTGTTTGAGTTACTTAACCCAGAGCTTACAGTCAAATCTCATCCTTCATGCTGTTAAAGAGCACAGCGCTGCTTTAATGTGCCGTCAGGGAAGTCTTAACGCGCTGCACATCTTAACGCGCTGCACATTTTAACGAGCTGCACACCTTAACGCGCTGCACATTTTAACGAGCTGCACATCTTAACGAGCTGCACATCTTAACGAGCTGCACATCTTAACGAGCTGCACATCTTAACGAGATCTGGGCATCGCAGAGCCACGGTCCTCCATTTGTTATACTATGATTGGATTTGAATGTATTTATTTACCCTGGTTAAGTGGCACATGATGTTTCATAATGTTTATTTAAACATTATGTGAAGGCACAAGCACAGCTGGAATCCTCCTGAGCCTCTTTAAGATCAGGGAAACACTTTGTAAAGCATTAAAGAAGGAGAGGAGGAAACAACAGACAAAGTAGAGCAGCACTTCAAGTTAAATCTTTGAGCTACAACAGAGTCTGAGAACCAGAATCAAACATCAGCCTCTTTAGTCTTCATCTTTCTTATGGCAGATTTAGATTCAGAGATCTGTGTCCAGATGACTCTGTCTCCTCGTCTTCGTCTCTCTCTGCAGGACGATGTGTTTGTAGGAACTCTGCCGGTGATAACGTCATGCGTGGATGGATATAACGTCTGCATTCTGGCCTACGGACAAACAGGCTCCGGGAAGACGTACACCATGATGGGCAGCAAGGAGAACCCTGGAGTCAACATCAGGTCAGAGCTGTGCAGTTTATAACTTCATGGGGACAGATTATTTCAGACTGGAATCCTACGTGTTAAAAAGTGTTCACTGATTCTTTTCTGTGAGATGTTTCCTCAAATTCTGGGAAAAGCCGCCAATCTGAACACAATTCGGTTTAGTTAAAGGTCACATATCCTCCTCCTCTTCAGTGTAAATAAGTCTCAGAGCTCCTCAAAACATGTGTGTGAAGTGTCTTGTTCTAAATCCACTCTGATCCTGTATTTGATCATGCCTATAAACCCCTCTATTTCAGCCCTGCTCAGAACAGGCTGTTTCTGTGTCTGTAGCTTTAAATGTAAATGAGCTGTGTCTGACCACGCCCCTCTCTGGAAGGGCTTGGGTGGCTCGGGCTTTCTCGCTCCATGTCCTATTGTTTACGGTGAGAAGGCAGACTCAGAGGGCAGAACAAACACCTAGCTGTGGGAGTGTCACCCACCTGGGGGTGGGGTTACTGCCCTTTGTGATGTCATGAAGGGAAAATCTCCAAACGGCCTGTTTGAGCACACATTTTCTGAAAAGTGGAGCAGGCAAAAGACGGAGAGGATGGACTTTTCTCATCATTGGGGGGTTTGTAGACAGACTAGAGACACATATTAGTGTTAGAGGAACATGGGGAAGTGTGTTTTATATAATATGTGACCTTTATTCTACAATTCTAGTTTACATTTAGCAGACGCTTTTATCCAAAGAGACGTACATCAGAGAGAAAGAACAACACAAGCAAGGATCTAGAGAGGAGGAAACTTGTCAGTGAGTGCAAACAATCAGCCGTCACGTTTGAAATCTCTCTGCACTTCGTTACATCCCGGCCTGAAAACAACGACCTGCTGTCAGGGGCCAAATGAGACTAATCGCGTGTCATTATGCAACGTGTGACCTGACAGCGGGTCATCAATATGTGATGAGACGAAGCGACACGCAGAAAGAAAGAGTCAGTTTACACGAGGGGTCGAGTTTCCTGTCGGAGAGGACAAAAAACACAGCGACACAAAGCTCGGCTTGTCACGTCTCCTGTTACGTTAAGTCTGCTCACAGAGGTGTTACTACACACTCACAGGTACACGTGTGTGTGTGTGTGTGTGTGTGTGCCTGCAGGTCAATACGAGAACTTCTACGCATCTGTGCAGACAAAGAGAAGGTCTCCTACACTCTGAAGGTGTGATCCTTTTTTACGTGAAGCGTGCTGAGGAGTGACACAATAATCCTTATTTATTACGATGGATCTATTAGACCTACTCTTTCTTTCCTTGATTTGCATTTCATGTTTTGCTCAAACGTCTCGATGTTTATTTTCAGATCTCCATGTTGGAGATTTATAACGAGACTTTGAACGACCTGCTGGCTAAAAGTCCCGGCTCCTCTCTGGACATCAGAGTCCAGGGCAAGTCGGTGTCTGTCCCCGGACTGACACAGATCCAGGTCCAGACCGAGGCCGATATCCTCAACGTCATGGAGACGGGAGAGAAGAACCGAAAGATCGCCTCCACTAAGATGAACACGCAGAGGTTAGCTCTTATTCTAACACACAGACGTTACTGATTAACTCAGAGTCATTACGAGTGACATGCGAGCATCTCCTTCATCCTCAGTTCTCGCTCTCACCTGGTGGTGGCGCTGGAAGTGGAGGGCTCAGACGAAGTGTCAGGACTGACGTCTCGAGGTACCCTGACTCTGTGTGATCTCGCTGGATCAGAACGTATCTCAAAGACGGAGGCGGAGGGGCAGAGGCTGGTGGAGGCGGCCGCCATCAACAAGTCTCTGACAGCTCTGGGACAGGTACAGAAACACACTGAGAGCGTTTATAACGACTCAAGTATCCGGGTTATGAACCTGATCCTGGATTTGTTCATATCCGGGATATGGCGTTTACATGTACAGAGAAACCCGATTATTCATATCTCTGTATTCATGATAAATACTGGATCCCAGAGTACTGCGTCTTATTTGTGCAGGTGCCTGTGATGTTTATTCTTTTCAACATCAACTCGACAGAAATGAGACCACTGTGGCTTATTGTGGGCTTAGTTCTATTAAATGCAAACATGGCGTGGCAGATACGGCGTCTCCACCTCATTTCCATCAACGGGAAAACGCTGGAAACGTGTTGGGAAACCGGCGTCCTGTAGCCTAGCCGCCACAGACTTGAACACGTCAGCCTGTCGATGCTTTCTCCCATCTAGTCTTCAAATTATTTTTCATTCTTTCATCACCGAAAGACAAAACTCAAAGTTTCTCCGTTGCTCCAGAAGTAAGACGCTCTCGTTGTCGCCGCCATGTTTGCTTTGCTGACACATCACATGGTGTGCAGGTAGTCTTCAGCTGTCACAAACCAGGGTAAGGCGTATACATGCCACTGTATCCTGTTTTCTTTTGGAGTTCTGCAGGAAGCAACATCATGTTTTCTCAGAATCAGGACATGATGTTCACGTGCACACACACAAAAAAACAGATTCTTAAAAAGCCGGATCAAAACCTGGATACTCAAGTCCATGTGAACACACTCACTGAGGACTCAGATGATCTGATACAGAGCGGTTCAATGATCCTGTAAAGACTCAAATGTAATCCGGAGGCTCTGGCTGCAACACTTAATTGACTTTACATCAAAAATAAACTGTATGAAAACCTTTTTCACTTTCTGAGGAACAAGGTGTTAGCAAATGTAATCCATATGTTGGTATGCATAAAAAAAAAACAGACTTTAAACTAAATGCAGATGGAAACAATGAACAGCTGATTCCTCAAATGTCTTTCAGGACAACTGAAAGCTGAACACAACATTTTTCAGGGTTTTTTAACTTTCATTTGAAGAATCAGCTGTTCATTATTTCCATTTAGTTTAAAGTCTGTTATATTGCTAGCTAATATTAGCATCCCAACTTATGTTGCAGTTACTGTGAATTAGGAATCACATCACCTCTTGTTCCTCTCGGTGCTCCAACCTCTCAAATACGCTCACTTCTCGCTCCAGATAGCCAGAACTCAGATCTACCTGAAGGTTGGAGTCATCTTTCTGACATAACCCACTTATTATGTAAAGTCTATAAAGTGTTACGGCCAGAGCCTCCAGATGTGATGGAGAATTACTCCAGTAGTTTTTTTTGCTCCCTCTTAAGGCACATGGTGCATAATCTGCTGGAAGTTCTTCGCTGTACTGAACGAGTGATTGGTCAGGTCAAAGCTCACTGTCGTTTCTACTTCAGGTGTTCAACGCTCTGAAGTGTAACGCGCTCCACGTCCCGTTCAGGAACTCTAAACTCACCCACCTCCTGCAGCCCTGCCTCAGCGGAGACGCAAAGGTAAACACTGACACTGAGGTAACTGAACACAAACAGGTGAGGTGTCTTTAACCACAGAGGAACGTTTAAGGAGGACGTTTTCAAACCTGCAAACATGTCAACATTAACCCGATCTCTCGTGAACAACAAAGGTCGTCCAAAACAAATGACTTGTTGTGAGGCCAATTCAACACATGCATGGCTTTTAGTAATTATGAAGCGTGCTTAGTTTAAAAGACAGACTCATAAAGATAAAGGGACGCGGAGGAGAGTCCGCACATCAGAGAGTAACACCGGTTGCCTTGATCCAAAGGCAACTGGACTTCAGTTCAGATCTTGAAGGATGTCCCCCCCTTCTCTGAAAGGTGTCTTAAGTTCTAAACCAACTGGTGGGCGGAGCTAGAAATACAGAAGTTTTCATGACTTCTGGTGTCAGACTCCCACAATGCAAACATTTTCTCTCATTTGACAAACAAGTCACAGTTTGTCCTACAGGTGAATCTGCTCCATAACAAACCTCTTCTGAATCTGGGGCTAGGTGTACAAGATGTTAGCATTAAATCTATTTGACACAACAGATAAACATCGGCTGCTGACTTCATGTAGCATTATTTGGCGATGTGCAAAAACATTTTTACCAATTTGAACCGTCCCCCTACGTGTATCGATTTTTAGATTTAAGAGAATTCAAAATGAGCAGGAAGATCATTTCAATGCTGCAGGTTTTGCTTGATGATGAATCTCTCTCTCTGCTGATGTCGTCGTCTCTGCAGTGCTGCGTGTTTGTGAACGTGAGTCCGGACAACATGGACGTGGTGGAGACACTGAGCACGCTGCAGTTCGGCTCCACCATACGGCAGGTCTCTCTTGGAAAAGCAATGCAGAACATCGGACCGGCGAAAAACAACAAGACTGCCAAGTAGAGAGAGAGAAGGCGGAGCAGGTCAGCGGAAACGCTTTGAAAGAACGGAAAAGGGTTGTTCCTACATTTTTTTACTTTTACGTACAACAAGTAGATCACTCCGGTCAGCAGCAGTGAAAGAGGCGGTAATGTGACACACGTAATGAACATGGCTTCTTATGTGAAATACAAAGTAGAAGCCATGCATGCAGGTTTCTACCCGGGGCTGATTTACAACCCCTGACCCTGAATAACAATATGAGCCTGTCAAAAAAACAACTTTTAGTGGGATGCTTTTTCCTCTAGGGATTTATTGGAACCCATTACAGCCTCTTTTGCATTTTTAGGTTTTCCAAAGTTGAGAAATTAAAAATGTGTAAAAAATGGGACCCAGGTTTTTAAACACCTGAAGGGGGGCGTCGGCAGCCCAGTGGTTATTGTGCATGCCCAACATGCTGGAGTCCTCCGGGGTGGGCGACCCGACCTTCGACTCCTTTCCTGCATCAGTCATTCCCCACTCCCTCTCTCTCTCCACGTTTTCTGACTTTATGCACTCTCCTATCTCAACAAAAATAAGCTTTAAAAATAAACCCTGAAAGACTCTTTCACAGAACCAGTTAAAGGAGAGCTATTATACTCCCTTTGACCATTAATGATGTCAGTCTGGAACACCTGTTCAGTGTTCTGAGATGTGTAGCTCAAGAACCTCCTCATGTATCTGATACTGGCATCAGTAAAAACTCATTTCAGCCTCTGCCTGAAACGCTTCATTCCAGTTGCTGTCTCTTTAAGGCCCGCCCCCCCCACGTGCCCACTCTCCTCTGATTGGCCAGCTCTGTTTGCAGTTGCAGGGACATAATGCTGCATCCATGTGCCGCTCAGGTGGTCCAAGTTTCTGAGTTGGGAAGTCATTCTTCCGCCTTCATTGTGTTCACATGATTTCAGTTCGGAAAGTCGAATGTTGTAACGGCAGCAAAAAACAGCGCTGATGCTACGAAGAAGAAGATCAGTGAAATGAAACTTTTACAATTTATATTTGAGCAAGAAGTTGATGTGCAACATGTGAATTCATAAAAAGTATGTTAACATTAACAAAACATGTTTTGCCCGCCATGTTGATGACGATTCTGACGTCAAGTCGGGCAGCTCATTCTTTTCCGGGTTTCCGAGTTGTTGTTACGACTTGAGCAGGTGTTCATGTGCATTTTACAACTCGGAAACTCGTTTTTACGATGTGTCCGACACCACATGAATGCACCATATGAGTGAGCTTCTGGGTGGGCGTGCCCTACAACTTTGCTGATACGTCGGCAGACCCAAGTCAAGTCTCGTGAAGTTCTCGTAACGTCTCGTTCAGAGCAGCAGGAAACCACGTCCGGGGATCACGCCAACAACTGTTTGTGTTGTGTTTAAAAAAAGTTCACCAAGGTTAATTACAAACTTCCAACATCGTAAAATGAAATGTATGTGTTTAAAAATGGATAGATCTCCTTTCAAAGATGTTTTTGGTTCTTTAAATCTCCGTGTCTTTGGTTTGAAGTGTCACAGCTCAGATTAAGATTCATGTATCTGCACCTTTAAGAAAAACCTTCTTTCATACAGCAGTTACTTTACAGAAGAAGACAACTTTTATTCCAGGAAATAAAGTTTGTGTTAAAGAAAAACGTCTCTGAGGAATCTTTATTCCTTGAAGGGAAAAACATTTTGATTCTGAAAAAGTGTTCTGACGTCTTTTAAAGTTCATGTTCAGGGTGCATGCTCGGCGAAGTGTTTGTTTTTCTGCAGAGCGCAGGGTAAGCACTTCAATAATTACTCGACAAGCGTTTTCCCGCCCCCCCCGTGCGAAGAGGAAAACTGTGTTTCCATGAAGAACTGTCCTTAGTCTGTGCACGCTCTCAGGAGTTTCTGTTCTTCAGCAGCTGGTTGAGGACGCTCTTCTGTTTCAGCGCTCGGAGGTTTGACATGTCCTCTGCGATAACCGGGACGTCCTCGCCGTGCCTCCCTGCGTCATCTTCGTCACTGTCAGACAGCGTGCACAGGAGGGCGTCGTTCTCATATGTGGGGAAGTAATACCTGAGGAGAGATTGAGATGAAACCCTTAAAATTCTTCAAATGATTGCTCGACTTTTTCTCGTCTTTGCACGCCATGCTGTTTAACGTTGGGCGGTTGAGAAACACCATGAACTTGCATGAGGTTTACCAAACATGTTCAAGGACATTTTTAAAAGGATGATCCAGTAGATGTCGCCCTTCAGCACCAGCATGAAATTAAAACAAACTGCTGTTAGGCCACACCTCGTCCATACTGAAGCCTCCGCTCTCCTGCAGTGACACACCTCCAACCCCCCTCCACACACGCACGTTTAGCGTAAGCTGCAGACAGAAGCGCGTCTGGTTTTGACGATGTGTTCCATAAATAGGCGAACATCTAAAGTATTTTCAATGAGCTGTTTCATGTAGCTTTAAGTAAACTGAAAACTTAAAGCTACATGTCAACATCGCCCCCTAGTGGCAGCATCAAGACAAACTGCAGGACTGTTCCTGAGGATCAAACACCAACATGAAGGTTAAAGATAAAATCAGAGCTGCTGGACTCACTGCGGTTGGTTCCACGTCGACACGTCGGGCAGCTTCATCACGTGACCTTCGGCCACGATGTGACGCAGGACGGCGTCTCTGGAGGGGAACTTCTCCTGGCAGCCGTAGCAGCGGCTCTGGTGGATCTGACGGCGGATGAAGTTCACCAGTTTCACCTGCTGGTAGAACCTGAGATCTGGAGAGAGGTGATAAAGGTCAGCACATGAACTCTGAACATTTAATAAACACTTAAGAAGCAGCTGTTTGTTTTTAACCGATCAATCATCGTCTTGCCCTCTTTCGAGTCGAGTCGAATTGTGTGCTACAGTTTCAAAAGAAGTAGATAAAACATGATGTGATCTTCTTATTAAACCTTTCATTCCTGATCTTTTCTTGTAATTATTGTACTTTTAAGTACTTTATTTCCACGGGCTGCATGGTGGTGCAGTGGTTAGCGCTGTCCCCTGACAGCGAGGAGGTTCCTGGTTTGAATCCCCGTCTGTCAGGAGCCTCTCTGTGTGGAGTTTGCATGTTCTCCCCGTGCATGTGTGGGTTCTCTCCGGGTACTCCGGCTTCCTCCCACAGTCCAAAGACATGCTCATTAGGTTAACTGGTGACTCTAAATTGTCAGTAGGTGTGAATGTGAGTGTGGCTGGTTGTCTGTCTCTGTGATTGGCTGGCGAGCAGTCCAGGCTGTAACCCCGCCTCTGACAGCTGGGATCTGCCTGAACTTCCTCGTGAACGTATTTTCATCTCTTTTATGATGCTTTTATCTCCTTCTCAGCATGTTTTGAAGAGTAACAGCTGTATAATAACTCCAGGGTCTTGTGAACACACAGTCCTACTTTCTCAGCAGTGAACGGTTTCCTTTGTCCCCGTGTGTCCGGTCTAAATGTGACCCAGTTTGATGTTAGTGTTTGTGCTTTTACTCACTGAGGTCTGTCCTCAGTTTATGGAGATCAAAGCCGTGAACATCCTGAAAAGAAAAGGAGGAACAATAATGAAATGTGGAGCGTGACAGTGTGAAACATAAAGGACGTCAGAGGTTAGCTCCTCTGTGGTATAACAGAACATGAAGTTGTTGGCCGTGTGTGTAGCTGTACCTTCAGGTGTGTGTAGATCTGCTCCATCGTCTCTGACTGATGATCACAGAAGAGACACACAGCAGAGACGGGGTGAGCCTGCCAGTCCGACCAATCACTGCGGAGAACACAGACGTAGAGGATCAGGCAGCTGAAGACACTCATGAAGGAGGTACAACGGAAATGTTTTCACTTATTTCTAAGAGACACAAACAAAACTTTTACATCTTTAAGAGTTAGACACTACAAAGCCCCCCCGGAGGAGGCGTGGATTTCTTTTTAAAGCATGCACACACGTGTTATTCAAAGAAACTAAACATTACTAAAACTGGCGTACATTTTATCAAACATTTGGACGACTTTATGTCAGAGTATCAGAAAATATCAAGACATCATGTCGACTCTCCGGCTCCTGGAGAAACTCACTCGTCTTCGTCCTCCACCATCTCTCGATCGTCCTCACTCTGCACCTCCTCCCAGCTCTTCCCCAACTCCTTCAGAAAAAGAGGAGGGAGACGTTTAGAGATCACACACAGAGAAGAGAAAAACCCTCCTCTGATACTCCAGCATATACGCTTCTAATAATAGATCCAGATGTGTTCATGGTTGATGACGAGTTGGACAATTTGCACGATCCTGGTCTGATACTTTTAGTCCTCATCTCGTTGTACATCATTAATAATATCTGTAGTGATGACTCATTCGAGCTCTAAACACACATCCTGCCACGGCGTGCTGAACTGTACCAGGTAGTTGATGACGTAGAAGCGGTCGTACTCCCGGTTGCTGGCGTTGATGCGGCGGTGAGCTTTCTTCCTCATGTGATCCTTCAGTGTGGTTTTATCTCTGAAGGTTTTCTCACAGTACAGACACTGCAGACTGACCGAGGACACAGAAAACACAGTCAGCTTGAGTTCATGTTCGTGTTCACACCGATTTCAAAATAAGGCGTTTTTGAAATGTTTAACAGCAGTCTGTAGTCTGACTGTCAGTCGGTGGTTATTCTGAAGTACACCAGGCCGGTCTAAGCTGGTTTCTGGTCTTGGACTGAGGAAGTAAACAACAGTCCAGCTGACGTCAAACGCCGCTACAGCGTATCATCCACTTAGAGTCTGAAAAAAGCTGACGAGAGATTCATTTAGAGAATCAAATGTCTGACCTGGCGCTTTGCATTGTGGGAAACAGTATGCGAGGGAGACTGGTCTGATGCAGACTGTATCAGTATGACATCCGGGTATTTTTAGTACACTGCTGATCATGCATGTGTTCGCTGACTGCAGACAGCACGTTGGACAAATCAGTACGGACTACTAGTCTAGTAGGCGGTTTAGAAAACCTCTTTTCTGCCCCAGGTGTGTCTGGTTTTGGGGGGATCCCTGCAGGTAAATATGAGGGGACAGAAACTGGTTTGCTTCCAATCCTCCTGACGGCGGCAGCTTTAGTGGTTGTGATGTTTGTTTAGGGTAGCGGCGGGTCAGTACTTGATCCTGCGGCCCTGTGGTGTGCTGCTTTGAGCGACTGACCCTCCTCTGTTGTAGCCTGACCATCGGGCGAGGTCAGGCTTATTTATTGAGTCTGTTGTGTTTTACTGGTTGTTTAATAAATTGAGTTTCACGGACTCTTTGGTTCATGTCGGCCTCACTGAGAACGAGTGACTTTCGTATCAAACCGAGGAACACTAACTGGAACAGGAAGTTGTCGTCCAGCGACTTCGAGGTAAACCATTTTTATTAAAGGAACCATGAAGCCAGGAAATCAACCACTACCTTCTTTAGACAAACTGCAGCATCTGTTAACATGCTTTGGTGTCATTAGAAACCTGAGCAATTTAAATTATGACCCGGGTTAAAATAAGTACCAGCTTTACCCTCCCAGTTTCCGTTACGGCGTGGAACATTTGTGGGTATGAACAGGTGAATGTTTCTTTATTTCTAAACTATCTGAGCTAAGTCAGTCAGTTTCATGTCATCTGTGCTCGTTGTGTCGGGTCTTACTTGTCCAGCTTGTTCTGCAGAGTGTCCAGAAACTGGTCGCAGTAGACGATGTTGTCGGGCAGGCCGATGCTGAAGGAATGTTCTCGAGCCATGTGGTTGAGCAGAGACGACCTGAAAGCGCCATGGTGTAAGGATTTTGTTTTATAACACTGTACATTTATATACTTCAGACACTTTTAGCAGCATTAAAATTAACGACTGACGACAGCAGCGTGCAGCCGAGTGGGAGAAACGCGTCTCACTACGAGATGCAACTGCGCCCGCTAACCACCTCCGACCCGTCACATGTGAGTCACCTGTTTCCAGTGAACTCTTCACTGCAGAACATGCAGAGACGATGGAAGCTGCCGTTGTCTCTCTCCTTCTGCTGCTGCTCCAGAACCTCCTCCTGTGGAGAAGCCGACAGCGTCAGAGAGAGACACCACAGAAGAAGAAGAAAGGCAACGCTACCTCCTAATGCGACAAAGATTTAGTGTAAGGCAGCTTTATTTATTTTATATTTCATACACCGAGGCAGTTCAAATGCTTTACGGAGCAGGAATTATCTTCTATTGGGCATTTCCTGTCCAAAGCAAAACTACTAAAAGACGACTGAAGCCAGGGGAGTCTGATTTTGTTTTTCGTGTCCTCACCAGTCGTTTCTGCTGCAGCCTCTCTCGGAGGATTCGGTCCTCTGGAAGGACGTCACACAGGAGAAAGTAGTCCTCCTGCTTCTCTGTAAAGACAAACAGAACCACTGGTAACAGGAACGTGAGCGACTCGTGTCATTTCGCTTGTTACGTACAAATACAGACACAGAACATTTTGAACAATTCCAAGAGAATTTGCGCAAGTCTGCGTTCACATTGTGCACAGACGATGACAGATTCAGGTTGTCTTTTTTGGGAATGTGATTCACATTAGTCTGTGCAGAAGAGTAGAGTGAAATGGCGAATCTAAATCCTGACTTTAGCCACATGAGGTTAGGTGAGGAGTTACCGACACAGTTTTGATAAAGCACGCACAGAGACGTCGGCTGATGAAGTTTGCTCCTTTAACTCTTTCACGCTCTTCTTCTGGTGAGTCTACTCACCGACTGGACCCGTGGAGTTTGTCTTGATCACGCTGCAGAAATCTGTGACTGGTTGTTCCAGGAATCTTCCCTTCCAGTACAACATGTACCTGAGGGAGGACAGAAAACAGCATCATCCTCTGTAACTGCGAGGTCTCTCTCTGTAGGATCCTTCAAATCTAATCAGAAACCTGTAAGTCATTCAGACACCAAACATGATTCATACTTTGAGAGGTCTGCGACGAGCTTGACGTCGGCGATGACCAGCTTGTGCTCCAGCAGCAGGTGTTTGAGGAGGCCGTCTTTCTGCTGCAGGGGGACCGACTCGGGGCAAAACAGACACACCAGCAGTTCTGATCTGGGACTCTGCAGACTGGGAGCGCTGGTGCCATCAGCTGGCTGCTCTGGGAAACACAGCGGCTCCAGTATGCTGTCCTGACCTGAGAGGGAAACATGACGAGTTTAGTGTACACAAACTTAACTCCAACCCAGTCTACCAGGAGGAAAGTCCCAGTACTACATGTTATTACATTCTGTAGAAGATGAAATTAGCATTTCAGCATTTATAACAAAGTGTTTAGTTCAACTTATCTTGTGCAGTAACGTGAACCCAGTATCTTATCTTTGACCCAGTATCAAGATGTCTATTGTATCGTGAATAGGGATGTAAAGATGAATCATAAAATCGTGAAAAATCGATTCAAAGGTGTCGAGGTTCACATCGATACTCTGAAAAATGAACCTCAATAATATGGTGAGCGTCAGCAGCTGCAGAGGAAGATTTAGAAATTGAGGACGCACCACCGTCTTTTAAATCGGAGGTGTGGAAGCATTTTGGCTTCAAGACAGAAAATGAAAGAGGTGAGAAGATAACAGACGAAAACTGTGAGACAATATTACAAGAAGACAGAGAACTACACAAACAGCACAGCCAACATGATGCAGCATTTAATCCACACCACAATGAGAAGCTCCAATCACCTCCCCTTGTTGAGAGAAACAAACATTAAAAGGTCAAACCACACTGACAAGCAGGTTAGCAGCTCCTAAAGGAATCTGTTTCAGTAAAATAAATCGAGAGAGAATCGTATCGTAACATGAGTTTATTGAATCGTTGCAGCCCTACTCATGAACCCAGTATCACGACTTGATGGTACCGTTTCACCTCTAAAATGTACAATATCAAGTTCCTGGTTTTACATGAAACGCAGCAGTAAAGAAATAAAAATACAACAAAACAGCAGAGTGAAAAATATGAATATAAACAGGAAATAGTGAACATGTGAGAGAAAGGGGCACGTGTATCTGGTCGTAAAAAGGATTTAAATAAAGCTACAACAAGATAATAAGATATAATGTAAAGAAGGAATCTTAACAAGCTGGTACATCTTATTTATGAGTCATTTGGGTGAAAGCTGCCTCAAGCCGGAAGCTAAACTACAAGTTAGCCTGTTAGCATCCGCGGCTAGCTGCGAGCTGTTTGACGTCATAACAACACGAAGAGCTGAGCCGTTGGAGGCTGTTTCTCTGCCCTGTAGACTCTGAAATCAAACATCAACTCAGAGAACTGACTGCTTCATAAAACCCACTGACACGTTTTTAAAAATCACTTTACCATCTGCACTTCCACCGTAGGCGGCCATCTTCGCTGTCACGTGCTCAAAACAGCGGGTAACGGACCAATCAGAGGGTTGGAAAATGTTGTCGTGGTGCGTTCAATGTCTGCACGTAAACAGCGATGCCACGCGATGCGTTTAAGTGTTCTGAAAACGTAAACAAAAGTCCAAATAAAGAAATTGAAGTTAAAACTGTAAATAATTATACTGATAAGATAATTTACGGTTAAATCGATGGATTTTTGATTAATTGAGACTCTATGGAATCGATTCTGCTCAAAGTAAAGGAGATCTTTGTGAATCTCCGAGTATAAGGGGAGCTTTTGCACTTTGATAATGTAACCCAGAATCAGAATCGGGTTTATTGCCAAGTACATTTACACATACAAGGAATTTGTCTTGGTGTATTGGTGCAAGAACAGTTAACAGGGAAATAAAGCCAAAAAAGAAAGAACTTAAATAAAATAAAATATAAGAAATTTACCAATATAAACAATAGAATTTAAAAAATGTCAAAAATAAAGAATAATAAAAAATAACAAAATGTACAAGCTGCAATGGAGTGCATGTAAGAAAATGAATGTAAAGTCCAGTGAGCGTTAATGTTACGCTTAAAAACAGTTTCAGCCTTCACATTACTGTGATGTTCTCTGACTGTGGGGCTGATGAGAGTCTGTGTTATGTGTGTGTGTGTGTGTGTGTGGGGGGGGGGGGGGGGGCAGGGACATTGTTCATGAGGCTGACAGCAGAGGGGAAGAAACTGTTCTTGTGGCGAGAGGTTTTGGTCCTGATGGGTCGGCCACAATCTTACCTGCACGCCTCAGGGTCCTGGAGGTGTACAGGTCGTGGAGAGATGGTAGACTGCAGACTGCATAATGTAACTTAAGAATAATAATAATAAACTTCATTCATATAGCATCTTTCTAAAACAGATACAAGTGCTTTACAGGATAAAAACAACACACAGAATTATGAAAGTGTAAATCATAAAACAATAAGGACAGAAAGCGCCATCATTAAAACATCTCATAGGAGAAGCATTAAAACACAACAATAGAAAACAATAAAAACAGATGGAGTGGGATATAATTAAGAGGATCACAGGAAGATTATAAAATAGAGAGATATATGTTAAGTTTTTATTGATCCCACATGGGTGGAATTCTTCGTCACAGCGACTCACAAAAGAAGAGAAATGATGTAAAGAAAGGAAGGGGAAAATACACGTGAAAATACAGAGTGCAAAATGTGTTAAAATGACAATATCAATGAAAAAATGTAATCAAGACTTTGAACACTTTATGTACAGCATGACACTGGTCAAGTATCATTAGAAACCAATACTTCAGTGTGATGTGTTTGTGACCTCGGGCAAGTCACTTCACCTCAAGTCGGCCATCAGTGTGTGAATGTGAAGGTGTGACCTGCGGCCCTCTGAGGAGTCAGAAGACTAGAAAACAACTCAACAAGCTCAAATCCATTTACCATTTACCATGAGGAAAACATGTAATTATTTATTTTGCCGACTTGTTAAAGAGCATTGGATCTGGAGTATTTTTTCCTTCCTGTAGCTCGGGAGCATGTGTGTATTTTGTAGCTTTAATTTCAGGATTCTTGTGTCATGTGAGAGGTGTGTGACAGAGTGCCATTTGTGTATTCTACAGAATGACCACTAGGTGGCAGAGAAAGCTTTGTCTTGAACTTCATGCAACCAGGATGACTTGTTTTTCTTCATCTGTTGCTCCTCTTAAAATGAAGGTCGGATGTTGATTTATTTTTCTTTGTTACAATAAACTTAATCAAAGGTGTTCACATCATTTTAAACAAAGTATAACCAGCGTTTCTTCTGTTTTTTAAGTTTCTATGGACATTTAAAAATGTTCTTAACTTCTTCTTCTTCATGCTTAGTCGCCTGCATTCAAAAGAACTCACACAACTCAGACTACATCACCTGTTTATGTTTTTTTAATACAGAACTTTCAAAAGAAAACACTCGACAAAGGTTCAGAGGGACCGAAACATGACTTTCAGTGTGATAGCTTTATGTCCCATGCAGCTGCTTCATGAGACGTGTGAACACCTCCTGTGAAACATTGAATACAGAACATAAAAAAATCTTTGAATTATGATAAATGTTATGCAGGACACAGAGCGGAGCACCTTCTCCAACAGATTAGGTTGATAAGGACACTTAAACGTTTGAAGGTAATAGCTCTGTGCAGCAGCTCACAGAGATCTCCTGATCGTCTCTGTCATCCAAACTGTAGCCTGATCTTCTCCTGGTACGTTTGCACATTTCACCTTTGCACA
The DNA here is from genome assembly GCA_020745685.1 of Tautogolabrus adspersus. Taxonomy (NCBI): domain Eukaryota; kingdom Metazoa; phylum Chordata; class Actinopteri; order Labriformes; family Labridae; genus Tautogolabrus; species Tautogolabrus adspersus. Next base: position 32,483,128 of record CM036539.1, on the reverse strand, counting down.
TTCATCTCACTTGTTCTGTGTGTCAGAACATTATTACATTTGTTCATTGTATTTGCTGTTAACATCTCTGCACACTTTAACAGCTCTCTGTAATGTAACTGCACATTTACACCCCCACACGGCCGTTTTGGACGCCCCTCGGTTTGCCAGATATGAGAGCAGTTATCAGGTCAAACCAACAGGTGTTGCAGCGATGGAAGCGGGCAAGAGAACTGGTTCAGATAGAAGTGATTGTACCCGACCTAAAAAGCCTCTGCATGTTTCTAATAAGCTCCACGAGCAGAAACGTGCTCAAACTAGGATCAATATTGGAGATGCTTTTGAAAAAATGGAGAGAGGTTAGAACGCAGAAAGGTTTACAGACCGATGCAGAGCTGGATAAACACTGAAGCTTCAGTGTCCACCACATGGTGACCTGCGTGAGCATCCACTCTAGAGAGGAGGGGGGGGGGGGGAGAGACAGCTCTTTTTGTAAAAAGATCAAATAAAATAAGCAAAGAAGACAGAGGGACATCACAGTCACACTGATATGAATGATACCAATATATAACCAACAGTTTCACTAGACAAAAAGGATCACAAAATGTGCACGGTTACTAATAAAGAAATATGAGATTTGTCTATTAAATGCTCGATAATAAAAAACTGTTGTTTTGATGGGCTACAGTTTCACATCTTCTCTCTCTTTCTCTGTAGGCGGTGCTCTCTCGACCTCCCTGTGCTTGTGCTTGTCCTCGTTCGGCCCGCTCAGGTGTGTTCGGGTGCTGCATTATTCACTCAGAGCTCAGCAGCTGTAATTAAACCCTGGAGAGAGGCAGAGGGAGGCAGCCACGCAGGCTGACACACACACACACACACACACACACACACACACACACACACACACACACACACACACACACACACACACACAGGTGAGGTATGATGTGGATATCAGATTCTGACCACAATTCCCAGATGAGCCGCATCAATTTTCAGCTCAAACAGACAGAGAGAGTTGTTTTTTGTTTTCTGTTCAAAACTGCACGCTGCAAAGACATCCCACGTAAACAGAGTTCAGGGTTACAGCAACGAGAGAGTCTGTGTCATGACAGGCAGGTGGAAACTGTTTTACTGTTACTGTAAACACCTGAAAATAACCCTTTAAATATCTATGGAGGACTACAGCCTCTGTACATGGGGGCCCGAACTAACCACTAGGCAACCAGTGGATTTTGTTGCAGCCGATTTTTACTCCAAAAGTTTGTCAGGATGGGCCCAGTTCTTCTTTTAGCTCCAAATATCCAAACTTCACATTGCCTCTGACACTTTAAACATTACAAAATACCTGACCAATTTGTTCGTTTGTCGAACCATATTCACATCCTGTTGTTTGATACATCTGTTTGGTACTTTCCTCTTTCTCTGTCGCCCAATTAGGCTTCCAAATCATGAAATCCACGCACAGCAGAAAGCAGAAACACAGCTGAACCAAACACAGATGGAAACCTCCTCCTCCGCCTGACTGCTGCTCTCCGCTCAGGTCCAACCTGGATGCTGCCGGCGACGAACTGTTGCATAGCAACTGCCGGCTCAACACCTGTAGAGCTCCTCCTGTTTAGAGCCGGGAAACCTCAAAAGATGTCATTATGTGGGCAGAGTCGCCCACGTGGGTCAATGTCAACCAATAGCCAAGAGGGCTCTTATTCTGCTGCTCGCTGTCAGTACACTGTACACACACACACACACACACACACACACACACACACACACACACACACACACACACACGCACTAACAGATGAACACTGCAGCTGTGCACCTCTGAAAGAGGAGGAAAATAGTTAACAGCTGTAAACATTTACTGTACTCTGTTCTGTGTACAGTTTACGGTTTTATTGGTGAAAATAAAGACAATAATTCGAACTGCAACTCCGGTGAAAAGTTCCTGCACAGCAGAAACAAAGCTGATGGTTTCAGTGGAATAAGATTTTAGGGTGGTTTCACACCAAGGACCCGGGCCCGGATACGAGTACGCTTGACCCCGAAGTATAGTTCATTTAATCAGTGTGAACACAAACGTACCATACTCGGGTACCATGCCCGAGATCACCTCTTTAAGTGGACTCTGGCACAATTCATGTGTCCTCTCTGGCATTGTCCTCTGTAACAAAAAGGTCTCTCTCTGCAGGGATCCTTTCTGTAATGTTGTGACACACTTAAAGGGGACATATTCTCCCCCTTCTCCACCTTTTCAAACAGTCCCCTGTGGTCTAAATGAAACATCTGTGCTGTGCTTTGGTCCAAATATAACATGAATCAAGCACCAGAGGAGGTTTGTGACCCTGTAGAAACCAGCTCTCTCAGAACGCTCCGTTTTGGTGTGTGTGTCTCTTTAAATGCAATGAGCCCCCCCTGAGTTTCACAGTAGACATCACTCCTCTGTAGCGAGAATAAAAATCGCGGACCTGCACTAAAGTTTTGCTCTACGCTGGGGGTGGAGTCCATGGGTGGAGATATCAGGGGAGGGGAGGGGATTTTTTTTACCACAATCCAACTTGTGATGTCACAAACTGAGAATATTTGAAACAGAGCATTTTTCTCTGTGTTGTAAGACTTATGCAGACCACAAACAAAGGACTGGATGGATTTATTTCACATTTTGTGGGTCAGTAGACACTCAGGTTACCTAAATATATGTTCAAAAACACTGTGAAAGTGGATTTTCATAATATGTCCCCTTTAAAGAACAATCGACTTATAGTGGAGGCACTTTGAACAAACCTATTCCCCTTACATTGCAGCCATCTCAGCCTGATTCACTGTTGCTCGATGAAGCAATCTACTGCAGCTAATAATACTTTTTGTAACTGTTAATAATTAGACACCAACGTGGGTAAAAATGGGACCTTGGTTTAAAAAACTTGAACTTCTCCTCCATATTCTTGCCCTGTTACTGGCCCTAATGTCTAATTTCCTCAGCAGCGATTGTGCTGAGTGTTTTAAACGGTGGTTTGAGGACTGCAGGCTGCTGGTCTGATAATGGTTTCTACTTTCCACTTTTTTAATTAAGCCCTGCAGGAGGATCCAGACTCTTTATCATTAAAGAGCTACGTCTCCTTTTAAACTCGTTTTGGTTTGACTTCCTGCTTCAAACTGTACGTCCCTTCATCTCCAGCTCCAACAGAACATGCTCTTCGTCGTCTTCTTCTCTCCGGCAGAAACTTTTTGTACTGGTGTTTGATTCTCACCAGTCTTTACTGTGTTCAGTGGAGACGCTTCAGTTTGCTATTAGTTTCCATTCGACAGAGCTTTTGTCGCCTTTTTAACCTCCTTTCCCATTTTTTTCTCTGACGTGTAATCTCAACCAGAGGCATGAAATTATAAAGCTGCATGGTTTAATAAAACAGAACGTTTGCAGAAATATTGGAGCATAATGAACAGAAACGGAGTGAGAAAATTATTATCCACCCTTTGGGCCTCATTTATCAATCTTGCGTGAAAACAGGCGCAGATCTGAGCGCAGATTTGGTCTTACGACAGGACACACGTGCGATTTATGAAACGTTCGTATCTGACCAATCTGAGCGTACGAATGAGCGGGCCTTGATAAATGCGGCGGCTGAATTCGATCGTCATTAACATGTTACGCCCATAAATATTCCTGGTTCGGAGGCCTCGCCCACTGAGGTCAAACATGGAGAGACGAAACACGAGTAAGAAAAGAAACTTTTCTGACACGGAGATCGACATCCTGACATCGGAGGTGGAAAGAAACAAAACAGTGCTTTTTGGCAGTCTGAAGAGTGGCATAAAAGGGGCTCATAAAAACGCTGTCTGGAAAAAGATAACGGAGGCAGTCAACAGCGTTGCCGTACAGGAACGGACTCCAGCTGAGGTTTGAATATAATTCTCAATAACTTAACCCATGCCTAACGACTTAAATGAATCTTTTCATCCGCAGCCTAAAAGCTTATGTCTGCTAATTGATCAAAACAATTCTTTACATTTAGGTCAAGAAAAAATGGTCGGATTTGAAGCTGGCCACCAAGAAACGTGTTGCTGCGTTTAAACGCAGCATCAGGCAGACTGGAGGAGGCCAACCAGACTCCAGCCTGATCCTGACGGGGACGGAGGAAAGAATTGCCTCCTTAATTGGGTCCGAGTCGATCTGTGGCATAAGTGGTGGAGGTGACATAGACGCACTGGCATCAGACCCAGAGCAGAATGGTAACTAACAACCCCCTTTTGCTTGCATTAAAAAATCAAACTGACTGTACACCATTTCTTACAAATAATAAGGCTTACACATGTTACATGGGTGACATTTTTATTGTATTAAATATTTCAGAGCCAGGCACCAGCATGATGTCAGCCAGATCTGCTCCCCAGGGCGGTCCCACTATTACTGCCGAGAGTGAGCGCGTGCCCTCGGCCCCCCGTGCTGCGCCCAGACCGAACCTGATCACGGCAGAGGTCCTGGAGAGACAAGGGGAGATATGCAGGTTATTGGCCTCAGTCGTCGGCGCACTTGACGCAATTAATGAGACACTAAAAGAAATAAATGAAACTCTAAAAAAGCCATAATAAAATGTTTAAATGACTAAATGTTGTCTGTGTTTAGTATGCCTTTAGCCAATTCCACCAACAATACTTCACATTACTGATTAATACTGCAGAGCATTTGCAAGAGTTTAAGGTATACTTTACGTTTTAAAAGCGACAAATGAGGTCCTGTCTCCTCCGTACAGCCCCCTGTGGAGGCTGTGCTGGCCACGGCTCCATGGGCATGGGCTCATCCGGCTGCGCCGCTCATTCACCAGTGCAATGTTGTGCAAAACTGAACAGGCCAAAATGATATCGCACACTTTGTCTGGGGTATACAGTAGCATTCCCCCTGCAGGTCCGAGACAGAGCCACCTGCCCTTCAGCAACCCGAAGCAGCGCTCGACTGTGACCCGTGTGCGTGTGTGCGCACTGTTGAACCTGCGTTCCTGCACTGTAGCGGGGTTTGCCAGCGGGGTTATAAGGTATTCCGTTAGAGGATAACCCTTGTCACCTAGAAGAACCATACCAAAATGTGAATCATCTGATACCTTGTTTAGTGTAATGCAATTTATCGAGGGTAGCCACTTACCGAGGAGATGACTTTGGCTCTGCAGTGCGCCCTCCTGCAGCCGCGCGCCAACAGAGCTGTTTTGAAAAATAAAAGAATCGTGTGTCCCCCCTGGCCACCTGGCCACCACGTTTAAAAGTGATAGCTTGGCATCACAAATCACCTGGACATTTATGGAGTGGTAGTTTTTGCGATTGATGAATGCGTAATCATTCATGGATGGTGCCTTCAGGCGCACAGGAGTACAATCAATCGCTCCAACCACATTTGGAAACCCAGCAATCTCATAAAATTGCCTTTTAATCACATCATTGTATGGGAACCGAATGTATTTTCGGGAGAGAGATTTTATTGCAGCCAACACTGCTGGCATCGTCCTGCTGATCGTTGGCTGGGAGACCCCAGCCCTGTCCCCGACCTCTCGCTGAAAGGTCCCGGTGGCCAAAAACCCCAGCGTGGCGAGCACCTGAACTGGTACAGGTAAGGCATTTGACCGCCTGGTTTCTCTCTTTAATCCAGCAGCTACATTATTGCATAAATCAATAAGCACATGCCTTGGGAGCCGAAAGCGACTGATCAACCAGGCATCACTCTCCATGAGGAGATCCCTGCGGTCCCTGAAGACGCGCTCACGTCTGACACGCACGTATTGCTCCTCCAAAATAAGCAAGTCTGCCATCATCAAGACTTGATAACTGTCAAAGCATCTGTTTAAATAGGGGAATGAATAAACATCTGACCAACCACAGTGGAACGATGATTATCTCAACAGGTGCTTTCAATTTTTGTTCCAGTTCTGTCACACCCATCGGACAAAAACAAAAACAATTACACCTTTTTGCCTTTAGTTAATTTGCAAACACACATTTCTGCTTGTATTTATGATTCTTTCACATTTTAATGTGTAATAATTAGTTGTCATCTTAGGCTATTTATCCTATTGTTTAATTTTTTGAAAGTGGTATCAGTAAAAACATGGGCTTTAAAAGAAATGTTTTCGTTTTAATAATCCGTTTTGATCTGTTCTAAATATGTGACTGCTTATGCTTAATGACAGCTGAGTTTTGTTCATTATTTTCCGCCAGATTTTGCTGTGCTGCACCGCAAATCCACAGACTCGAATTTGCATACACGAGCTCAGACCTGACGTGAGATCTGATCGCAGCTTCCGCTTACGTCCAAATTGATAAATGCCGAAGTTTGCGTGGAAATGGTCGTACGCACGGTTTTCGGTCGTACGTTCGTTTGATAAATGAGGCCCATTATGTTTTCTGTGCTGCGCTGCCCTTGAATGACTAATTAACGTAGCCACCTGAACTCCTCATCATTGAGTGGGAGGCAGAGAGCTGCACGCTGCAGACAGCTGTTTTATTTGGCTGTGGGTAAAAAACAAGTTAGCTAATAATGCTCAGATCTTTTGTTTAAGTGATGCGTTATTCTTCGGACTGCGCCACCACACAGTTATGTATGCACGTTCATGTAAATGGTAAATGGACTTGAGCTTATATCTTTTCTAGTCTTCTGACGACTCTACGCGCTTTTCCACACCTTCACAGTCACACACTGACGGCTGCTATGTAGCAAGACCATCAGAAGTAATCATACACGCTGACGAAGCAGCAGGAGCAATTTGAGGTTAAGTGTCTTGCCCAAGGACAAATCGGACATGTGGCTGCAGGAGCTGGAGATCGAAGCCTCGACCTTCCGGTTGAGAGACGACGACTATGCCAACTGAGCCACAGCCACCCCCTGGTACACACCTGAAAATAAGACTTCTGGGAAACCCCTTGTGTAATTCTAATCCCGATCATCACCAGTGTTCCCAACTGGTCTTGCCTCAAGACTCACCACCAACTCTGTTTAGCCCAGCGTACACTATACGATTCCAGGCCGATTTAAACCCCATTTTGGAGCAAAACGACTAATTTTCTACGCATTTTGTAAGCACACCTGGCTAATAAGGCTCATTCAGAATAACATTGCAACTTTTACCTTGTAAATGTATAAATTCAGTCTCGTTGAATCCCGACTTTAATCTCATAAATGTTCAACTAAAGTCTTTAATAATTCCATTTAATTGATTTAATTGCCCTAATGCCCCTGTTGCCAGTCTGTATCCATGCAGATAAACCGGCAGGCTTTAGGACCGGGGGGCGACGCGTGACGTATGACAACAACAGGAAGACGGCACGCACGTTGCTGGTAGGTGTGTTCTGTTAGCTTCTGTAGCATTAGCGTTAAGTTTCACAGTTAAAGTTGTGTTTTGTAACTGTGGCAGAAAGAGTCCCAGCTTCTCCCCTGCATGTTTCACTGACCCGCTGTTACCGACACGTTGTTGCGTCATCGACGGTGGTTTAAAAAGTGAACCCGCGGTTAGCAGCAGCGGCTAAGCTGTTAGCATCGTTAGCAGCAGCGGCTAAGCTGTTAGCATCGTTAGCAGCCGGTCACACTGACAGCAGCAGGGTCAGAGCCTGCAGGAGAGGAACGGAGGCTGTTTGAGTTGTGAAGGTGGAAGTGACGAGTCTGTTTCTGTGTTGGCTACTTCAGATGTTTGGAGATTATTCTGGCTGTGGACAAAGTTTAATGCAGCTGCTGTGAATCAGTGTCAGACATAGACACACAGTGGTCCTGGTCTGTACATGGAGTAGAGGACTTTTCTGCAGGTCTGAAGTTGTCTTGCTGTATTTCAGTTTCACATTTGGTGCGACTTCATGCTCCTACTCGATCACATGTAGAAGGAAAATACATTGTCGTTGTTATTTTTCAGTAAAGCTGCAAGAGTCGGTCACTTGATTTAGTTTTGATAGAAAGAAATGCATGATTTAGATTGTTGAGTCAGGCTGTTCTTAAAGCATAATTAATACATTTCAATGCTTCCTGTAATCTATTCTATTGTACTGCAATATGGACCAATATTACGCCGTTGTAGAATAAATGTACAAAGACGACTGAGCTTCGTTGCAGCACTTTTGCATACAAGTAGTAGCACAAGCAGGGGGGTCTCCAAGGAATATAAAGTTGGAAACACACTGATCCAGCGGGCACACCAGAGAGCTCAGGCATCATGAAACTACGTGATGTGCAGGATGTAAACTACAAACATGGCAAAGCTCGAGGACGTCACCGTTTTGCTAGCTCTGAGATCAGAACTAACATGATACTAAAATCCATAATCAATGGTGACATGAGATCAGCTCAGACGACTGATGACCAGGGGACAGAAGACACCGTCTGATCCATCCCGCCTCTCACGGGTCGTAAAGGTCGCAGTGTTTGGGTTAACACGAGCCACATGAGCAACAGCTTCTGTTAACCATTTCACCAAAGATGACTCATCATTCAGCTGAAAAAGGAGTTTAGATGATGCTTCTTTTCCATGCTCCACACGTCGATGTCAGTCATGTTTAAATTGGGGCTGTCCGCATTTATTTTCTTTGGACTGCTATTCATTTCATTTTGTCCCTTCAGGCTCACCGTAGATAGTGGTCCTCAGTGTCTCCCTGTAGATAGTGGTCCTCAGTGTCTCCCTGTAGATAGTGGTCCTCAGTGTCTCCCTGTAGATAGTGGTCCTCAGTGTCTCCCTGTAGATAGTGGTCCTCAGTGTCTCCCTGTAGATAGTGGTCCTCAGTGTCTCCCTGTAGATAGTGGTCCTCAGTGTCTCCCTGTAGATAGTGGTCCTCAGTGTCTCCCTGTAGATAGTGGTCCTCAGTGTCTCCCTGTAGATAGTGGTCCTCAGTGTCTCCCTGTAGTCTCAGTGATGTAAAAGAAGGACACTGCTGCATCTTTGAATGTCTCATTTCACTTTAACAAACTCTCAGACAGCTCAGCTGACGAGTCCAAAGTCATATCCACCTGATGACATCACACATTGACCTTTGTTACCGTTCACCTGATGACATCACACATTGACCTTTGTTACCGTTCCTTTGAGCTGTTTGATGTCACTTTGTGATCCCTAACCACTTCCTGTTTCTGTGCTTAACTTCCTGTCCTAACCTTCCATCTACCAGAAGGGCCTTACTGTATTTCAAAATAAAAGCACACAGCAAGTAAAGTACTCTCAGCTTAAGACAGGACATTTCAAAATAAAAGCCTAACAATTTTATCTTTAAGTACGAAATAATGGAACTTTAAATATTGTAGTTTTTAAACATCATTCCTGCAAATGTATGAGCTTAATGAGTCTAATTTTTGCTGCTAGCTTGTCGTGCTCTAAATGAGACGCTCCACAGAATCAAAGCCCTTCACAAATAAAGATGTTTGAAGTCATTTATGAAGCAGACACGACAAACATTAACTTCCAACAACTTCTCTAACGTGATTTTCTGCTTTTTCTTACATTTTGAACGAGAGATTTTTGTGACGTTTCAATAACGAGGATTCGTTCTGTTATTCTAGATATCTCTTGTACAATGCGTGGATCTGCAGCAAACCTCCCTCTGCGCTGATAATGATGTTTGGCTGTCATGTTGCTGAAAAGGCGTTTTGAGCTGCAGACTTGATTAAATGTCAGATGCTCCAGATGTAATCAGAGAGCTGCTGTCCTCCTCTCCAGCATCAGATTACTCTCTTTGTCCTGGACTCATGACGCTGTATGACATTATTACTTTTTATCATACAAACATGAACAACAAACCCCAAGATGGCTACTACTGAAAGGCTAAAAAGATCATCCTCAAACTGCTGGCTAAAGTTACAGTGGCTGCTTCCACTTCCTGTACACTAGTCTCCATGTTCAAACCTACTTTTCTCCATTTCTGCACAGCTGGCAAAACGCTGCATTGTGTGCAAGAGATCCAAAAGTCAAGTCAAACCAAACGCTTCTCTGAAACAAGCAACAAGGTGGGTTCACTACATTTACCGCTGCACTCAAAGTATTCCCTGAAAGCTCTACTATTTCAACCAACTGGGTGAAAAACATATTGTGTCCTTGAAAGTCTTTTTACCCATTTCCATCATGTTGACTGAAAGATGTAAAAACTGGACTTGAAACCAGGAGTATCTCTGTGTGGTGTCGCTGTGCTGCAGTGTGTAATGTTTCTCCATGTAAGCTAAATAACGTCTGCAGGGAGGAATGTGCAGATCTCTGGATGACAAGCTTCAGATCTTAATCTCTTGTGGGGGGAACATTAGACACACTTTTATCAGAAATATCAAACTGAGGAACGTGTCATCGGCTGCTTCCTCTGGATTTATTTTTCGGTGCAGTCATTTGTGGTTTCGCTGTCACGTCTGCTGACAGGTACATTCTGACATCTGCTATTTGCTCTGTAACAACACCCTCAGAGAGACGTTCAGAGGTGGCTCAGCCTGGTTATTTCTGTTTGATTTCTGAGCTGTCAAGTCGCTTTCAGCTCGTATTTGTGTCCCGGAGTGACAGATTGAGCTAACGACTTCTTCACCCAAGGCACAAACTGCCCATTACTCCTCCAAGGTGAGCAGAAACGAGGATTTTTGTAACGCTTTTCCCTGCTGCTGTGGCCTAAAAAAACCTCGTCTGATGTTCTGCATGAGAGAGAAATCCCATTTGTGTCCGTGGCAGAGGGCCCGATCCTCCCGGCTTACAGTCAACACTGACACTTGTCCAATAATCACCTTAGTTTAGGCTGAGTGAGCTCGTGCAGCTATGGCCGTCATGCAGTCTGGTGAAGAATAAATGTTTGGTGATGATGTTAAAGATGTTATCTGGAGTTTGTCCCATTTCAAAAAAGTACCGAAAGCAAAGTCAGATCAAATGTCTCGCTAACAGAGAGAGGAGGTTAGTGGACATCACCAGGTGATATAACGTGGAAATCTGTTATAAACGTTGATGTTTCCTACAAGATGAATCCGGATCCTTTCAGGGACCTAAGAAATGTGCAGACTGAAACAATCGAGGTGTCGCTAGTTGTGTAAAATAAACTGACCTGAATTGGTAACCAATCTAAACGTTCAAGATCCGAGTGAATCAGTCCACGGACGCCTGGATCGGTTAAAACCGGTTTCAAAGTCATGAACCGGGTCCCTCCGACTCGTCTTTATTTATAGATCACTTTTCATACATATAAAGCATGCAGCCCAAAGTGCTTTGTCATTGAGTCACAGTGTCCCTGAGGTTTAGCCTCTTCTCCTGCATACTGTGTTGAGCATCTTTTAAGTCACCAGGCTCTGAGTTTGACCTTTAACCTTTTACACTCCTGATAGTTTTCAACCACGAGGTTTTTTTAAAGTATAATGGTGCCGTTACAAAACGTGACACAAAACAAACATGTTTAAAAAGCGCTTCATAGATTTCTTATGAAGACATTTTTTATTTCTAGGCACACATTTACGACCCACTGAAAACATCTCTGCGACCCACTTCTGGGTCCTGACCCACAGGTTGAGAACCACTGGCAAACAGCATCCTGTGAATTTCAAAATGAAACACAATAAGACCCCCGATCGTATATCCCGTCACTTTATCAACATAATGTCAAAACGTGCGCCAAACGGACAACAAATCAACCTCGGATAGACAAAGTGACCTGATGTTTGCTCGCCGTTCTCTATGTTACCTCGTAATCTTGTGAGCCCGCGAGTCCAGGTGTGCTCGGACCCAGTGGGTAAGGTCACACGCTGTCGTGTTGAGTAAACCCACAGTGGGGACGGAACGCTGCACTGTGGAACCTGCCTGTAAGTCATCGGTGTGCATCTTGTTTCCATCCAGAACCTTTGATTAACGGGGTGTAGGGAACACTGCAGCCACTAGGGGCAGGGGCGGACTGGCCATCTGTGTGATCTGGAGAATCACAGAACGGCCGGTACTCCAGGACGGCCGGTGGCCGCCACACAGTCATCACCAGTTTTTTTTTTTTTTTTTTTCGGCTAATCTACTGTTTCACACTCCAGTCCAGTAGGTGGCAACAATGCGTCTTTAAGTTGGATGCCAGCCGGCAGCCGCTCCTATGTGCCCACCAGCTAATTGAAAAGAAGAAGAAGAAGAAGAAGTAGTAGCAGCAAAGACGATAATTGAGTATCTTTGGTAGTTGTAGTGAAGCACTTGTATCGAAAAAATATGGATAACATCGGTAAAAAACGCGAAGAAAAAGTGGGGCTGAGAAGGCGAGGGGAAAAAATGCGACATTTAGAGAGTGAAGCCGCTAAATGTCGCAAACTAACTGAAATGTTCAGCAGCACAACCGGCAGCAGCAGCATTACGGCACAAGATGACGTTAATATTAGCAGCATCCAAGAAGTGAGTGAAGAAGAGAGTGTTGAGGCCGGGACTCGCGGGAGCCAGACAGTTGTGCAGCCTCAGCATGGTAGGGCCACCTGTGATGATGAGGGACAGAGAGATGAGCTACAGATACAGGGTGAGTAACATGACATGAGAGAGGGAGAAAGAGAGTTACTTGCTGGCTGATGTTAGCTAATGTTATTCAGGTGTTGCTTCACTTTTATCTATACCCAGTTTGTGTTGCTCAGTACAATGCAAAACATGTAATGAAATAAAGTGAAATAATGATTTTAGTAGTTAAAACAGCTCCACTTTAAAGATTTTAGGTGTAAAATACCACATGCAGCAATATTAAGAAATAGGCTATATAAACAACTGTTGTGCTTTTACTTTTTAAAGTTCTGGTAACGTTACAGTTTTCTGAGAATACTTACATACTTTGTGGACTTGATATAGAAGTTACATTTGTAGTGGGGAATTTTCATTATTATTTGTGCAGTTAGTTAATTACTGCATAAATTAAGATTTTTGAGTAATAGAGTAATCATAAGATTGCATGGAATAGATGATATAATATGCTGTTATAATCAATTGGATACATAAAACATGTTTTAAAAAAAAAATCCATTCCATCATTTGTTTATTCAGTTTGAGTTTAGACCGAGGGCAGTGGATGACACCCACGCCAGCTCAACCTTAAATTACTTTAAGCGCCCAAAGTCAGACAGTCACAGCCTAGAGGGTTTTTTTTTCTTACCACCCTCAGAAGAAGACAAAATACCTGACAGTACAGATATGTTGGTATGGTATAGTGTCATGAGTCATGATTAAAGTATGGTGACACCCATGCCAGGCGTTGATGACTTTCCGCGTACTGATTGTTGTGGGCCGGTTAGTCAAAGTCCAGGGCTGTTTTGTAGTCCCAGTCCGTCCCTGACTAGGGGGCACTATCAGGGCTTTGTGTCACCGCCTGTTCTCATCTGTAGACATCTGTTGTCTTTAATGAATCACTCATCAGGGAAATGAATCTGCTGCTGCCTCTGGGCCTTCAGTGGAGAAACAAACGTGTCTTTAATATCGAGAACATGTTTCTGTTGTTGGAGCTTCAGTCGTCCTGGTGGGCAGAGGAACAGCGAGGACAGAAGGGACCGTTATCTGGAAGTCTTTCCATCCGATAAACGCTCTGCAGAGGAGGCAGTGACTGCAGACCCTCCTGCTGGTAATTATGGGTAATCAGCAGAGAAAGTCTCGGTGATACGATGAGGGAAAGTCCATTTCAGTGACCGGCTCTCGCTCTTATTGAGGCAGCTGGAGGTGAACCGTGGGTCGCTCTCAGTCTTTGACATTTACTGAACGTCCTGCAGCTCTGGCATTCTTATGTTCTCCTGAACATGAGGCAGCTTTCTGTCACTCCTCCACTTTCAAACTCTTTTACTTTAAGACCTCGCTCCACTTTTTGCTTGTTGTTTTCCAGATTTAGGATCATTGGAAATGTTTGGCATTTGTCTTTCTTCTTCTTTTCTATGGAAGCCCATTTCTGAGGGAAAAAGAGAAAACAGACTATACACTTTCATCTAGCTCCACCTTCAGGACCAAAGTGTTACTGAGCCAGCTCATAAAGAACATGCAGAGAGGTCTGTTCTCTTCCTAACACCTGGTTAACATGAAACTGTTCCTTTAAATGAGGGCTGGAAGATACACCGTTAAACCATCACTTTGTACGGTGGCTCTGAAAGTCAACGTCAGAACTACTTCCTGATTGCAAACAACAAACGACCTTGCACTTACTGCACAAAATTCACCTTTTGTGATAAATATTTACCTTCTGCATAAAATATTTCAGAAACTCAAAAGGGAAGAACTTTTCATCTTGAACTTGTGTCAATGAGGGGAGTACATGGAGGAAGATAAGTGTTAAAGAAACCGCCTGCATACTACTATCCAATGCTGTATAGAGTCTGTACTGCATAAGAACGTAGTATGTAGTATGACCTCTGTAGTCGGTGGTCATTCTGCAGTACACCGTAAACAACAGCCCAGCTGACGCCTGAAAAAAACTGACAATCGATTCATTTAGATTTTCATTACTCAGAGAATCTTTGTGAGGTTTGATCAAATTGGGATTATTTCCTCTGTAACGAGTCCGCCATTTTGATCTCTGACCTTGCGCTTTGCATTGTGGGAAAAAGTACATGAGGGAGTCACTTCTATCTGAACCAGTTCTCTTGCCCGCTTCCATCGCTGCAACACCTGTTGGTTTGACCTGATAACTGCTCTCATATCTGGCAAACCGAGGGGCGTCCAAAACGGCCGTGTGGGGGTGCCTTAAAACCGCCTACCTTCTCTGGTCCAAACAAATCCAGACCATTCAGGACCAGAATCTAAAGTTAGAAGGAGGACATACTGGCTGCTGCATTGTTGTCAGAGAAGCCAGCACTTCAACATAGCATGTTTCCTTAATGTCTGATCATAGAGTAAGCTCACTTTATCATCTCACTCTCTACACATCTCACTGAGAGCTTTCTGACTAATGCAAGCTCACTTTAAGGTTTCTCCACAGATGATTCAAAGCCTTGGCATATTAATGTAAGAGCCAATGATAACTGTTTCACAGGAGGCTCCAGCCTTTCTCTCTGCTTCTTTGTGTTTCGTGGTCTGACTGCTGTGTTCAGTGTCAGGTTGTGATCGTACAGCTTCACTAAGAGCGTCCGGCCCCTCTGTGCCTTTGTTTATGACGCAGTGACAAATGCACTCGAGCACATTAAAGTGAGCTCCGCCGGGGGAAACGGTCTTTATCAAGTCTGCAGAAAAGACATTAATACTGTCGAAATGGTGACAAACGAGTTAATGCAGCACGTCTCTATTCCACATTGTTATTCACGCCGGCGCCCAATAAGGAGAATCAGCTGTGTAACAAGGCGAGCGATGGAGCAGACAGGTTATCATAAACAAACACTTATTGGGAGTTATTAGAGTGCGGCAGAGCTCCTGCTTTTATATCAGCACATAAAGAGCAGACTGAGTGAAAGAGCAGCGTCCGTGTCGCCTCAGGATGAGGAGGCCTCTTTATGTCGGCCAGCAGCTCCTCACAGATCTGTCACGGGTTCAACAAACCCAATTCCACTAACCGCTTCCACTTTATTCAGATGAGCCCGATACAGAGGGTATAAATATCAGATCCAGCGAGCGCAGAGCCCCCGGAGCAGACCTCAGGTCAGCAAATCAGCCAGCATCAAGCCCAGACTTTGTGCTGTGCTTTTCCTCCGATCGCTACAATTGAATTTCTTGCTCTCTGGGCTGGACTCCATCTCGACCGCTGACTAATGTTGGCGTTCCAAAGCTTTTCCAGAACGATAAATCCACAGGGGAAGGATGCAGCCAGGCAGCAGGGACGCTGATTACAGGCCGTCGCTGTGAGATTTCCCCTCCAACCAGTTCCACTTCTGCCAGAGCAGCAGTTCTGCGCTGTGCAGGGGGGAACACACGAGGAGCCAATAAAAGACCTGACCTACAAATAAGTTTGGACGGAGACCCGGGAGAGTGAGAGCTGTGGACCTGAGCAAGAGGAGGGTCAGGCCCCGCTGTGTTTAACTAACAGCCTGACAGGCAGCTGCTAATTACAGTTTTAATTAAGGTGCAGCTTCACACGAGAGCAGCGGCGTACGACTGAAACCATCAAAGACTTTATTTTACATTCATGTAGCGGAATACGCTGAGTCACCAGGTTTTTAAATCTTAGCTACATGAACACATGCCCAATAAATAAAATCTAAATGACATTTTCTATCAATCAAGACGCCAACTTTATCTCATTACACACACACACACACACAGGCACACACATCACACACACACACACACACACACACACACACACACACAGGCACACACATCACATACACACACAGACACACACACACACACATACACACACACACACACACACACACACACATACACACACAGACACACACACACACACATACAGACACACACACATACACACACAGACACACACACACACACATACAGACACACACACACACACATACAGACACACACACGCACACACAGACACACACGCATGCACACACACACATACACACACAGACACACACACACACACACACACACACGCACACACACACACACACACACCCACACACATAAATGTCCATTGCCTTTTTTAAAGGTTTTTTTTTTGGGCCATTTTTGGGTCAGACAGCTGAAGAGAGACAGGAAATGTTGGGAGGACAGATAGTGGGGGATGACATGCAGCAAAGGGCCAAGGTCGGATTCTAACCCATGGTTGCTGCAACTAGTACAACCTCTGTACATGGGGCACATGTCATGACCACTAGGCCATCCAGCGCCCTATCCAATGCCTGTTAATTCCCAAGTTAATAAATTCAAATGTCACCGCCTGCCTTTCGACGTCTCACACAAACTCACCGTACAGAGTCTGTTTAGCGTCTTTTTTAAGGTCCCTCCTTTGTTTTTTATACATTTCTAACCGAGGATGCTTCTCGTGGTTGCGGTTGAACGTCAGACGTTCACATTTCCATTTCAAGGAGCACTTCAGCTGCTGTTTCCAAGGTCGTTTTCAAAATGAATTTATAAAGATACACAGACGAGAGTCCTTTAAGTTTTCTGGAGAGAAACAAACAAACCTGAACATCAGAGTGAGCAAGTGTCTGAGGAGGATCCTGTGATGGAACACTAAGTTTCCTGCTGACGATGTCAAACGGTAGTTTCAAACTTTCCAGTGACCATCTATGTTTTTAAGGTGCCATCAAAGAACACCAGGACCCCTCCGTTAATCCGTGCATTATCATGTACGGCCTGATCACATCTGAGGACATTTGACTCGACATTTCTTTGAAACACTTGGAGCTTAATCACACAACATGTAAGAGCTCAGGCGTTACCAAACAGGAGTCCTCCTCCTGTCTATTTTTCACGGCAGGTTTGGTGATCGGAAACTGAAATGCATCACGCTGAGCCTGTTCTCCCCCACTGGAGTTTTTCATCCACTCTGCTTTTCTCAGCGCGCTCCAGGAAGCCCAGACAGGCGTGAAATGACCGAGCAGCTGGCAGCAGCAGCAGCCACGCACCGCTGCCTCCGGCACACAGCTATCAGCCTCGTCTGGACGTCCAGCGGCCGCACTCTGGAGATCTGCTACAGCTATTACCTCCACATCACAGGACTTCAGATGGAACATCATCAAAAGCAAACTGTACTCCCTCCACGACTGACCCGTCTGCAGCCGGAGGAGCCTCATCGCTGCAGACGAGGTCGGTTTTAAGAAGACAATCGTGTCAGCTGTGGAGTAAATTAAAGGAACAGTTTAGTGTTTACGTGAAGGTAAAAAGTTTCTGTCCGCTGTCTACTCTGCAGGCCTGTGTCAGCAGCTCTGTGAAAGCTCTGGTGTTCTGGCACGGCCTCGAGACGGACCGCGGCGCTCGCTGTGGAAACATAATCATTGACTAGAGTGGCAGCGAACGGCGACATAGTCCGCGGAGTATGTGTAAATTGGAGGTTAAAGTAAATCTGCTGAATGCTTCTGGGCCTCCGTACAGAGGTGTCTGCAGAGACCCTGTCCTCTGCCTGGATTTGACACACAGACACACACACGCACACACACACACACACACACACACAGACAGACAGACAGACAGACACACACACAGACACACACACACACACACACGCACGCACACACACACACACACAGAGACACACACACACACACACACACACACACACACACATACAGCACAGAGAGTTCCCAGCCTCACTGAACGTTACGTCTTATTAAACACGGCGAGCTGCCTCCGCCGGGCGTTGTAAGACATCAGCTCCCACCGTGTGCTGCAGGGAGGAAACTCCGGCGCCGGAGCAGAAAATCTATTCTAGCATAACAATCCGTCCTGACGTGAACATATTGCCATTACACTTCATGCAGCCGCTGCGTGATTCCCCCTCTCGGAGAACAAGTGTATCATCAGAGGAGCTTCAAGGTTTCCGCTCAGTCCCTGCAGCGCTCGCTCTCATTTCCTGGAGTTTCCTGTCGACTCGTTTAAACCCTTACGCTGACTCAGCAGGTCTCACATCAAAGTCTCGGTGAAATGAAGAATCCTTCTCACCTTGTTAGCTCAGTGTCCACATAATCATGTACTGCTTTTAACAGCAGGGCGCCCTCAAACTACATCACACGCCATGTTCTTCCTCTTGATTTAATCTGAAATCAGTGTGAGCCGAGGGAGCCGTCTCCAGAACTTCTGAACCACAGGAGGATTTCTTACAGTTCAGTTCTTACAGCAGCATAAAGACGAGGAAATAATGATCTACTTCATCATTTAGTTCACTGATTCATGACTTAAAATCTGAGGCTTTTTAACCCTATAGAGCAGCTGGAAAAGAAAAGAGTCGTTTCAAAGTCGATCTAATAGAACAATCACTCTCAACAGGGAGAATGGCGTCCCTCTCATGTCCACAAAACGCCCCGGTCGCCTGTTTTCAGCACTATGTAACTTTGTCAGCGGGCTGAAGTCGTCTCATGAGAAGTGCGTACGTCTTTACGGCTCTAGTTCACACAGCAGCCTTCAGCTACAAAGCAGCCAGTTAGCCCGTCTCTGTCCTGTTTGATACGACGACTGAGGCTAAGAGGAAGAGGACGGTGACGGATGAAGATAAGAAGAGACAAAGAGAGAGAGAGTGAGAAGCAGAGTGTTCATCCCTGCAGATATTATTCAGAACAGACTGAGACGTAACGTTAGCCTGTATGGTTAGCGATGCCATCGTTGTCTCATGTTTAGCAGCTTTACCGGCTCCAGAAAGTCGTCTAACCCAAGTTATGTCTCAGGTTTGATACGAATAAATCAATAAATCCATCTGACACCAAAAAGTCGTCTCTTTCCTCGTCCATCTTGAAGTTAGCTTCCCAAGTTTGGAACCTTACAAACCGATCTCAGCTAGCATGTTATAAAGGAGCCTCTCCAATGGAGACATTTAGCCCCGGCCTTTAGTCGTCATGGTAACAGCTGAATACACAAACACATACTCCACATGGTTTTACTGAACTGCCTCTGGCAGTCACTGAAAATGGTGCTCTCCTTGTAGATGTACAAACCGACTCCAACTAACTCATCATCACACAAAGGAAAATAATGTTTCTTACAGCGAGGAGATAAATATGTTAAGATCGACCTTAATGTGCTCGTTATGTCAGTGAAACAAAATGTCTAACACAGTCGACGAGGTACAAACAATAAATGATGTTTCTTTGTTCAATATTTCACCAAAAAGATTCATTATCAAACATTAAATCTCTCATTTTAAATCTTTCAGTTTGTGGGTTTTGGCGCCCCCTGTGGACGAAGTATGTAGTGTGGCGTTCTCTTTAAAGCGCTGGGAATCCAATTTTGGAGATCCTTCAAAGTCTGCACCTGGATCAGGGGGATCCCATCCAGTTTTTCTTTGAAAGCTGGGATAAAAGAGATCTGTATATGTGTATTTCTTTGTTAAACTGTGATGTAGTGTTCTCTGTATAAACTGACCTGAGTGTGTTTCAGTGCTTGCTCTTCCACTTAACACATGCTCAGGCTGTGATTGTCCTCTTTCCCCCCGTGTTTGCTCCGATCGGTTTCCCGTACAGGTTTCTGTTTCTCTCCTGCAGCTGCATCGACCCGCTCCCCCCT
This sequence comes from Tautogolabrus adspersus, assembly GCA_020745685.1. Lineage (NCBI taxonomy): Eukaryota > Metazoa > Chordata > Actinopteri > Labriformes > Labridae > Tautogolabrus > Tautogolabrus adspersus. Next base: position 32,463,134 of record CM036539.1, on the reverse strand, counting down.
CAGAGATCAATAAAGATTAATCTGTCGTAGTCTAATCCGACCTGAGCGACGTCTGCCTTCCTCTGTGTCTTCACGGTTCTGATGCTCTCCTTCTGTTTGTGCTCCAGGTGATGGCTCGGCAGGCGTCAAAGGGGCGGTACCTGCGGGCGTTCGTCAGCGGCTTCTTTGTTGCCGTTCCCGTCACGGTCACCGTCCTCGATCGATTCGCCTACGTGGCTCGAGTGGAGGGAGCATCCATGCAGGTGAGACGTTACAAACAGAGTCAACAATCAGCGAAGGGAGAAATCCTCCAGCTGTCCGTCTTCAGAGACGTCTCCGGGGTGCACAGGGGAGTGGGCTGCAGAATCTAGATTCTGCTTTCAAAACACGCTGACAACAGAGAGGCCACGGCGTCCTCAACGTGGAAGTCCAGTGTAAGAAACGCCACAAAGAAGGCTTTGAGGAACTATTTTGGTATCCATGAATCATCTCTTTGGTATCCATGAATCATCTCTATCCATCACTGTAAACGAATTAGGTCTGTCATAACAAAAACCTGTTGAGTACTTACATCACCTCAAATAATTCCAACAGTTATCACAGCCAGAGAAATCAGTAATTTTAGAGTTGTGTCTTGTCGTGGCGGCTGCCATGACAGACACTACGTCAAAGGCCGCTGCATAAGGAAGCGTGAGCTGCTACTGAAAGCTGCCGTACTGTTGCTGTATGTGCTGCTGTGATAAAAACGTCATGTAGATTATACTCGGGTACCTTAGCTCGTCTGTAAACATGTTCTCACAGAGAACATGTCAAATCAGAGTTAGTTTTTAACAAGAACGTGGGTGTAGTAGCAGAGAGAATCACTCCCATGATTCCCCGCCAGCCTCAACGTCATCTTTTGTTATTGTTTTGATTGAGAGCCCCCTGGTGGAGGAATTTAAAAACTGTGTGTTTAATTGAACTCTGACGTCATACGTCACCGATCAAACAACCGTCCACAGCAGCTTCGTAAACTTTATTAGAGAGACAGGACAGTGGGTAGAGAGAGTGGGTTGGGAAACACATCAAAAGAGTCACAGGTGTGACCAGGCATCTACCTCTAGTGTTGAAAAAATGAAGCCAATTCGGATGTCCAAAATCCTGCAGTTCATAGAGTGTCCACTAGAGGCTGGCTGCAGAAGCACAGGAAGTCACATACACACAACATCCAATTTTTTAAACGGCTCAGTTTTGTTCTATGAACGATATGTGTTATCCATAGTTAGGCGTGTAGCTGACCTGATTGACAGGTCGGCGCGGTGTAGTGGTTTGTCAGGAGGCTTAAAACCCGCCTCAGCTCCAGCTCTCAGCCTGTCGTTAGGTTGACTGAAAGTTAGGCTGAGACAGCATTTCCAGCATGGAGACCGCCATCGATGGGACTCCAGCGCCCCCTGCAGGAACAGATGGGGGAAGTCACTCAGGCCTCGTCCATTAATATTTACAGTCTTTGGGCACAGGACAGATTCAAACCTGTGGTCCACTTCGAGGACTACAGTCTCTGTACATCCGGCTGTCTACGTATGTTTGAACTAGGCCTAAAGCATGTTTCACTGCTGCAGGTTGATGCAATCTAATGGAGCAAATCCACATCTTTCTGTGCATGAGAGTCATTTAAAACCGGGTTTGAAAAAAACAAAACTCCAACGTCCTTACCTTTTAAGCCTCTGCACACAAAGTCGACATTTTCTCGTTACAGGTTTCTGGAAAAGCTTCAACTCCACATGCACGACCTCTTTTATTCTCATCCAAGCAGTAAACAACCGGAGCTGTTCTCTTTTTCAAAGCCAGCTGTAAAAAAGAAGAAAAAAAAGCACATAACAGAAAACAAGTGCCTGTTGGGTTTTGACCGAGATGGTTTCCTGTCGTGCGGCTTATTATCCTCGACGCGTTCTGCATTATGCATAAAACAATCTGCTCTCTATTTTTAATGAGCATGAATATTAAAACGTACTAGTTGCTCTTTGGTTCATGTTGTGTATTCATGTCTCTGTGCATGTCGGGTCAGGAAGCCGACCGCGATGAAAGCTTGCGAAGAGTTCAAGGCTCTAATCAAATCTCATCAAATCACTAATTAAACGGTTGTTTTTTGAAAGGAGGACACTGGTCGAGTAAAAGAGCTGTTTACGCTCCTGCAGCCTGACATGGGAGAGGCAGCGTCTGCGTCTGCATGCTCCTGGCTTCACTGTGGTTAAACTTTTATTCCGGTTAATCTGTTTACGTGGAGCCTTGATCCCCTGTGAGTGAGTCTGTCTGCATCAACAAACCACTTTGTACAAGATTCACGTCCGTAGCGAGGAAGAATGACACAAGTCAAATCCAGGCTCTCTATTTTCCGTCTGACTGAGCCGTGTCTTCCTGCTATTAAAAGTTAAAGACACGATGACCCGACGGAGCAAAGTGTGGAGGCTGCTCCTCGTCAACAAGAAAACATATTCCCATGTCTCTCTTATATTCAGAACATGAGGTGAAACATCGTTTGATTCTGATTCACAGTCTGAAGTCTTGATGATGAAAACCAAAGTGTGTTGGTTCTTCCTTTGTGCTCCAAAGTCCCAGACGCATCATATGAGATGTCGTAAAAGGTTAAAGCAATATGATGCAACTAATTTACCTTACAATAGCATCTCAACAATTTAAAGTCAGTGGTAGCTGGTCAACAGAGGGCGCTAAGGTGTCGCCTTACCATTCCAATGAAACAAGCGATAAGATATTCTTCCCCTACACGTAAATAAATTCTGCTCAATTTGGCAGTTTTCTGAATGATTTCGTGGCTCTGAAGCGAGTAATGTGACAGCTTGTCCAGAAACAGAATCTTTTCTGTTTTGAATGTTATTACATCTCCACATTGCTCAGCTTGTCCTCAGATGTTCTGTCCTCCTGTGCTGAATGACTTTGTGGTCAACAAGGTCGAACACGCTGCAGCAGCATGAAAGACTTCCTTTTGGATTAACGGTGCATATTTAATAAAAAGCACTGGTGCATGCATTTTCTGCTTTTCTGTGTTATTGACTTTAAATCATTTATGTATTTGCAGCTTCTTGTGAAGCCTAAAGGACATCTACGAGTGACAGGTTGTAGTCAGAGCGGTTTAATGTTTAGAGCAGCAGGTTCATCACAGCAGCAAGAGACCAGAAACACAGAAAGCTGCAAAGGTGTGTGTGTGTGTGTGTGTGCGTGTGTGCGTGTGTGTGCGTGTGCGTGTGTGTGAGCTCACTTTTTTTTGCAGTGCTTGGGAAGTTGTCATGGAAACAGTGCTCTCTGAGCTCCTGATGGTGATTAATATGTAGCGCTGAGTTTTTGATTTGTGTCAGAAAAAGAGGCGAGCATACAGATCGAGCTCATGATCATCTCATCCGAGTTTCACACATTTTAATTGATCATTTCTTCTTTGATTCATTTGATCATTTGTCTAATTAACCCCATTTAAAATATTTAAGATGTGAGTTCATTCATTTGACTTTTCTTTTTCTTTTTCATCTCTGCGTTCTGCCTTATCTTTCACATACCTGAATCTTCAATCAGCTACTGCAGTCCAGCTTTTTAGGTCGGGTACAATCACTTCTATCTGAACCAGTTCTCTTGCCCGCTTCCATCGCTGCAACACCTGTTGGTTTGACCTGATAACTGCTCTCATATCTGGCAAACCGAGGGGCGTCCAAAACGGCCGTGTGGGGGTGCCTTAAAACCGCCTACCTTCTCTGGTCCAAACAAATCCAGACCATTCAGGACCAGAATCTAAAGTTAGAAGGAGGACATACTGGCTGCTGCATTGTTGTCAGAGAAGCCAGCACTTCAACATAGCATGTTTCCTTAATGTCTGATCATAGAGTAAGCTCACTTTATCATTTCACTCACTGCACATCTCACTGATTGGACCTTTAAGTCTTATTATTTCGGATTACAGTCGTTATTTTCTACTTAAACTTAGTCTTCTTTAGTTCTCAAAGTTTTGCGATTGTTTGCATCATCTCTCTAGAAAACTAAATTAAAAATCTGACAATGTGCTGCTGCAGTCAAAACTTCACCCTTTGAAAATTTCTAACAGATTTTAACTCTCTGTGGTTGCAGCTTCAGAGACAATTCAGCATGAAATATAAAAAATATGAGTGTGAGAGGAGCTGATGAAGTGTCAGAGTGTATCTGATAAACTCCCCGGCTGGCAGCTCTCACAGGGATGTTTATTTAAGTGCAGACACATTCGAGATTTTCTGTCAATTACCAAAGCAAGCGTGAAATGGCCTGAGCGCGTCCTGTTTAATGAAACCGTCACCGTGTCGCTGGCTTTGTCACGCGTGGATCCTTCCTGAAAGTGACACAAAGTGAGACGTGAGAATAATGATTTTCATCATTGTTGTTTGTAGGGAGGGGGGGGGGGGTGGGGCATCCAAGACAAGCGTGTGATGGAGCTGTCATGGTGAACACGGCTGTTTGGTTTTTTATTTTACACAACAGTGAAATTTAAGATGAAAAATTCCATCATGTTGATCATTAAAGGAGGTGGGAGGGTTTTTTTTCTTAGTCATTTTTGGGCCCCTTTGCCTCCATTAGATTCGATAGGCGGAGAGAGTGAGGCATGCAGCAGAGCGCCGAGGCTGGATTTGAACCTATGGCCGCTGCGATTAGAACTAAAGTCTCCGTGCATGGGACATAACCGGTCATCGAGCGCCCGGGAGGAAGTTTGATTAAAGACAGTTTAGTGCCGTTTCTACCAAGCGGTCCAGTTAGTCCGGTCCATCAGGTAAACCCTGATCTTGCTTGGATTTCCACAGCCAACCGTATCCTCACTTGGGAGGCGGAGTGTAAGCCAGACGGAGAAAGTCGCGTCAGCTACATAATAGCGTGACATCATAGCAGCGTGACACAGTTTAGCATGAAAAATAAATTAAACAAAGAAGAATTCAACACAGTAAACAAAGGGGAACAACGTCCAGCAGAGGTCATCACCTCCGGGGTCGTCCATGGGGCGGTGCTCCACCCTTTAGGGTCTGATCCGTACACTTGGTGACCCAACGGAAGGGTAGCAACAAAGTAGGATGGTACGGATCGGTTACTTTAGTTCCATTTCCAATCTTGGTCAGTGGAAATGCCAATAAATGCGTACGGTACCAAACCGACCCGAACTGGACCGGACCGCTTGGTGGATCCATATTCACTATTCGGTCCTCTGTCGCTGACCCGGTTCTTGTTCCAACAGTGACTGTCCTCCATACAAACGTTGAACTGAGTCACTCACCATCTCATGTGTCTTTGTTCTTACTATACCGTCATGAAGTGTGTGTGTTTTATCATTGTGTGTTTGTGTTTTTGTCTGTGTGTGTGTGAGCAGCCGTTCCTGAACCCAGATGGAGGGTCTGAGTGTGACGTCGTCCTTCTGAACCGCTGGAGTGTGAGGAACTATCAGGTCCAACGAGGGGACATCGTCTCCGTCCTGTAAGTAACACGTTTTTAAAAAAAACACCACAAACTTGTTTCTTAACACGGAACACAACATGAAGCGGCTGAATCATCTGAAGACTTCATGAGGACTTCAGAGCTCAGGGGTGTCTTTCATTCAGGGAGGTGTAGGATTCATTTGTCTGTGGATGATGTTTCACAATCCTGTCGATAGCTGGTGCTTGTAGAAGACTGTAAAACAAACAGAAGCCGTTTTCACATATGCACTCCGGATAATATCTAGATAATTACGGGAGGACTGCTCCGGAGATTCTCCCGACCCAGCCGTTCACATATGCACCTCACAGCTGGAGACTATCCCTGTCAGACGGGAGGGGGGGGCTGGCGGTCTCCTGAGGTAAGACGTGACGTAAAAACACAACGCGGAAGTAGCTGACGCAACAACAGTCCGCTACAAGACGCTATAATGACAGTATTTGCCTTTATACCAATGCTATGTGTAGTCCGATGGAATGACAACATCCGCAAAAGAGCGGAGAAGAACATACGGGTGAACAGAAAACATAATGCAGCCGTTTCATTATGTGCACAGAGATCTTAGTGGTCGCGTGTAGACACTCTATGCACCGTGCAGCAGTCACAGTATAGAAACGTCACTCCCCTACTATTGGCTCGAGGTGAATTATCCGGAGAATACGCTGCAGCGTTCTCACATCAGCCCACCCGGACTTTCTGCGGAAAAAATACTAGGGGTCTGGCAGGAGAAACTCCGGGTGAAGTCCGCGCGAAAAATGTGGCTTTTTGTGTTCACATATACAGCCCCTCCGGGTCAATCTCCGGAGTTTTTCAGGAGATTTCCGTATGTGTGAAAAGGGTTAGAGTGAATATTTTGGATGGTACCTGCTCAGGTGAGTCTGAGTGGTGATTTTGTCAGACGCCAAAAAGATTTATTGTTTTTTGTTGTTGTCATTACGAAAGCACTCACACATTCCTCCTACATATCCATTCTTTTTTATATCCCTCCTCTGACTCCGTAGTTAGCAGCCTCTCTCTCTCTTGCTCACGTTTACGTCCTGTGTTGTGGCTGAAGTGAAGACAGGTTTTTATTCGTCTTTGTGGAGGATAAAGTCCGAGCGGTGCAGCTTCACATAGCTGGACGAGCACGTTGACGTGATCGCAGAAACTCTGACATTTAGATCCCTCCTGGTGGCATTATCAGCTCGGTGCACCTCCCCCCTCCCCCTCCTCTGAGCCTGTTTGTCTTCACATCTTAACACCATCTGTTTACCTGGCAGCTCTTTTTAAAGATAGTTCAGTCCTCCACAGATGAAACAGATTGGCACCGCCTTGCTTCAGCGCTGAGGATTTACTCAAAATCCTTCACACAGCTACATCCATCATCCGCCCAGCACAGAATATTTAGATTTCCAATGTGAAGCAGGGAGACTGCAGGGAGACTGAATCCTGCTTATAATTGGCACTCATTTTGAAAGAAAAATGCTGAGGCCCGTAGAGTAATATGTTATTTACAGAGTGCTTCTCATTTTCAGAGGGAAATTTTGTGTCTGAGCTGCCGTAGCTGTTTGTCATGCTCTCCGTGCAGACATTACAAACCGGATTGATTTTATGTTCGGCTGTGAACAGAACCATTTGCCTTTGAGCGGCCTCACAAACTGATTTCTGCAAAACATCATTTTCTGCAGGACGGGGAGGAAATGTGTATCGCCTGTTGTGAATCTGCATCACGAGAGAGACGAACAGAGTCCCAGCTCTTGGCTCGCTTTCGTGCTTGTTTACGTTGAAGGGTTTGATGACAGCCATGTTGGAATCAGCAGGGGAGTTGTGTTGAAGTTTCACAGTCTATGAATATTCATCGAAAACTCAGCCGGCATGGAAACCTTCAAAAGCGGCGAGCTTCATCCCTCTGCGGCAGAAGCGGCCTGTCACATGTTTGCTTTGAGTCGAGGATCTGGGTGACAGCCGACGAGCGTCTGAAGCTCCGAGCTGCTGTTTCTGTTTCTTGGACAAACGCCGACTCTGCGCTCAGTGAGAAGAGCAAGGCGATAACTCTGCCGAGGCTGCATTTGGGTAGAGGGGACGCCGAGGGGTCCTGGTTTAAAACTTCTGCCTGTAGTTTACCTGAGTCACATGAATAGCTCTGTACATGGCAGCTAATGTCAGCAACTTACATTTTTGTACAGATCCTACAATAGGAATGTGTCTGTTGGCAAATTATTGCGACTCTTTAAAAGGATACTCTGGATACTTCTTTTGGCGCTGTGTGAGGAACAGGTAGGGCGGCACGATATGAGGAACAAATATGTGATAGGGGTTGTTCAATAAGGGGACAAGGACATGAAGTGCAATAAGTAAAAAAATATGAAAGAGTGTATTCTGGTTATAACTCACAACTTAGTGCTGTAGTACTCGAAATCGGTCTTGGTCTCAAGACCACTTTTTGGAGGTCTCGTCTCGCACTTGAAAGCCTTTTTACTCGGCCATGTCTCGGTCTCAGACTGGGTGGACTCCTTATTTTAAATCAAGACCACCAGTGATGGGCTGTTTTCAACATCACAATTTACTGTGATTAGAAGGGAAACGCCTCTTTCTACAAGAACAAATACCCTCAGTTCATTTGTAGTTTGACTTTCATCCCCCGGTTACGTCCGCAACCTTCCCGGTGTTGCGGTCTAAGTGAGTGACACGCCCCCTGCACACAATTTGATGATTTTTCTGTGAGATTTATGGTCTTGGTCTCATCTCAGTCTCCCCTGCCTTGGTCTTGTCTCGGTCTCGGAGCACTCTGGTCTCGGGATGTCTTGGCCTCGGTTAGTGTGGTCTCGGGATGTCTTGGCCTCGGTTAGTGTGGTCTTGACTACAACACTGTTACAACTACTTACAAAATGTGATCCCTGTTTGTCGGAGAAAATGTCAACTTTACTCGTGTAGCTTCAGCCTCATCTTTATGATCTTCATCACCTACAGCGTAAAAAGTTTTCTCCTGCAGCCCTTTCAGCACATTTAGATCCCTGTGACATTCATTTCAATAAGAGGTATCATTCCAGAGCTGAACAAATACTTGTTATTTTCTTCTTTTCACCTTCTCGCCTCCTTTTCCAAAGTCTCCAGAGATCAAACCCATGCAGACGCCAACACCTCATGCTTAAGTTTTTCAGTCAATTTAAAGAAAAATGCTAAGACACACTAGGGGGAAAACAGAGAGGAAATGAAGTACAAACTGTTCAGGTGAGGAAACATAAAAAGCCTGTGGGGTTTCTAAAAACATCTCATCCTGAACGAGACGACACACAGAGACTATAAATGACAAGAGAGAAGAAACACATGGATAACAACAATACAGGAATACCAATGAGAGTCAAATAAATGAGCTTAGTGTTTGTGTTAGCAGCTGCATGTTTCGTATCTTTTCATCTATGGGCTGAAATTCTGATAAAAACGTTTGTTGCAGAAGGAGGTGAACTCTCAGTTATTTTGTGACCGTTGTTCAGACGTTCTTAGTCCCAACGCGTCAACACACTTATGATTAATCCTTCAGGACTTCAGGCTTTTTTTAGACAGCCATTATGTAGCTGACTGTGAGTCTGTTTTTCTTTGTCTGTCTCTGACTCTTTTGTTTTGGTGATGTAAGAAAATGTCCTCAATCTCACCCCTGTTTTCCATCCTGTTTTCTCCCCGCTAACTTTTTAAAGGACAGGTCTTCTGATGTTCTTTAGTTTCCCACATTAAATTCCCAAAGAACACCAATCAAACAGGAAACATATTAACTTTATATTGTTTGTGTACCACAGTCTGTTATATCTCTGTGTGCTTTCAAATACAGCAGCTCAGTCAGCGACCATGGGGATGTTTATAGCGACAAACTTCACTATTGCTAAACAGAAATTTAGATTTAGAATTTAGATTGTGGGCGGCTGTGGCTCAGTTGGTAGATTCGTCATCTCTCAACAAGAAGGTCGAGGGTTCGATCCCCAGCTCCTGCAGCAACATGTCCGATGTGTCCTATGGCAAGACACTTAACCCTGAATTGCTCCCCCTGCTTCGTCGGTGTATGAATACATATGAATGGGATTAGTTACTTCTTTTTTTAAGATTTATTTTTAGGCTTTTGTGCCTTTTGTGGAGAGATAGGACAGTGGATAGAGATGGAAATCAGGGACAGAGAGAGTGGGGATTGACATGTGGGAAAGGGGCCACATTTGGATTCAAACCTAGGCCGCCCGCTTGGAGGACACTACCCACTGCGCCACCAGCGCCCCAGGGATTAGTTACTTCTGATGGTCTGATTAATGTCGTTACAAACTTTGAATTACCTTCAACTGTGATTTGGTCGCCACTTACTCCAGAGAAAAATATTTAAAATGTTTCCTGCAATATGATCCAGTTTCTTCAGGTAGATAGTCTCTGATTTCCTGTCCTATTTTTAGTTTCTACAACCTTGTTTTCTGCTTGAAACAGTGCTCGTGAGAGCTGTGTGTAAACACAAGAATAACAAACAGTTACATCATTTGATCTGTTATTCACATGAAAACATGGATAGATGCAACTTAAAATCTCTAATAAATAATGTAATGTAGTTCTCAGCTCTTGAATCAAGTAAAATTAGAACCAGATTAACTGGACTTGACTTTCCACCAGCCGTCATACCACACCTTCACACAGTATGAACACCGCTTCACACACTTGTCATATTTTCTCACAAGGTTTAATCTGCTGTCATGTGTCAGACGGCGGCCTCCTCCTCTGACATGTTTCATAAAGAGACAAGCTGAGGTGTCTTACTGCTCATAAACTACATTTAATACATTTATATCTGGACAGATTGTTGTTCAGCAGAGCAGGAAATTAAGTATTCACGTCTTCTTACAGCGAAGATTTATGGCCTCACCGCTAATGCTAATTAGCTAGTAAATAATCATGTGTACTACAGTAAAGCAGAGAGAGTCGAGGGACCTTATCAATGTTGTTTACCAGCTCAACAGTCAGATTTAATGGATTCTTCTCTGCAAAGGACTTTTTTTCTGGAGTGTGTGTGTGTATGTGTGTTTGTGTTACTATCTTAATGAGGTCCCGATTCCAATTCTAAACCATTGCTGTGAGGACATTTATGTTGATCTTTCATTAAGACTGTTATAAGGTTTATATAAGAGTAACCAACTGTCCACTTCAAAAATATGACAGCATACATCCCGTGTGAAACAGTGTATTACTACTTTTGTTAAATTTGGAGTGAGGCGGGGACCTCTAGTGGACAAAATAAGTATTTGTTGAGGGGGATGGATAGGTCACCACGGGTCTCACTTTGTGTGATATATGCATAATGCCTGCGTAGGTGACATATGCAGGAGCTGATCCCAGCTGTCATTGGGCGAGAGGCGGGGTACAACCTGGACTGTTCACCAGTCAAGGGTCTCATTTAGAGACAGACAACCAGCCACACTCACATTCACACCTACAGGACGGACAATTTAGAGTCACCAGTTAATCTAACGAGCATGTCTTTGTGGGAGGAAGCCGGAGTACCCAGAGAGAACCCACGCATGCACGGGGAGAACATGCAAACTCCACACAGAGAGGCTCCTGTCAGACGGGGATTCAAACCAGGAACCTCCTCGCTGTGAGGCAACAGCGCTAACCACTGCACCACCGTGCAGACATTAGCATACTCAATCTGATTAAATAAAAGGAAACGTCTTATTTATCTCAGCCAGTTAATAAGAAAGGCCTTGATATAGTATGTTTGTTACTATTTTGATGTTCCCAAACCCCTCCATCCTCTGCCGCTTCACCTTATATTCCAAATATGGTTACTGGTAGTAGTCCAAATGGCGAGTGCCAAACTGCAGGCTTTAAAAAAGACAATCAAAAAAACAGTGGGTGATGTCATGGTGTCTTTATCCACTTATCTTAATATTACTTTAATCTTTATCTATATGCCCAAGATGGAGCAAGAGCTGGGATTGTATTAGTATTCCTTATAATGAAGAAAGGTAGCAAGGGGAAACAGCCAGCTTGGCACCGACCAATGTAAAAAAATATCTTCTACCCTTAATGTTGAAGAATTCTTTTATGTCCTTGGCACTTATTTTAGCTTCTGCTACTACTTTAATTGATGGATCTGATGGAGCCTTAATTGATAAAGTGGAATATGTTTCAAACTTTGGGAAACTGCTTCAGTACAGATCCCGTTTCAAAGCAGCAAAAAGCTTTACAAACAAAAGGAAAAGGGTCAATAATTTAGTCAATAAAGTTTGAATTGGAATTATGGGAATTAGTGTTTGAATCATAGGATTATTAATAATGTTACATTTAATGTGTGAGTAGCAGGATTTTAGATTGGACACGGTACTGGACAGGGAGCCAGTGGAGAATTTGCAGGACAGGGGGGATGCGTTCACGGGATCGGGTGCGGGTGAGAAGACGTGCAGCAGAGTTCTGGATGTTTTGGAGTTTATTGGAGTCTGGATGTGATACATGCATGGATGAGAGTTTCTGCAGCAGAGAATGAGAGTAATGGACGGAGACGGGTTATGTTTTTGAGGTGAAAGAAGGCGGTTCTTGTGAGCTGGGTGACGTGGTGATCAAAGGAAATTGACAGTTGTTTAATGGAGATAATGAATTGTCTGTTTTGTTGGCGTGTTTGTAGGGATGTAATGGTTCACTCAACTCACGATAAGATTCACGATACTGGGTTCACGATACGATTCTCTCACGATTTATTTTTCAAAATGAGACTGTAGACAAATAATGACTGAAAAGATTCCTTTAGGAGCTGCTAACCCGCTTGTCAGTGTGGTTTGACCTTTTAATGTTTGTTTTCTCTCAACAAGGGGAGGTGATTGGAGCTTCTCATTGTGGTGTCGATTAAATGCTGCATCATGTTGGTTGTGCTATTTGTGTAGATTCATTACGATTCGATCGATTTATCACAATTTCACGATTAATCTTTACAACCCTACATGTTTGTGTTTACTGATGTGGTCCTTTAGTCTACGTTTGGTACCATTTTTTCCCCTTATTTTCCCACATTTTATTGTGAATCAATACGTCGCATGATGCTGGATGTCATGTGTCAGGTTGCTGTCACCACAAGGAAAAAGAAAAGAAGAGGTGAAAAATAAGGAGAAACCGCACTAATGGGTGAAAGCATGGATGCTACAGCAGCAGGCTCAAGGGGCTTTCCCGAACATTTGTCGACAGCTTGAAATACGACGCCAATTCAACGTGTTGAATCGGCCAAAAAAAGGCAGACGTGGCCAATGAGTATCGACAGAGCCGGACACTCCGCAACAACTAGGGCGACGACCGCTCACTGACGGTCCAACTAGGACCGCCGGCCGACGATCTCCTTGGTGTGTCGGGGCCTTTAGGCTGAAATGCGTCAGCCTTTTTCTTACCTTTCCACCTTCACCTCTCCCACACAAGTGTGCATGTAACCGCTTCAGAGACCACTCCACTACCAAATGCAGGTAAGCTGGACCACTGTTGATTTCTCAGTGATTTGTCCCCACTATAGCGAACTTTGTGTTACCCAACATTACCCGACACACATTGAGCATGCCAGCTTTCATTCATAGTTTTTGAGATAATGGATTATCTGAAAAGACAATAAACTTGAAATCCTCATAAACCGTTATATGCTGAGTACAAAGATACATGAATGTGCTTTTGAGTTACATGATCAGTTTAAATTCATATATACACATTTACAAGTTAGAGTCTATTTTATCTCTTTATTCCAACTATAATTATAGCACAGATGGTGGAGAATAGCTGGAGTCTAATCTATAAGAATACACGTAGAATCCATGTGGGGATCTGAAGCTAATTTCCATTAAATTGGTATTAAATCCTCGCTAATTAAAAAGTCCCACAGAGGATTCAGCCTTAAAGAAGGAAAAACACTCCTCAGTCTTTCAGCAGCTTACCCAGCACAGGTATCGCTCTGCGGTTCGGCTGAGTACTTTGTCTATAATTGTTTGATTTTATATGAATTCTTATTCATGAACTGTTTCACTTAGTGAGATCAATGAAAGCTGCTTATTACCTAAACTTTGCTCCCGCTAAAGACCAATTCAGACGCATCCATTCTACCAGGCAAAAGGTGACGGCTCAGTGCTCCTCTGATACTAACTGGTCGTGGCGCTTTAGTCTGGAATCATCAAGCAGCTGAAAAAGTTTGGGAACCACTGGTATAGCATATCAACACGCTTAGAGTCAGATATTGAAGTAATTAAAAAGATAAGATAAATTAAATACAAAGTAACTCATTAGTCTCTACGCCTCTCCTTCTCTCTGCTGTGATGCATGCTGGGTGACAGGAAGTGTGTTGGGGATGTCCGCCGCTGTGAACGTTGTTTCCCCCTCCCGGGCATTCGTCTCTTTCTTCTTCCTCGTACTGACTTCAAAGCCGACAGTCTGCCGCTCACACACATCTCCTCCCGAGTGAACTGGGAACAACCTCTGTGTGTAATATTTCCTCGTCTGTCCATTTAGCGGCGGCAAATCCCTCCATCCCAACGCCGTTAGTCAGCTGACATATTTAGGGCGCAGTGAAGACTGTACGTTACCGCCGGAGGGAGTGACACACTTTAAGGCAGCAGGTGGAGAAAGAAAAGGAAACAAGTCTTTTCTGTCAGGATGTAGTTTTTATATTTGTTCCAGTGTGAGTTTGTGTTGTTTTATTCTGAAAGAGAGAGAGAGATGATGGACACAGAAAAAACGATATTTTTAAAATTGGGCAATCAATGATGAGCTATTCGCTCTGTGTTCCTGACAGTGTTCCAGGACGCACACAGACTCACATGCTTTGCTTTAATTGAAATGAATTATTTATAATCATCCACCCCGGAACATCTTCCCGATGAATTAGGCTCACAGTTTGCTATGTCTGGGTCGGGCCCAGCCCTAAGCGGCCACGTATACAAAACAACGATTTCAGCCTGAAAAAAACTCCAACCTTTAGTAGCGTTTTGTTTGTTTACAGGACAACCGTGTTTATGGTGACTGAAAATGGAAAGATTTGAAAACAGCGCTCTGCTGCTGTGCGTCGTGTTTTTCTTGCAGCTTTTGGCCGTGCATAAAAGTTCAACTTTTCAGCTCAAGGAATGGAGTCACGAGTTATTTTCACTTTTGGCCGAGCAGCCTATCGAATCAAGCGGAGGATTTACCTCTGCTTTTTAGGACATATTCCCCTCCTCATCTAAAGGCCCGGACACACCAAGCAGACCTGTATCGAGAGCTGGAGATAAATGAAACCTCTGAACAGCCAATCAGAGAGATTCCTCTCACTGACACCAAAAAAAGGCAGACGGGGGCCGACGGGTAGCGACAGTGCTGGACACACCGCAACAACAAGGGCAACGACTGCTCAGCGACGGTCCGAGGATCTCCTTAGTGTGTCAGGGCCTTAAGAGCAGAGCAACGGGGAGAGCGTGGACCCTTATGAGAAGTGATCACTTCTCACTTTTTAAGGCGTACAGACGTTTGACTCATTCAAAGTAACTGTTGTGGTTATGTTGAGGGGAACACTTTGCATTAAGTTTGCAAATACATGCAGTACATTTATACTGAAGATAAGTTGAATAACATGATTTTTTAGAAAGATGTAAAAGGTTGAATGTTGGCTTCGTGCATAAAAACCCTTCAGACAGTAAGTCCTGCAGCTCAGACGCCCTTGAGCCTTGTGTTCCTGTTATCGCTCCCTGTATGTAGAGAAAACATAAATTAGACAGCATCAGTAAATCTGAACGTGTACACAGGTTTAAGTGCGACATGTGGAGCTGAGCTGGAAGTCCCAGCTGCTCCCTGTCCTCTAACCCGGCGCGAGAAATGAGCTTTGATCTGAGCTAATTCTGCCGCTGCTGGAGGCTCTCCTCTGGACCCGAGCTCCCAGCAGGCTTTGTGTCACTGAGGCTTTAACACGGTTTTGTTAATCTGTCCTGCGGTGGTTCAGATTTAAACTCAAACTGAACACGTTGCAGACTGGGCGAGAATCTTTGCTCTTGAACTTTAATAATAACTCAGTTTACTCAGATTACTTTACATCATGCCCAAAGATCTGTCACGTAGAATTAGCCGAGAAATGTCTTTTTATTTCTCTGAGTCATAAAACCGAGAACTGGGATTTCCACTGCAGTTTTACAGCTAATCAATACTCGGTTTTATAGAGGCACTACATTTACTGCAATACAATACGCCGCATTACAGCGGTCCACTAAATCACAACTCGTACTGGTTCATTTTCACGGTAATGATGACAAATTAAGATGACACAAACCTGCAGTACATTAAAGTTAATATTTTAATAACAGCTCTGAGCTCTTACTTTCAGGCTGATGGAGGAGTTTTAATGCTCACCAGGGCTCTGAGTATTTTCTGTAATCAGCTTACACCCCCTGATGTTTGCAGCATTCCTCTTAAATTTCCCTTCAAGAAGGTGAAAGTCAGAGAGAACATCTTCCTGAACTGTCTGTTCACTCCAGAGATTCTCATCTCGTTGTCTTGTGCGCATAAAATATGTTTTTTTACTTTTTAGGACTTCAGGGGCTCCGTACAGATCAGTCCGACCAAAGGTTAAAAAGAAAGACAACCCTTAAACTGACACAGCGGTTTATGGAAGCTGATGGTACCGTGTGTGTCCATATGAGATGAAAAAGTGTACGATGGGATGTTGGATGAAAAAACTGCAAAACGCACTCAACACAGTTCCCCAATAAATGTTACACAAAGCAGTCAACGTGAAAACAAACTGGTGGAGAGTGGACATTTTGAGGAGCAATCTTTAACTCTGACACCTTGTGTTTAAAATGGGTACTGCAGTCTAAATTCTAAACATTGTAGAGAGCTGTCCCCCCCCCCCCCCCCCCTCTCTAGAGTGGATGCTCACACAGGTCACCATGTGGTGGACACTGAAGCTTCAGTGTTTAGCCAGCTCTGCATCGGTCTGTAAACCTTTCTGCGTTCTAACCTCTCTCCATTTTTCAAAAGCATCTCCAATATTGATCCTAGTTTGAGCACGTTTCTGCTCGTGGAGCTTATTAGAAACATGCAGAGGCTTTTTAGGTCGGGTACAATCACTTCTATCTGAACCAGTTCTCTTGCCCGCTTCTATCGCTGCAACACCTGTTGGTTTGACCTGATAACTGCTCTCATATCTGGCAAACCGAGGGGCGTCCAAAACGAAGACTGGTTTGATAGCCGTCCTCAAGGTCAGTGAATGTAACTTTATTGAAATATGATCGATCACTGGCCCAAACTGGACTCAGGAAAGTCATTCTTCAGAGAACTACATCTTTGAACCTCTGTTTATTTCCAGTCCTTACGTTCAGTTTAGCCTACATGTTAACCTGCTTTTCTGCAGTGAAACTTGTGATAAATGGAGCTGCAGTGAGCTGTAGTACAGACAGAGTTTTTTTCTGGTGTCTCATCCAGACAGGAGAGTTAGGGAACCAAACACAGCCGGAGATGGATGATTAATCCTTCAGGACTTCAGGCTTTTTTTAGACGGCCATTATGAGGTTTGTGTCCCTCTGTCTGTTTTTTTCTTACATCCGTCTGCTTTTCGGTCCGTCTCAGACATTTTGATTTGGTGATTCGGTCCAATTTAGTAAAGAAAATGTCCTCTATTTCACCTCCTTCCTTCCATCCTGTTTCCCTGCCAACTTTTTAAAGAAAAAATCCTCTGATATTCTTTTTTTTTCCAATTTATTCTTTTCCCCAAAACAAACTGTAACTGTATCTTCACTCAAGTTATTTATATGTGTATCAAAACCTGATGAATCTTCGTCCTTCGTCGAGCAGAGCTCCATCACTGTGATAATATAAACACATTGTGAGTCACACAGCCTCACATTGTCCTTCATTTCAATGAAAACACGACCTCGCTCCTAAAAACCAGACTGATCAAACAGCTCTGTAACCATGCAGAATCTAACGTTCAAAAGAATCACAGCCTTCAATCATGGCGATATGAAACTGATGATGCTCGTGCAGAAACAAAAGATTACCAAACCACAGGTGAGAAAGTGTTTATGTTCTAAACTCTGGTGTCTCTCTGTGCAAGACGAGCAGCCTCACATCCATCAACAATGCAAATGAAAATCAATGAGTGAGGAACAGGAAATCATTGTCTCTGAAACGAGAGCAGGTAGTGATGCCGGTCACACCTCCAGCAGGCTGATGGATGAGAAACACGAGGACGCAGACGCCTCAGGGAAAACCAAACAACACGTTCAGAGCGGCTGGAGACGATCCACCTCAGATCCACAGTGTTATCACAGAGGTAGTTTAGGTTTTTATAAAGCGAGGTTCTATGAGGTTTTATCAATGACAAATGTTCTTCACACAGAACACAACAGTCAATACGGTCCATATTTGGAGAAGTCGACTGGAATGACTAATGGCAGCTAAACGCACGCTGCAGACGCTGTCACTGGAAACGTAGAGGCTTACTGTTGCAAAGTTCTGAACGTTGGCTTCCCTCTGAATTGACCCTTCATTTTTTTAATTGCTTCGTATTCTTGGTATTTGCTTTTATTAAATACCCAATATTCTCCTCATGTTCACCTTCCATGTCTGTGAAACCTGTAGAGCAGCTAAAAAACCTTATTGATCTGATACTGGACTTATTTCAGCTGCTCTCTCTTTAAGGCCCTCCTCCCCATGTGCCCACTTTCTTCTGATTGGCCAGCTCTCTGGAAGCCTTCCAGCAGAACGCTGCAGGGCTGCCAGGGGAGGGCTGCTCTCCAGTGCTGGGAGAAGAGAGTCTGTGTAAGAGGTTTCAGCGGCTTACGTCGAGGCTTGAAGCCGTCTGGTGAAATTCTTGGTTTCATATCGGATTGAAGTGATTCAACTTGCCCCACTACTGAACAGTTTAAGAGCAAACTCCTGCAGCTCTTTGCTTCGGCCTGTGTGTTTTAAGCTGTCAGTAATGTAAAGTCATGAGGTCATCATTGCTACAACATGGATCATAAGTAACAAATACAACAGTGAGTGACTTCAGCCTGATTAAACTTTTCGTAAGATTACATTTGGTTGTTTAAATGGAGCTCAACAGTGAATGAATGTTGTGTTTTCATCTAATAAACGCCTCGTCATCCTCGGAGGAAGAGACTCGGAGAGAAGCTGTGACAGTGATGCTCTGCAGAGCTCAACAATGTGTTTTTAAGGCTGACGCTCTTCCGCCTCTCATCCATCTGCTCTGTTATTGAAATGTCAGCTTCTGAATCGCCTAAATTACAAGTTGTTTTCATTTCGGCCCGTCCTTCAGCAGCAGGAAGCGGCTGAAAGCAAGCGGCGGATGAGAGAAAGAGATGACTGATAGCGCAGCATCCGCCTGTTGCCTCGGAAACTACCCACAGGGGAGGGAGGGGCTGGAAGGGGGGAGAGGAAACCAGGTTGTCTGGATGCAGAGAGGGTGATGTGATTGACAGAACTGGTGCAGAGCGCAGAGAGAGAGTGGAAGTGGCAGTTTGCACCAGGAGTGCAGCAGAAAGAAAGCAGCTCAGGGACGCCGGCTGTGAGATGGGACATGACAAGCCCTGATCTGCTTCGTATGGATTATTCCTGTTCACATGACTGCTCTGCATGCACGCCGAGGAGAATATTTGATGCTGCATGTTCTCAAACTGCGGGCGATCACAGTCAGACGCGAATGAAAGTTACACGGCATAGGTGGAATATAAATGTGCAGACGCCTGCGTGAGGCTCGCTGTGAGATTAGCGGTATAATTCCTCGGCTGATACTCGGGGTCCTCTTGTTGCCACAGCGCTGCCCTCTGTGTGCCTTTGTCATTTGTCATGTTTAAAGCAGGCCTGTCAGGGGACTGCAGGGTGCTCTTCCAGGGAGGGGGTCCACCAGCATCAGGCCGCTGCTCATATGTCATCGTTTTAGCTGTGCATCGCCTCCAAACTCCCCGCCGTCGGGCTCAGATGAGAGATAACAGCAGGAGGCTTCAGCTTTGAGGCCTGTTGGTCACATGAGTGAGCCAGGCTCTCTGAGGACCTGAGTGAAGACAACACCCTGTAAAATAACAGCTCTGTGTCTGCTGGGCTGTGCTGTGAGGTCTCACAAACATTTATCTTTATTGACAGCGAGCGTCTGCAGGAGCAGCAGCAGCAGGGATGTTTTGGGGTATTTTGTGTGTTTATAAGTTTGAGACAAACAAAGATAAATGCTGAGTCAGCTGTGTGACATTTTGACATAAATAAAAGACAAACAACTCTATCTAGACTTTCAAAATAAAGTTTGACATCAATTTAAAACCTAAATGTGTTGTCTAAGGTCAGTCATGCAGCTGTGAGCAGCCTCTTTTAAATCCTCTTTCTGGAAGAAACATTTAAAATGGCGCCAAATGTTTACATATTTTGGGCCAATGAGCAGCAGGCCGTCCCCACCAATGATCCCAAGGAACCGATAGGAGCTCCCAGGAAGAACTTGACCAACATGGATTTTTTCCCGTCATAATTTGAGAAGTACATACATTGCAAAACATGAAATGACCTTTAAATGACCTTCTCAAAAAAAAGGGAAAACAAGCCATTTAAAAATAGTCCAATGGGTTTAAAAGTTTCTGTGCTAGAAATGTAAAAGTTTTAAAGTTAAACGTTAAAAAAATCTCAATTTGAAATGAGGTGGAAATGTGGGATTCTCACCAAAACACATTCACTTGATCTTTGGCCCACACTCTCACTTTTCAGCTCACTTTATTTAATTCTGTGAAGTGTTTGAGAATTCATGCTGAGTAAGTGAGAGCGAACAAACACAAATCACAGACGCAGTGTTCTTGGCAGAAGTTTGAAATCATCTGGCAGAAAAAACAAAAGATTCTAAACTGTCAGAACAAACGCCAACTCAGAGCCCGGCCAAACGAGAATTCAATTAAAATAAAACGAGAGATGCAGAGAAGCTGGAGGGGATAAAACGACGAAGACGAGGAGATGATTTTAAATGATGTCGTCTTCATACACGCGGTGAATAAAGCGTCTGAAACTTCACAGGTAAGGAGTGAGGATGTGGAGGAATACGCCGAGGTAGAAAGGTGTGAAATGAAAACTTGCTGCTCAGTAGAGAGACGTAATTATGCAGATTAATTTTGTACCAGACTTTAATGTAGTTTGATGAGGTTCAGCTTTACGTGGGAGGACGGATTAACCAACACGTCACACGGCAGGTGGAGCACATTAAGAAGAGACAGTAGTGGTAACATCTCGTACGTTACATCCACAACAAAGACACGCAGACGTTCTGTGGTAAACACGTGGACTTCTTTTTGCCTGTCTGTTGTTGAACACATCTCCTGTTTGTTTTGATGAACGGTCAAATATGATGCAAAATCCACTTCACCATGTTTCTTTAACTCTAACATGTGTCTCTAGTCCGTCTACAAACCCCCCAATGATGAGAAAAGTCCATCCTCTCCGTCTTCTGCCTGCTCCACTTTTCAGAAAATGTGTGCTCAAACAGGCCGTTTGGAGATTTTCCCTTCATGACATCACAAAGGGCGGTAACCCCTCCCCCAGGTGGGTGACACTCCCACAGCTAGGTGTTTGTTCTGCCCTCTGAGTCTGCCTTCTCACCGTAAACAATAGGACATGGAGCGAGAAAGCCCGAGACACCCAAGACCTTCCAGAGAGGGGCGTGGTCAGACACAGCTCATTTACATTTAAAGCTACAGACACAGAAACAGCCTGTTCTGAGCAGGGCTGAAATAGAGGGGTTTATAGGCATGATCAAATACAGGATCAGAGTGGATTTAGAACAAGACACTTCACACACATGTTGTGAGGAGCTCTGAGACTTATTTACACTGAAGAGGAGGAGGATATGTGACCTTTAAGGCCTAATGAGAGTCCTGCTTGATGTTGACTGACAGGTGGGCGTGTTGTAGCGGTTTGTCAGGAGGCTGAAGGTCCGCCTCAGCTCCACGTCTTTCTCTTCAGGGTTAACCAGTTGATGGTTTGAGAAAGCATTTCCAATATGGCCACCGCCATCGTCTGGCCTCTTCAGAAACCAAAGAGTGACGTCACTGAGACTACGTCCATGTTTCATACAGTGTATGGTTAGAAATAAGGACACAAGGGGAGGTATCTGCAGATTTTAAAAACTTTGGCCTTTTTACCCATTGTACTTTGATAGATGTGTTAAACCCTTTCTTCGTATTATTATTCAGATTGTTAAGATGAGTGTTATATTTTGTTATTCATAGAGTTTTCTGGCTGCAGAATAAATGACCAAACACCTGAGCGCAGCGAGGACAAACATCGGAGCCTATTTATCTACCGTAACGTACTGAATATGAACAGTATTTTAGAAGCATTTAGCCAGCACACTGCAGTAAAGTGAAATCCTTTATTGTCCTGCTGCACGATTGTTCCTCTCCTGAGAGACCCTCGCTCACGGCTCAGACGTTCCATCAAACGTAAACACATCCTCTCCCTCTCCCTCTCTCTGCTCGCTTTTATTCCTGGCGTCTGAGTTTTCGTATGTGACTGTTTTCTATAAAAAAAACTGTCTTTGTAAAGTGTGTTTGTTTGTTCCTTTCTGTTTGTGTGTCTTCATGTTGTTTTTTGAGTCTCAGAGGTAATGAAAAACCATCCGCCGTCATACGTCAGTTCTACCCCTCAGCCTCACAGATGACATCAGATGTTCGCCGCCGCCATCATTAGCTGTGGCGTGATGAAATAAAAAAACACCTGAGTGTTTCTCTTTGTGTCACATTGAGATTTAAAACTGTCAGAAAGAAAGAGTTTGTTCTGAAGTCAGGATGCTCGCTCTCACAGAGACTGTCGGGCTCCTCCGGATAAAACCGTCCTCTGTGCGTCCTCGTTACCACGCCGACCGTTTACCTGCCTGACATCTTTCTGTGACTCTGTTACAGATCTAACTTAGTACATGCACACCACATCCAAAAGGCACGTTTTTTAACAGCAGAAATTAACATGTTTACAGCCTGGTACAAAAAAACTGATATTGGTCTGATTAGTTCTTGTCCTCATCGGCACACACGGTAGGGGGGTGAAGTTTTGGTTTGATGAACGATACGTGTTAACCATAGTAAGTTGCGTAGCTGACTTGATCAACAGGTGGGCGCGGTGTAACAGTTTGTCAGGAGGCTTAAAACCCGCCTCAGCTCCAGCTCTCAGCCTGTCGTTAGGATGACTGAAAGTTGAGACAGCATTTCCAGCATGGAGACCGCCATCGATGGGACTCCAGCGCCTCCTGCAGGAACAGATGGGTGACGTCACTCAGGCTTTGTCTAGTAATACAGTCTGTGGTTTTTACTGACGTCTACTCTATAGGTTTCACAGACTGACAACATGAGGACAAGTTGGTAAATGGACTTCAGCTTGTTTATTTCTTTTCTTCTGTCGACTCAAAGCTCTTTCACACCGCAGGTCACGCCTACACATTCACACCCTGATGGTAGAGGCTGCTGTGTTAGGTGACCATCAGAAGTAACTCATCATATTCATACACTGCCGACGAAGCAGCGGGAGTAACTTGGGGTTAATTGTCTTGCCCAAGGACACATCGGACATGTGGCTGCAGGAGCTGGGGATTGAACCGCCCTATATGGGATCTTTCATGATGAATGTTTAATGTTATCCGAGTTCTCCTTTCAAAATGTCATCATTAATTATCATGCCCTCCATCAGTCCCAGCTCCGTTGTGTAATCCGTTTAAATGGTAGAACAAAGCGCCTGAAGGCCTCATCTGAGAATAATCTGTTGATTCAGAGTCGTAACAATTTCAGCCTTCAAAAGTTTCAAATGTTGACCTTTGCTTGTAGCGCCCCCACAGGGCCAATTAGTGTAACTTCAACATGAGAGACTTAAGAGACGTGTTAAATAACATTGGACAGACACAAGCTGATCCCTGCAGTCACCCGACCTCCTCCGCCCCTCAGCTCTCATATTTCATCAATAGTCAGTGAAACGAGGAACAGGGCTTCTCTCTCTGCTCACTCTGTCATGAGTTCCTCCTTTGCCGTGTCGACCTTGAACAGAGAAGTCAGTGCAGCCAGATTATAGCAATCGCTCCGGGCGTTTCAGGAAAAGGCCACAGTTTGCTCGCCCTCAGATACTGTAGAGAGATTGATCTGCACAGCGCTCCGCCACAGAAACTCCATTTTCCTCCTGATCGAATGTTTGATCTTAATTATCACGTTCCGAATGGAAAGAGTCAGTCGTTAGATTCTTCTTCTTTTTGTCTTTTTACGGAGATAATTATCCAAAATGAATGGAACATGAGTGAAGGGAACACGGAGCAGATCTCATTGGTAGTTCGAGCACAGCCAACACTGAGCAAATGAATCTTAAAATGACCATAGGTCACTGAATTAATTCTCCAAATGGCAATTGGTGTGATTTCTCCTGGGTGAGAATGACTGGCAGTCTGCTTCCCCGCTCACCTGTAGGCGTGGAGGTGAATTTCCAGCGTTGGAGTTGGAGGTGGGATTGTGTTTGTAGGTAAATGATCGTCCTGTACTTCCTGTTTGTGGAGTCTTTGCTGCAGATGTTACACACAAACAGAAACGAGGGTTGCAGAATTTACGAGCGTTGTGTAATACAATTAGGAGAAAGCACCTTGAAAGCCATCGTTTGAGTGAGGACGGAGGAGGGATGGTGGGATGGTGAGATACTCTCCACTGAAACGCTTTTCTTCTTAAGCTCCATTTCTTTGATGACTCACCTGATGGATCGTCTGCTCTCGCATTCTCAGAGTTTCCCAGAATCTCTGATTCCGACTGAGGAGTAATCTCTTTAAATCATCCTCCTTGGAGATGTTTCTGTCATTTTTCAGAAGCTGCTTCATTCCTCCTGCTGCTCTGAACGACTTGATTTGATTACAAGCTGCTTCTTTCTTTAGGGATACACGATATCTGTCCCAAACGAAGAGATCTCTGTGGTCAGCGGTGGTCCTCAGTCCTGTATTCATTGGGGGAGCAGCATTTGTTATTATGTCCTGAAGAGGAGTTTATCCTGTGGAGGCTGTGGTCCTCCAAGCGGGCGGCCCGGGTTCAGATGCGACCTGTTGCTCCTCTCCCGTCACAAGTCACAGTGCACGAGTGAGTGCATGAATAATGTAAGGAGAATGAGCTGTCATTTCTTACACTGTGTACTAGAGCATGACCGATTAATCAGCCACCCGATAATATCGGCCGATATTAGCATATCCAGTGACTATCGGTATCGGCTATTTTATCGCAGATATGCGCCGATATTACTCGATTTATTTACCAGTCAAAAAGCATTTAATTTGAGTTTCATTGTTTTACACTAGCAGTTCTCTGTCACCAGCAGAGGGCGCTGTGTGGATTACAACAAGCATCATCACTGTGTGTCGAGAGGTGATGCACGTACATGCTCAGTTACTTTCCGTTAGAGTGACCATCTTGTCTTCATTATAAATCTCTTCAAGCAATAAATGTGTACATTTATATCTATAGATTTCATCGGTATCTGATTTTCCTTTCTCCCCGGTGTCGATATCGGTATCCGCCCCAAAACTCCCATATCGGTCGGGCCCTACCGTGTACACGTTTGATTTTTGTGGTCACGGGGGGTTTGGCTTCATCCAGTTAAGAGTCATTGCTGTTTTTTTTTGCAATCATCAAGATTTTCTCCATCTCCTCTTTGACGCTTCTTCCAGAAGGTTTTTACTTTTCTCACGTCTTGAACAGAACATGCAGACACTTCCAGTTTTTCTCCAGCTCCCTGTGAGCTTTAAACCAGCGGAACAATCTGACCTGTGGGTCGGATGCAGTTTTAAAAGGCTTTCAAAAGCGAGAGAAGTGACACCAAAGCATTAAGGCGACTGTCGATATAAAAATTACAGCTTTAAGTACCAGCAGCCCCGTGTTCTTTGTTTTCCTGCACAGGGAGCTCGGTGGACTTCGGCTAATGGAGCTAATGCACCTCGACAAACATCTTCTCTCCAATAAACTCCACCACTGTCCCACAAATCCAGCCTCAGCCATTACGTTCACGGTGCACGGCTGTATTTCTCCCCGCCTGTAACTACTATCAGCACAGGACAGTTTATGTGTTACTCCTGTAATTAAATCTTTGGATACTTTCCCCAAATCAATAGAAAGTACCCGCATAAAACACAAGCTTTGAGCTGGAAGGCGTCAGAGTGAAGGCCGAGCAGAGCGAGCGGGATCGATGGCGAAGGAGGAGGGGGGTGAGTGGTGCCATCAGAGCGGCTCATTGGTGTGACCTTGGCCTTTTCAAGCATCTGAAGAAGCCTTTGAGCCGCTGTCATTACAACACTAATTAGGCCTGTTGTTTTATCAGCAAAGGAACACCAGCCCCTCCTCTCCTAGGGCAGCTAATTGCTAATGAAGGCAATTAGCAGCCGAAGTAGGCTTTTATGACTTCAACACACTCAGAGACTTTAAAGAGGCTAAAGTCTGACTCCCTCTCACATCTGAAAAAGACGTCAAGCTGCGCTGTTGTACAGAAAGCTTTTCAGGAGCTCTCTTATGATGTTTTCATGCAGCTCTTGTGCACTAAATGTTGTTGTGCTTTTCTGTTTGGGGTGGATTGTGTTTGTTTTGATTGCATTAATTTATTGACACTGTAGAGGCAGCTGAACGTGTGCAGCACTTTGAGATCAAGACAAATTTACCCAAGGGGGCAGTTAAGTATGTTGGCTCCAAGGAGCAACCTCCGGTCTTGAAAAATGAAGCCAATGCGAAAGTGCAGTTCATCAAGTGTCCACTAGAGGCTGGCTGCAGAAGCACAGGAAGTCACATACACACCCATTCTAAAAGCCTGTTTTTACAGCAGACATTAACATGTTTACAGCCTGGTTCAAAAAAACAAATAGGTCTGATTAGCTCATGTCTCGATCAGCACACACTGTACGGGGGGTGAATGTTTTGATGACTCATCAGTTTTGATTTGATGAAGGATAAGAGTTATTAACAATAAGGCGTGTAGCTGACCTGATTGACAGGTGGGCGCGGTGTAACGGTTTGTCAGGAGGCTTAAAACCCGCCTCAGCTCCAGCTCTCAGCCTGTCGTTAGGTTGACTGAAAGTTAGACTGAGACAGCATTTCCAGCATGGAGACCGCCATCGATGGGACTCCAGCGCCCCCTGCAGGAACAGATGGGTGACGTCACTCAGGCTTCAAACATTCATATTTACACTCTATGGTCGTATCGTATCATAAAATGACCACAAACCACCAAACTAAGTGTAATGGAAGATGAAAAAGGCAGCTCCAGTGGTGACCGTAAGTAAGACGTATGGAAAAAAAGGGCTTTTATTTCCGATGACTTCCTGGAGATGGTCTTTCAAGGCACAGGCATAGTGGGGGGGTTTCATGAACATACTTCCTGTCCCCAGTTAGACCATCATCCCTGTCAAAACAGAAGTGTCACGCCCCTGGCGGGGTGGAGGTTAAAAAATGGCAATTAGCGGCTAAAGCAGACTATTAGCCGCTATCTGCTGTCACTACCCTCAACTGATGAGGGTAAAGTTTCTGCAAAAGTCTGGAGGAACTTTTCTGTTTTCCACTGTCACATTATCTTCCTGGAGGCAAGAAAATGGTCAAAAAAAAGAGAGAACCTCTTTTGGTCATCATGTCTAAAGAGGCGTTATGTAAATGCAGAAAGGAAACTGCAGTGATATTCTGCTGGAGGAAACGGTCCAATCTCTCTCTGTAAACGGGTCATTTGAATTTAACTGTGTTGTTTTATTGTTTATCTTTATTCTGCTTCCCGAGTGGCGCCCCAGTGACAGGTCATTATGTGGCTGCGTGCTGCCGTACAGTAGCTGGTGTCAGGACAGTGCGGTGTGTATTCCTGCTCCCGGTCTGAATGCTAACAGTGACAGGTCCCAGCTTTACTCTCACCTGAGTCCCATGTCCGTGTTGGCCTCATTAGCTGGGGAGCTGCGTGGGTTTGTATCAGTGTCACAGCTGTCAGCGTGCCGTGTGCGGAGGAGGAGGGCTGTGCAGGAGCTCTGTGCAGCCTGCCTCAACTTTATTTATACACCACCTCTCACCCAAACATGCAGCTGAAAGTGCTTCACCGAGCAAAAAAGGAATCAACACAGATCAAGCATAAGAAGAGAAATCAACAAGGGATGAAGGAATCAGGGAACAAAAAGACAATTCAAACACGATACCAAGCGGCAACCTCTGGGGATGAAAAATTAATCAATCATTATTTGATCAAGACGCTTTAAAAAAGAGCAGGTTAAAGACCTTACTCGTTGTTAAGAAAAATGGGATAGGGGGAGATGGGAGAAGATGCAGGAAGGATTTCTCCTTTGTATTCCTCGCGTTCCTGTTTTCCACACTTCCTTGCTGCTGAGGTGGAGGTCGGAGCAGGCCGTGCATGAATGAGGACGGTGGTGGTTGTGGGGACGACACAGTCTGATGGTGGAGGCTGGACGTCAGGTGGTAGTAGTGCCAGATCACCTCGCTGAAGGTTGGGGGAGCTCCGTCTCCTCCAATGAAGCCAATGTGGAAGTGTAAAATCCTGCAGTTCCTCGAGTGTCCACTAGAGGCCGACATGATTGACAGGTGGGCGCGGTGTAACGGTTTGTCAGGAGTCTTAAACCCGCCTCAGCTCCAGCTCTCAGCCTGTCGTTAGGTTGACTGAAAGTTAGGGTGAGTCAGCATTTCCAGCATGGCCGCTGACTGCCAGTGAGCCTCCGGAGCCCCCCTGCCCTAACAGATGTGTGACGTAACTCAGGCCTCGTCCATTCATATTTACAGTCTGTGGTCATACGGAAGCCCTCAGAGGACATGCATCAATACAGTTTCATTTACTCCTATTTCATGTGATTAGAGTAATGTAGAGACTAATGACGGATGGTCCTTTGGTTTCTGTTCATATATCTGCAGCTGAGCGCTTGGCCCTGCTCGTCCTGAGCTGTATGTTCAGCTGGGTCTCATGTTTAAGCATGCCGGGGTTCCCAGGCGACTGATTTATTCTCTTCTTCTTTTCTGCTCTGACGGGGATCTCATCAGAGCCGGACAGCAGGGTGTCTCTGACACTCGATGGTGAAAACTGCGGCAGCAGATTGCTGTTGAGGCTTCTCAGCAGGAAGCTGAACGCCTGGCAGTATTTTTTGGCTTCTTTCGATGGATTTCATTTCTATAATCTAACTGCTTGCCCCCCCACTCCCTGACCGACTGAACAACACTCTTTTTTTGTGAAAAGCTTTTCAGTTGGCCATTCTTGTCCTCTTTTCTTTTTTTAGTTTCTGACCAGCTCGAGGAAACCAAACGGCGCCCGCAGAGATTGATTCCTGCAGTTAAAAGCTCGAGCAGGAAGCTCTGTTTATGCTCGGCTTTCTGTTTGGTTTCAGGGCGGCCCCCCTCTGCTCGGGCTGTGGAAATCTTTAGTTTCTCCAGCTTATAAACAAAACACATAAAGGATGAGTACAGGATTGACCCGAAGGTTTGGAGCCAGTTATGGGAGGATGCTGCAGTTTGCAATTGTTGTTGTCCACGCTGTTCTTATTCACTGTTCATACTTAACACCTCAAGAGTGACTCACTGTGTAGAACACTTTTCAGGAATATGAGATGCTCTGGGTTAATGCTTGGGGCGTAACGTATAAGACGGTGAATGAGGCCTTCAAAGTTGGCTTCGTCCTACATACCAGTGCGACCAATATACCAGTATAAAATGCTGACCGTGAGAGCTGTTACCATCATAAACTGAAAATCTGCCCCCATTTCAAGTTTATTGCAAGCTCTGCTGAGATACATTGCAGCGCCTACCAGACTGGCGGCGCCACCTTTTAACGTCTCTTCTCCGTCATGAGGTCATAATCATGGATTCAAAGAAAACCATGTCACCTGTTCAGTAAGTAAAACTTGTGAAGTGCTGGTTTGATTGAAAAGATTCCTTTATTAAAGTCAACGAGTGACCAGAGGAGGTGGGCAGCACGACTCGCCTGGATGCGAGTCTTTACTTCACAACTTTCCCCGTCGACTTAGAGCTCAACTACCGTACTGCAGCTAGTAGAAGTGTGAACTCCACACGGGGAGAACTCATGGTTTAAACCTTTGCCTGAATCACACGAGCTGAGACTTAACGAGCTGCTCTCGTTGGACGATTTGAAGAGGACGTTAGATGACTTGGAGGCTGTGGAGGCTCTTGCTGCTAAATATTTGCTGTTTAATTTGTTATTTCGTCTTTTTAACGTATTAAAGTTTTGCAGTGTTTATCGGAAACGTGGTTACCTGTGCTGCTGCTGGTCTTGTCCTCGTAGAGACTCTGCAGCCTACAGTTTGAAGAGTTACGTACTATCACGCATGGCCGTCTATTTTGACCTCTATCACCCTTTTTTTTTTTTTCAGACTGGAACACCCGTAGGATTTTATTCCTTTGTTTTAAACCCGAGCAGGAAGCTTTGTTCTCGTCGTGTCAGGACTGAGGCAGCACAAACCTCCTCGGTGCTCTGCTGGGAGATTTAGAAACCTTCTGTGTTTTACTGGAAGCTTTACTGGTGGGGTCTCTGTCACACTGGCGGAGATGAAACGCCATCAGCACGGCGCAGGATCATCCGTCACAGCCGGTTTAACGGTCACAACAGGATAA